>JAGKQL010000053.1:2266721-2334005 GCA_018398635.1 Cyprinodon brontotheroides
ATATATATGTTAAGTATATATATGTTTTATATATATATATGTTTTTTTATTTTTTTACGATAAGTGGGAGATCTTTGATTTCCACATTTTTTCCCACCCATTTATTAGCTGTATGTCATATAATTTCCTCTTCTGTAAATAAATAAGGATTTCAGAGGATGTGTTTTTTTTTTTTCAGGAGTTCTGCATTTTATTTTATGGAGATTAGTAATTCATTGTAATTGGCTATTTGTTAGCAAACATTTCTTATATTTCTTAACTGTAACTGATTCTGATGATGATCCTATATTTCGTGATACTTTGACGGATGAATAAATTAAAGACTAAAAAGCAATTTAATGCAGGGAAGTTTGTTTAAATTCAGACATTTCCTTACAATTAATGATGCAACTGTCAGGAGATCAATTTAAAAAAAATAGTTTGACACTGTAGCTTCAACACATCGCATATTCAACAGATTTAGAGGTTGGATAGGATGTTTATCTTTAATACCTGACATGATGCTCTTCCTGTTCAAGCTGCATGTGTTTGTTCCAATTTGTATAATTATTTGTTTGTTTATATTTAGAAGGTAATCACCAAAAACATTCCCTATATGTGTAAAAAAACTGATTGCCCATAAAGCATTTTCTGATTCAGAAAAGTCCAAGTTTTTTTTTTTATTCTCAAAGAATCTGGGGCTGAGACTAGCAAGCCCAGGGAGGAGTTAGATGGCGAAAAGGAGAACACATAAAAAAACAGCGAAAAAATTATCAGATTATTAAAAGTGTTGTTTTAGAGGAAGAAGACCCCAAGTAGGGAAAGAGAATGGAGTGTTTAATTTCAGCTTAACCCTTCAAAGCTAAGCTGATCACATTTAATACATTTATTTTCTTGAAAAAATTGATGTGTACAATCAGGCAAATGCAGATCCAATAAAATACATTATGAATTCCACAAAAATCCCTAATATATATACTGTATATATAAACTTCATAGGGATAATTTTCCGTTTAGCCGATATGCTCATATTTTTATGGTAAACCTCCAAATGGACCTTTTAGTCAGACTAAGAAAAATGAGGAAAAAAAAATTAAATATCTACCCAATCTTATAAGCAGCATTATTTGATGAAACCGGAAGTACCTAACTGTGGGACATGATGAGTATTCAAGAACTGCAGCTGGAGACTGATGCCTCAGCAGCTGCTTGGGGATTAGCTGACACTCTAAAACAGTGGTTCTCAAACTTTTTCTGTCATTCTACACTTTGGACAAGGGGGAATTTTCAAGCCCCATACTGTCCCCATCGCCCCAACACAATGCTAATAAAAATATTCAACAATCTTAAAAATGTTCCAATTTTATTGAGACAAGTAGTATCTAAATACAAACTATCTACACATCAAATAACAGCAAGCTCAAAAATAAAGAAAATAAAAATGCAGCTGTGTCAAAATTTTGTATCAAGCTCAAAGATAGAAAAAATTAAAAGTTCCACTCTGCAATCTGTTAATAAAAGAAAAAGAAGTGAAATCCATCTGGCAAGACAGGTCTATTTATCCCTGCATTAGTGGCTGCAATGAGCCTGTTTTTGCATTGCACAGTTTCTCAAAACGGGTTTGCAGGCTTGATACTGCCACTCTCAAGTCATACTTCAATGTTCAGCTGAGATCTCTATTTTATTTTCGGTGAAGCAACAGCTGAAAAGCCCATCTCACAGAGATATGATGTGGCAAAGGGAAGAAGAAGAATGCACACAGCTCTCTCTGCCCGATATGATTGTGATACTACCTCTCCACTCTAAACCAAAAATTCACTAAGTCTGAGCATTAAGCACCAGGCCCAGGAGGGTGGAGTCCAGGCGTCATGTCCAACATAAGCGGTCCTATTTGCTTTAAGATAAAATATTTTCAAATTCAGTTATTTTATGATCAACCTGCGCCGTCAATCCCGGCGCATGTGCGCTATTTGCAGTCTGGACCCTAAAGTTAAACATGCTGTGTCTCTGATTGCAGCGCTGAGGAGGACTCACTGCGATAGCGGGGAGGGAGCAGGGGTTGGGGATGGGGGGGAGGCGCCCCACGGCACACCTGCCGCTGGAGGACGCGTAAGAAAAGGAAGGATACGTGCTTTCACGTACAAGAGTCTCAAAAAGACCGCTAATTTGTCGCTAGTCGCTTTTTTAAAAAGAGTCGCTGGAAGGGTCTGAAATATAGCGACAAAGTCTCTGAGTTGGCAACACTGGGGCGCGAAAGTTTATTCCGTTACAAATAATATGCCGACGTCAACGTCAATCATTATTTTGGCACTTCAGTTCAGGTGAGATCTTTCTCATATCTAATGTTCTTTTAATTAGACTGCATGTAGGCTAGTAATGATTACTTTTGTGGGTTTGATTGGTCTAAAAAGCGGCAACATACAGCTATAAGGACAGTTTGCTCTCACACGTTCTACATTTATAGTCACACACGACACACACACACACACACACCGGAACTTGGCGCGCCCCACCTGTCACGTCTCAATTCCCCACCAGTGGGTCGCGCCACACACTTTGAGAACCGCGGCTCTAAAGTGAACTCCTGTTGGGCTGTTGTATCTGTGTGTCACTGTTGCTGTGTTTACATGCAGGGGTTTGTGTGTCCTGCGTATAAATGTGCTGGAGAGCAGCATGAGATGGGGCCCGTAACATGATAGAGCCCTGAACAAACGCTGACTTGTAAACAGATAACAACAACACAAGTGTGGCCCTTCTCAGGCAGCAAAGGAAATGACAGACGAGGACAAATAGGGATTGTGGAACATGTGTAACTCCTTAGAGTGACGTCCGGTCTCAAGATTGTCTGTGATTCATTTATAGATCTAACTCATTAATTTTGTCAAGAGCCAGATATTTTTTCATAACAACGTATGTCCATGTCACAAACTAAAAGATAGGAGAGGCATATGTTTTCTTTCATTGGATAAAATGCAAACAATACTATTAAATCTACCGCTTCACTTTAAACATTGCCTATTGTACCAAGTCATGTTTTTTGGCCCTGTTCCTAATGCAGACAAATGTGACCCAAATCAGATTATTTTGGCGTCAAACTTTTGAGAAGAAATGGGAATGTTCAGATTTGAACCAAATCTAATAAAGTCACATTTGAGCCACTTCAGAATGTGATTCAAAATCTGGCTTGTATTTTATCTTTTTGAATTTGACTCCAAAAGGAAAACCAAGACAGGTTCGACTTGAATGAATACAACATTTCTTTTCATTCAAAATCGCTCTTCAATCTTTTACAGTGTCCTGCAGTCAGAGCAGTCATAAAGACAGACCGAAGCTACGAAAGCAGAGCACAGTGCAGCAGCAGTGAGATGTTAGATCTTATTAAGCTATGAAACCTCTATTTTAGTTAGACTGGAAGGCTAATTTAGGAACCATTTGGATGGACGTAGGACGCAGCCATGAAAAGTTTTTGTACAACCCTGTAAATAGAGGGATTTGTAATGCTAGATATTACCCAGCATGTGGGGATCTGCTCCAACTACAATGTCGTACAAGTAGCCTCAAAAGAATAGGATGATGTGACACTGGCATGAATCCTTTCTTTGGAGATAAAAGTCAGTAATTACTTTTGCAAGTAATTTCAAAGCTCTCATGAAATGTTTAAAAAAGCAGAAGCTAAAAAATATTTTTTACCTTTATAAATAAATATGATTGATGCAAATGTCAAACACGAAGCAAAAAATCTTTTAAATAAGTTGCATAAAATAAATAATGTACTGAAATAATTATTGTTATACAATAAAAAAACTATTGACTACAATAAAGAAGATCACACATATTGCCACAGGAGCCAAGGTAATATTAAAAGAGACATTGTTTGAGTTGTCACTTTAAACCTACAAACTACCTCCTTTATCGACTCACAGTCTACTTAAAATAAATGTTGAGCTGCAGTAGCCGAAGGCATTTAGAAGATAGAAAATAAATCTTTTCAAACAAGGGAGAAGTCCCATAAAGGTAGAATGATTTATGACTTCCTGACGAGGACATTTAGACAAAAACCGTCACAACAATAAGAAATAATTGGGAGGATATTGGCTGAAATGTTACACCAAAAAAACTTTTCACACGAGAAATTTGAAGGAGAGAGCACAGCTGAGAGATTCCACCTTCTATAGTCACTGAATGAAACGGAATGATGGGAGGTTATCTAACTGCACAGAGCTGAAAATGCACCTCTGTACATACCTGAGATGAATTGCTGGCAGAGGTTTGTTAAAAATGTGGCCATACCATAGTTCATATTCATTCGCTTTATGAGAAAGTTAAAGGAAACAGGAAGGAGAATAAACAGCAGCCTTCTAAGGTTTCTTTTCCAGTTAGAAGTAATGACCTGAACACTGATCTGATTATGCATATTATGTATGCATTGACTACAGTTACTTGCAGTACTTTCAATAGCCTCTATCTCATATCAGCACTTTGTAAATGTGACACCCTAAACAAACTATAAAATTAAACCTGCTCATTGCAGCTTCAAGAAGTGGGGTTGCTTTCTTCATCGGGTAATTGGAAGCTGACCAAAACTGACTGAACAGATAAACACAGAAAAACACTAAAGGAAAACCTTTAATTTTTTCCTTTAGCGTCCGAGGCTGCAGAGGATTTGATACCA
Organism: Cyprinodon brontotheroides; assembly: GCA_018398635.1. NCBI lineage: Eukaryota > Metazoa > Chordata > Actinopteri > Cyprinodontiformes > Cyprinodontidae > Cyprinodon > Cyprinodon brontotheroides. The sequence goes on from JAGKQL010000053.1 coordinate 2,271,373, forward strand.
GGGCAGAATTGCATCCTTAACATGAACCAACCTTGAAAACATGACAACAACCAATTTAAAACACACAACAAAAGAGATCAAGAAAAAAGAAAGCTAAAAGATTTCAAAGCACGGACTAAAATTATTGGAAAACAAAAATAGCAAAAGAAAAATATTTTCCTGAAAGCGATTTTACAACAATGAACTCTAATGTGAAATCTGTGCATCCTTGAACTGAATTTATCTATGTCTACATGCAAACGTATAACAGTGTTCATGGTGTATGACCTTTAGGGTGATTCTCTACATTTTTTATACCTAACTATTTGCTTTCAGATGTCTTTTTTTTTCTGTTTCTTTTTTCTTGAATTAAAGGCAAACAAAGTGGTCCTGAAATCGATAAGTTGGATTAACAAAGTATTATTTGGGTCCACCTGTCAGAGCCTAAACCTCAAACTTATCCAGAACCAATGGACTGGATCCCTATACGAAGGTCATGTTTGCATTGGCCCAAAAACGAGCTCAAGTCAGCTTACCAATACACTTCAACAAAGTGCTTCTGTCTGCACCACAAGTGTTAAAACTCTGCTGAGTTACCGCATGTCAATCAGAGACAGAGAACGGGGCATGGAAGGTAAAAAAAAGAGGAGAGAAGGACAGAAAACCAAAATAAACTTTTCACTTTCTCTTTATTTCCATGAGAAGCTGAAAAACGTCAATGTCGTTTTTCTGTGGTGTGCTTCCTCACACGAGGCATGTATAAAACAACCACTTGCAGAGAAAAGAAACTTAAGAGGGGGACAAGGGGTGCAAAAGTAACTGCTATTAGTTGAGGTGTTGACTGGCAAAGATGGCAGAAGTTGTGAGTCTGACAGCTGACTAAAAAAACAATAAATCTTGTCACCAAGAGCTAACAAAGAAACTTTCTGGAGCCAGAACGACTGTATAAGCAAAGAGCCTAAAGGAAGTAATGATGGAGGTTTAACTGTAAAAATGATTTCAAACCTGAGGATCACATTTCATTAAAGGTCTTTCCATTGCATCCAACCCGGGGACATGAGGAATTTATTTCCTTGTATTGCAAATCAGTCTGCTTGAAGGGAAATACAGAAAGCTGGGTCCAGAAAGCATTAGTCAAACTTCGAACGTTATATCCTGAGAAGTCAGGTTCACTTTGAATGAGAGTTTTAAATTGAAATTCGAGGAGAGAGATATTTATAACTTTTAAAAAAGCTGCATTTTTTTTCCTATCTCATACAAAACCAACCAAAATGTTCTATGAACAATAGATGCATATTATGGTTCTGATTATTTTTTTAAAAATGCATTGACATGTTATGTGAATTTTTACATTTAACATTTAATGAACAAAGGTTTAGTCTAATTCCTTATTGGATTTGTAAAGAGGCAAGACTTTGAGTTTCTTGGCAGCAAAACAATTAGAGATAATGAGCCCTCCATGGTCACGCTTTAAGATTTTCATGATGTGTTTGTAAAGTTCAGTTTTTGATATATTTGATACTTTGTATTACATTTAAGTCTTTGCTTTGCTCAAAGTCATCCTTAGTAAGTATTTCAGACGCCTTGCTATTCTGCAAAACTAAACTTTGCCATTCTGTCATTTTAAGAGATAACGGCAAACCGACTCTGCCAAATGAGGCATTTTATTTAGTATATTTTCAAAATTGTAGTCATGACTTTAACATTTGAGATCCCAAAGCTCCTTGCAAATATTTGGAGCACATTTTACTTTCCGGTTTTACTTTTTGTATTGCGTTCTATCAAATCCAAAGACCCTAAAGTGCTTCACAATACATACAAGTAGATTGCCATCTTCAGGCACTTTGACCACCAACAGCAGCAAATAGGATACTCCCACCATCCTTGAAAAGCCCCTACTCCCTGAGCAACCATCACACACTTCTGACTGCATTATGAAAACTGTGATTTAAATCAATTAGAATTTGTGCAAATATAAAGATGTATAAACATAATTGGAATGCTTTCACTTAGTGTATCTGTGACATCGTACAGTGAAACTGCTTTGTCTCTATTCTTTAACAGAATTAACCTGAGAACAAATGACATGAAGTGAGAACAAGTTAACCTGCTCTCACAGGGGTTATCTGGCGTTCATGTTCTAGTTGAGTGACAACTTGCTTCGGGCCTGTGTGAAGTTCTTCAGAGAAGCACAACTTATACTATTTAAGGCATGTATGTCTGAAGACAAGGATGTTGTCTGTTGCTGCATGCATGCATGCGCACGTCTGGTCTATTGCTTTGCAGGAAGTTTGAAATACCGCCTTTAGGTATTCCTGATAGGTGTTAGAAAAAACATAGAACCATCTCATCTTGAGCAGATTTTTCACCTGATAATTAATGAAAGGCATTTTACCACATACTGGCACAAACCTACCAAAACATGCAAACAAAAAATCCACATAAACAGACGGCCTTGTTTAAAGTAACTTACAGGATGAATATTACACATTAAAAATAAAACTTTACTAATACCAAATCATACTAATATATATTCTCACTTAAGTTATAAAAACAAAGTCTGTTTAAATCGGATGGACGGACATTTTATTTTAACCAAGAATGAAAAGGCAAATAAATAAAAAAAAAATATATCTGTATCATGAAAGAAAAATAAAGAGTTAATTTTATCGTTAGTAACAGAAAAACCAGTCTGGTAGGAAAACAGCTACTCCATGTATATTAGGTTCATGGTATCAATGTGTATAAATACATTATAAAGCAACAGGATTAAATAGGCTCGCTTCAATCAGACTAATAATAAAACATATTCTGATCATGCTGAGACACATCACAAGGAAATAATTAAAATAATATCAGGATGCATTTGTGGGCCTCTGTAACTAATATTGATAGACCTTGTTAATTTTCCCACACTTCAGTAAGTCAAAGCAAGAACCATCAGTCATTTTAAGCCTCCACGTCTTTTTACTTCTGCTATGTCTGCTCCTGTCTCCCCTCCAGGCACTGCCATTCAAGACTAAATGATGGTATGCGCCCATACAGGATGGAATCAGTGGCCTCGTTTCATGAGTGACATCACTCACGCAACTTAGATTTAAAAATTATAATAACATTTGGGCCCTGCAATGGACTGGCGACCTGTCCAGGGTGTAACCCACCTCTCGCCCGTAGACAGCTGGATCAGCACCTCTCATGACCCTAGTAGGGATAAAGGAGAAGGAAAATGGATGGATGGATGGAATAATATTTGGTACAATTGGGCCATGGATATCGGGAAGGAAAAGATGTTTTGTTACGGATTTGATAAAATTTTGAAGTAAATTTGTAATTATGTTGGATAACCATCATTTCAAAAGCCTAATTGATTATCCTCATGCAGCTAGATGAACCTAATTTCACTTAAAACAAAAGTATTTATCTGGATCCTATTTAAAATGATCATATTGGAAGAATGGTTTACATTTTTTCAATCTAATTCAATCTTTCCACCTTTTTTTAATGTATGCACTTCTACAAACTTGCCTAGTTTTTGTTTCAAGTTTCACTAATTAGTATTACAAATGTCTGTGACAAAATATCAGTTTGTATGTTATCTTATTACATTAACCTTACTCAAATCTTATTTAAAACTTTTATATAAATAAATCTGTCATGCTTTTGATTCCCTTTAGTTTAAGATTTAAAATGCCTGGATTGATCAGCAATGAAGATCAGCTATTAAGTTTAATCTCAAAACAGTGACTCATCAGGACAAAAATAAATAAAAAAAAGTTTTAAGCCTATAAGAAAAGACTGACAGTTTCTCTAATATCCGGCTGGTGGGTAATGTTTTCTTACACAGCAGTGTTTGCCTCTGTGTGTGTTTCTCAGTAGCAATTAGTTCCACCGCTGTAGGGATTGCCCAACTGTTAACCAAGCAGAGCAACCACAAGAAACAGGTGACAAAGACGTGTTTAAAGAGCTACTCTATTCATCAAAATACAGGGAAAAAATAAACGCTTTAAATGTGACAGTTTAACTGTCCTACTTGTTAACCAGTCTATAAATGCATTGTTCTCTAAAAATTAATATTAAGCAGATTTAAACATGCCATATAAGACCTTTTATACCCAGTGAGACCTTTAAACCAGGAGTGTTGCAGTGCAAATAATGTTCCCACACCAATACTTACACCCAATCTGAATTTAATGGGCTTCACTTTTTTAGCCCACAGCTCATTTCCGCCTTTCTCTCAGAGCTGTCACTCACTCGCTCAGCAGAGTTAAGGAGAAAGGGAGCGCATGCTGTGCCAGCTGTCTAGAGTTACATCTGCCCTTATGCTTTCAGGGTCTAGGAGAAATAAACTTTAAGAAACCTCAAAACGGCACGAATCGCCAAAATGAAAACGTAGGCATGGACTTTTTTTTTTTTTTTTTCATGATCATGCAAAAAACAGAGACTTGTATACCCCACATGCATTTCAGTGCATAGAATCTTACCAGCTAATTATGAGGAGAAACGGAGAGGGAAATGAGCAAAAGAGAGAGTGGTTCTGTGGGAGCTCACATGCAGGTTAAAGTGATGTCCCATCTTATATCTGTCAGCACCAGGGGTTTATTTACTCTGTTATATTATCATTTGTTGACCCAGTCACATGATCTGAGAGCGAAAAGTGCAGAACTGTGGGCACCCAAGAGAGCCCGGCAGAACGTGATGAGAGACGAGGGCCTGTGACCTAACACTGTGGCCAACACACACATGCACACAAGCAGCTGCACAACCTGACCTGCTCCTTTCACTCTCAAATGTCTGTCTTAGCTTTTTCCGCTCCTTCCTGTACCTTTGACATTTGTCCCCATCTGCTGTCTTTTCTAAGCCCTCGATTCTATGTTCTCTTGTGACTGGCTTTCCACTGGTGATCTTACTAAGACCAACACATAACAAATATAGAGCTGCACCAAGCCGTCCCTTTTTTTGTGAAGAGCACCATTTTTTTCTTAAGATCTGACCAGCCAATTATGATCCTGACAATTCAGATAATTCTAAGGATTATTTTAAATAAAAAGGATTACCTGTATAACACCTTAAAGCAAATATCCTTTATTTACCCTTATCCAATTTTCAAAAACAATAACAATCTGAAAAAACAAATTTGTATTTTACAGTTTCATAATTGATCCTTCACTCTCCCATTGTTTAACCAGAAACCCAGTGTTTTCATCCATAAAAGACCTCTGCTCTCACTCTGCCTTGCAGCAAAAAAAAAACTCCTCTCTCGCATCATAGCTCAATGATTAAATTAGCTTCACATCCTCAATAACAGGAATTAAAGACATTTAACATGTAACCTACTGAAGAAGAAAATGCTTTAAGCCAAATATCTCCCTGTTGGACCTCTTAGCTTGATATCAAATACACTTTCTTAGAATTAACCTTTAGATGGTGTCAACTGTCATTTTATTGTTGAAATAATATATTGTTTTAAGCTGGAAGGTGGATTATTGAATGATTACATTTTTTCTCTTTTATTTGCACACTTTTGTATACGTTTTTTCAGCTGCTACTTACTTCAAATGGAGAACAGCAATGAATTATCACAAACAACAAAATAAGTGTTGTTTTAAGCTGATAAATAATAAACAAAAACAAAGATTCTTCCATGTTTAATGGCTGAACCAGTTCCTTTTTCGTTTAGAAATCTAACCTGAGTAAACGATGTACACAAGCAGAACCTGCAACAAATATACAAGCCACTGACTTTTAACAACAGAAAAACACGCTGCTAAGAAGGAAATAAGCATAAACAGCAGCTAGGTCTAATCTGTTCTAAAAATGGTTAACATTCAAAATAAAAGAAATAAAAAAGCGTACCTGATAGGTTCCAATGCCAATGTGTTTGGGATCGATCTTCACCAGCTCAGCTAGTGGATCCTGCACACGTCTTCCTATAGAAACTAAATAAAACATCACACACACAAAGATACATTCAGAAATTAATCAGGTTTTTTTTTATGAACTTGCAACATGACTTAATTACCGAATATGCAAAACCGCATTATTTCTAATTACTGAATATGGTAATTATCTGCATAATAGAGAGCCTCCCTGAAGGCAGGCCCAACCTCATTGTGATTCCTCCACCCCCGATAATAATAATTAAAGCTGCTGTTTAGGAAGAGCCTCTGCACTTGTCATTTAGCATCCTGATGGACGGTGAAGCCGTGAACCCTTAAACCACTAATTTACACAATCCGGAGCTTGTTGGCCCATAATGAAATGTAGCACACAAATGCTCACAGTCTGCATCAATGAAAGCGGCTTTTAAAGCATCATCTTGCAACTGAAAATAAAGTTGTTGTTTTTTTTGTTTTGTTATGCTTATGCTGTAAAGGATGAGATATAAATGAATAAAGGAATAAAATGGCTTAAATCTAAATTTACATAACAGCACCAGCGGACAATGGGATAAATGTAACCTATTTATTTTATTCATTAAGTTGTAGAACATCTGTTTCTTTTTTTTGTCTTTTTTAATGAGAAAATATGTTGTACAGTTTGTATTGTATAAACGATTTAAAGCCTTCAAGTGAAAAATGAGTTATTCAAGGTGGAGTTATTGTAATCTGTAAACAAAATAAAAAGAAGCAATGCTCCCAAATTTAGAACTGAAAACACGTTGCTCCCAATTGAACAAACGATATGGTTTGTCCTTTCTGTGGTCCCTGTTTTGTAGCGCTTGGCTGCATTTTAAATGACGGCACTAAAGTACGTGTTTGAACTTCCAAGATCTGCATGAGTGTAATTCAGCATGAGATGTGTCCGATTCGTATCTCAGGGGCGGAAAAGATGAAGAGAAAGAGGAGGATGAGATGCAGTGGAGGGAGTATATCTGGAATCAATGGCTCTTCTCTCTCTTCTGGCTGCTGCAAGAGGCTGCTGCCTGAGATAATATTTAGACAGGGATGAAGTTTCAACCCTAACCTTGCTCAGTGCAACAGCAGTATTCTCCAAATACACTTTCCATCTATCCTGTTTCCCCCCCGACTCTCCGCCCATTTCTATCTGTAAGGAGTTGATTTGGAAATGGAGAGGGGTAAAACTCCCCAACATTTATTAAAGGTTCATGAGCCAACGTCCAGCGCAGATGACAACCCTCATCAGACACACTGCAGACTGGAGATAGAGAGACATGCATTATTTTCTAGTCTTTTTTTGTTGAAGTTTTCCCCAAACTGAAATTATTTGAGCTTTTGAGGGAATGCAGGATGGTTTCTGTTTCACGCATTTGACCAAAAGTAAACAGAAACCTTTGAAAAAAAGTAAGGGCAAAAGTATAAAAAGATGAAGCCACCACTAGGTGTCTCTGATCTCAACAATTACCGTAATAGCTTTAAGAGAAGTGAAGGACAAGCAAAAATGAAATGGATTAGCACTTGTTTTAGACTTTCATTTGTGAAGCATATATCTTTTGACTTTTGTAAATGATATAAATGCGACCACAGAAATTTAGTAAAGATTAATGACTGGCTTGATTTATGCCTGTTAAAGAGGAAGTCTGCTAGAAACATTTGTTCTCCAAAGTTCAGAGTTTGGGTCATTTTAAGATAACACACTGCTTATTCTCTTTCATTATGCTGCAAACCACAATGTGCAATAAACCAACTGAGCCAAAATATCCCTTTAATGAGTCAGACGGCGTGGTGACAACATAATGAACTTTGGCAGACTACAATGCAAATTACAGTTTATTATGAAGTTCAGATATTAACAGTTTAGCTATTCATTTGGGAGGTGGAATTGTATCCCTCGTTATGGGACCCCTAATCTCTAACCACTGTCCAGATTTAGACTCAGATGAGGTCTTATCAAGATGATTGATTGTGTTTGAAAATGTTTTAACATTGTTTCTTTTAATGCTTTTATAATAGTTAGTTTAGTAGAGGCTGGTTTTCAAGACCTAATGATACTCTTGGTGATATGGCTGGAGGGCAGAGGTATCCTCTCTAAATAGAGCAGTAAATCATCAGAGAAGTATATAAAGGTAGGGCCAAATTAAAAACTTTTTTTTTATGAGACTTTGCGAGACTTCTTTTAGAGATAAGAAGAAACAAAAGGGGACTGTTTTGTTTTTTTCCAGACTTTTTTGTTTTTTTTCCTTTCTATTGAGAATCTAAAAATTGTGTGTGTCATAAGTAAATCATACATGCATCTTAACTTAGAGCACAGAATAGTGTATTAAAATAAAATTGACAGATTAATAAACCAATTAACTACCCAGCAGTGTGATTCATTCTGAGGGTTTTTATTTTAACCAGGACATGTTTTTATATCTAGTAGCATTTTTTTGCAAAAATCAGTAGGACAGCAGCTTTAACGTTTTAAAATCAAGGCAGCAAAATTTAAAATCAAACCATTTAAAGTATCTTAACTTTAGGAAATTGGTATTGAGCAATTGCTCAATTGATACAAATCTTGCTCAAACAGTGATTTGTAAACATGTTTTATTGAGAAAGGTAGTGAAATATATATAAATAAACCCTTTTCTTTGGTCTTTGAATAATAACAACAAAGTTTGAAACACTCCCCATACTTTGGTGAAAAAGTGAGGACAGGTTTGGACTTGGACTAAAATTCAACCTACCCTCCGATGTAACAAACATTTATCAAACCATCTCAATGCATCTCAGTGTATCTCAGTGTTTAATTACTAAATATACTATCTCATTGTGTGACCAGTCTGTTTCCCTCCAGCGTTTTTGTTGTTTGTTTATTTTTTTGGCTTGTTTTTTTTCCCTGCCTGTTCTGCTTGAAATATCTGAACAAAGATTCTTGGAAGGACAAAAAGTTCCACAGTACTTCCATAAAAAAAAAAAGAAAAGATAAATCCCAAAAGAAAGTTTTATATATATTTGGATGATGATTTAGAAATAACCCAACAAAAAAATTTACATTATAAAATCATTAAATTCATAATCTAGAGTCTGTTAAGATATGAAGTTTAGGAGTTTTATGTTTCCCTTTAAATATAATATGAATTATCCCAAATGTAACAAAAACAAAACGAAAAGAAAAACTTTTCTAATTTTGTTATTATTGGTTATTTAACTTTTGTTCCCATATATTTCAAATAAAGTATGACCTTCCTAAGCCTCTTTCTTTCATCTCCTTAGTCCTATTTTTTCTTTTTTCTTTTCCTTCTTCTTCTTCTTCTGTTTTTCTGCTCTACTTACATTGCAGTGGCCATATGAACGTAAAACTCCTGCATAATTATAATAAAACAATTTATATGCATGAAAAATTGGAGCGGTATGGCAATCGCGATACCGCTACACTTGTGAAAGTAAAATCTGTTGAACCCCCTTTTGGCATCAAGACAATTATTCATATTGCCACCTTGCCAGACAGGACACTGTAAAAAAAAAAAAGAAAAAAAAAAAAAAAAGAGAAGTACAGATATGTTTTTAAAATATATTAAAATATGGTTCTTAACTTGTGAATACACTTCTATGTGTTTAAATATATATATATACATATTAAGCAATTTTTCTAATTGTTACAAATATTAATAATAATGATTTGCTAAATAATACTGATTATAAGACTATCAAGTGTTGCTAATTGGACCTTGAACAAAAGAGGCAACCTGCTGTGTGGGAAGTACAGCATTCCAACCTGGCTGTATGATTTACCTGCACTCCTAAGATTTGGGTCCAAGTCTGGCATCTCTTTGACCGCCTCAGGACTCACACTGTAGATGGACGCTCCTGCCTCATTGGTTATACTGTTTTAAGGATAAGGAAAAATATTAGGAAGAGATTAGGATTAGGAATTAAATAGATGCAGAAACATATCAGGCAGGTCAGCCAGAGAAGATGGGACGTATGACAGTAATTAACTCAAGAGGTTGTGAGAGTTCACACACAAAAATGCAGGCAGGTATTTATGCTTTACAGGTAAGTACAATGCTGGCACATGCTGAAGAAAATTACTACTGCCCTGCACTTTGACAACTTGACAACTTATCAAACTGGTTCTACGTTTGACTTAAGCTGCCCCTTTGTGCTCGTGACTGACATTATGGCCGAAATAGCAACGTGACAAGTAGTCTCAAAGTTAACATTAAAATTATAGCCTTTCAAAAGCTTTTAATCATTTGGACACAAGGCTGCATTAAGGAGAAGAAAAAACTAAAGCAACATGCAGCTACAACACCTTTCTGGCCCATGGTATACTTAAAAAGGTCAGAACAGGTAATTTGGTGATTCAGATGGCTGATTGGGATAATCTAGGCACAGCATGCGTCACTGTTGTGTGAGAATAAATCATTCACATTACATACTTAAATCGCTAGAGTAAAACTCCCTTCCCGCTCACATGATTGATTATTAATAAAAAACCTCCATAATGCATTGTTCATAATTTAGGCACCACATGAAGCAATGTACATGACACTACTGCCATCTAGAGCTCACAGCCATGCACTGCGATTACTGAAGATCTCAAATCTTTTATTAGTTGAGCCTCACAAAGACCTTCTGTGACTGCCTCAGTGTGGTGACACTGGAGAAAGTCTGACCAAAGCAGGATGACTCCTGGTCTTTAAAAACATCTGTACATTAAAAAAATATCTATTATAAAAAAAAGACTAATTTATATTAGGATGGGGGACACTTGGGTAAAATAATTACAACTTCAAACAGTTTTTGTAAACATATGAAGAAACCAATAATAAAGCAAAATTCTCCTTAATTTTCTTAGGAATGCCACTCAGATTTGCAAGTGTAAATTTGTAGATTTCATGCACTGCTTGTTTTGTGACATACAAAGAAAATAATCCAAAAAGCTTCTCTACATGTTAATTGTTTTATTGTTGCATGACGATGGAAATTATTCAAGAGATAAACTCTAAACTGAATTTTCTTTGCATATCAGGCATGTTTGGGTTTATTATTCAGTTTCAATTCAGTGCGCTGATGGCTAACAATGTGAGTGAGTTCTTATATTGTTTATAAACCAACCCAAACAAAACAAAGGTCATAATTTGTACCAGATTATCTCAAAACAAAACAAAGTTTGATGTTTGGCTTTTATTCGGTTGTTACAGAGGTTACTGACAAAAGTTTTAAAAAAAAATGTATGTGATAAAAAAAATTATTTGGTACTGTTGTGTAGAACCTAATTGAAAGGGGTCAGTGGTGACTCCGATATTATAGAAAGTATAGTAATTTATTTGGTTTGTAATTAAGACTTTTTTAACTGCGTAGATCAGGCTGGTTAATATATGATTTAAAAGCTAGAGGTCCTAATTTCTGATTTTACAGCAGATGCATTTTTTTTCTGAGCCATTTTACTGTTCAGCTCCCTTCACAAATATTTTAATGCTAAAAAACAGAAAATACAATTAAATTATTTATTTGCTTTGTGTAAACATTTACAGCAGCAGAAATTAGGTAAAAATCCTGCAAATGATAAACAAGAGCTTAATTTTTTTAAGCCCAGAGGGTTTGAGAACCAGTTTTCCCTCTGAAATTATAAAACCAAATAAATCAATAATTGCTCTACAATGACTAGGTCTTAATGCCAACATATGGTACCTGTATCAAGGTAACAAATCCAATATTTCTTCCAGTCAAGGCAATTTTGCAGACGTTATTATGACTACATTTTTGTGATAGATAAATAAAGCTTAACGTTTTTAGCCTGAACAAGGCCTGCTGTGGGGGGGCCCTCCAGGCCTAAGGGGCAGCAACAGCAAAGCCAACATAAATACAGGAAGTTGCTTTTATTTTATCTTACTTAGTAGCTTGTTAGAGAGTAATAATATTTTTTATTTAAACTACAGCTATCATGTCAAAGGTTTATTCATTTAAGATAAAAAAAAAAGATCAGTTATTTAAACTGAGACATAAGGATCTAATATAGTGTATGTTTTAATTATAATTTTATATCAATATTACACTTTAAATATGTTGAATTCCACCTAATAAATGTATATAACAAATTATGTATATAAATTAGATACTTATAGAGGCTATGTATATGTTGCTGTATATCTTTGTATTATTGATCTACATAAAAAAGGAGACATTTGTGAAGAACTTCACCGTCTAAAAAATATTAAAATGATACAGGTTTCTCCCTATAAACTACGGTGTTTTTCTTCCATAACCAATTAGAAAGGGCAGCGGGACAAAAAAGTCTCCGATACGGTGCTGATACTGGTAACACACAGCAGAACCCATCATTATATGGTCCTGCCTCTTTCAGATAAGAGGAGAACTGGGGAGCTTCTTCAGGGCAAACGGACAAGACACCAGGGTCAATAACACCTCACTCACGTCCGAAAGCCGAGACATGTCCAGAAATCACACACACACATCAAAGCTACACCAGAGGCTCAGATTGTGCCACAACAACCTTGCCTATAATGAGCATGTTGTTAACGAGGAGTGGCAGAGGCCTTCTGATGAGACTCATATTTAAATGAACTTGTCTTCCCCCACCACCTATCCTTCCTCTTCTCTATTAATCTCATCATATGCCCCCCATATTTACCCCTGTTCTTTTGGTCAGCTTCCAGTCTTTGTGCTGACAGCTGACATATCGCCGTGATGACGCTGCTAACAAGCACTGGCACCTGACCTTCAAGGAGGTCAAAGGCATGCTGGTCATTAACATGACACGCTCTGACTCGCATACATACTGCAAACCAACATGCAGAAAAGGAAAAATATTTAGATCTTCATCCCAATGTTAAAGAATATGATTACTTGTATAGGAGCAAACGAACGCATGGTGAACAAAAGTAAAAGCCAGTTATGGGATAAAAGTAATGAAATAAGACAAAACACATATTGAGGAATAATTAAAGTAAAGTGGGACACCCAAGGAGCCTCATCAAATCTGTATTCATTAAGGCTGGTGCTGGGGCATCTCAGTAACAGCAGTGTCATAGATACAGCTGTGAGCCTTCTCTGCCACAGCGTCCATGACTGTCGCCACACTGAGGGGATTGCCCTGGCAGACAGCAGAAGGTCGACAGTGGTTGGATGACCGATGTGTGGACGGATACAAAGTCATAGCTTGCCTCTTGGTGTAAAGCGATGACTTCTGGCCATTTAGGGTTATCATTTATTCGCGCTTATGTTTGCTCTCTTAATTGCAGGGACAAACAAACACATCTGCCTTCAGCAAAGTCCCTTCCCAGGGCAAAGTCACAAACCGGTTGCCCTTTCTCCTACCCCGTACTGGATAAATTGGAGACAGACCCTTGAGCTTGACACTCAAACACAGACACATAATGACTGCCTCCTTTGCTACCCCTAAAGAAAGGAAACAGTGAAGGAGATGGATACACATTTTGATATCTCATAAAAGCCTTCAGGGACATGCGGCATGAGTGTAAATTCAAAATGGCTTCAACAAATCAGCAAGAAAATAATGCCGCCAATAATATCTCTAGCAAACCCAAAATGCTTAAAATAGCATTAAAAGTAAAATGTACTGCAAGAAAACAAGGTACGGTAACGTGTGTCTCTTAGATTTAGACTGCTGGAGGATATATTGACCAATTTCTCTGATTTTCATCACCTTCAATAGCTTTTATTTACTTTCTTACTTATTCAGTTGCAACATATGTCTGAGTTGCCATATTAATCCTCTTACCATCTTAGTACATGTGTTACAACTCCTCAAAACTGGATCTCTTATTGTTGGATTGTGTAAAAAAATAGATTTAGTATGGTTTCATATTCATATATATGGATGCGAATTGGACAAGTTTGTCTCATTAAGTGATTAAATGATAGTGTTTGAATGTGTGCAAAATAAATGAGCTGAACTGAATAACTTAAATTTAACTTGTTTAAAATCCTAAAATCTAGAGAAAAACTAAAAGTAAGATGGAACTCATGTACTCACAACCGTAGAGTTTTTCTCTAGTTAAAGTCACACGTTTTGACCTTGCTTTACCTTTTAAAACACATGTTTTTAATGTCCTGATGTGCAGTTGCTTTCTGACATCTGGCTGCTGCTCAAAATCATCAGTCCACAAACTAATTTTGCCGTAGTTTGGCCACGAACACTTTATTTGGTGCGTCCTTTTAGTATCAGGTCAGACTCCCTCTCCTGAACTGCTTTAATGATCCATGACATGAATTAAAGGGACAGAGTCATCTTGTAAGCCTATACAAACTAAGGTTTATACATTGAGCATCCATCCTGACAGTGTGTAGATTTTTTGGGTTAAAATATAATTCCAGCACCGGTCCTAATGAGCTAAGATTGATAGAAAAGGGGCCATCTGCTGCATTTATTAGAAAGCCAGATTGCGACAACTGACACAGCTACTTCAGTCTGACTGTCCTGCAATGCCTTGCATTAAAGCAACAGCTTGCCGTCATTGAGGACCATCCACTATTAATAAATAAAAGGTTTTATAGCAACTCTAGGCTCTAGTGAATCTTCCCCAGGGTCCTCCAACCACAACATCACAAAAAGTGTCAAGGTAAGAATAAAGGCAAGAAATATCTCAATCAAATTAATATGAAAAAAGTCACAATTTAAAAGATTTTCATTGAATTAAAAGCATTCAAATATTTCTCGACAAATGCACAGTGGATGAGGCCTAAATTGAATCTAATCTTAAGTAGTCTTCTGGGTTCTGGCAGACAGAAAAATACCCATCACATTCTATTTTTTCAGTTATTCAATATATATATTGATAGAGTCATTATTTACTTTGACTGCAGGGACAAATAATTCACTATTAATAAATTATATTTATCCTGCACATCCATCAACTTTGCAGCAACATCTAAAAGCCTCTGAAACATCAGTGAACATCAATGTTCATACTGTATTTTGAGCAATTTGGGTTCATATCCAATATTGCTAAAACTAATATTGCTGCCACTCTGGGTCCCAGAGCAAAGACCCTTAACCACATTGCTCCCCAGGTGCCGTACAATGGCAGCCCACTGCTCCCCAAGGGGATGGGTTAAAGGCACAGAGTCAATTTCGTTGCTTTGTACTTGTGACAGTGTAACGGCAATAAAACGCTGGGGGGGGGAGGAAATATCTCTCTTAAAATAATATTGCTCTTTTATTTCACTGGATCTTGGATATTTCTTCATTATTTTCACATCTTCACATTCAGGTGCTAACATGTGTATCCCCATTGCTTCCTTGCTCACCCATAATGCACTTGGGCATTCTCATACCTCCTGGCATAAAGTGTTGTTATTGTGTATATACATAGAAGGGCTTAATTCAAACTTCAAACTGGAGATGGCTTCTGGTGTATTAATGTAAAAAGTCACACAGTGTGACTATGCCCCTTTATCCAACATGTTTAAAACATTACACACAGGTTTGGATGCATATTGGCATGACAGCAACAAACAGACAAAACAAGAGTAACTCAACACACATTGAAGCTCTCATCCAGTTCCTGCAGGTTCATCAGTTGCATGTCTGTGATTAGATCCCATTCAACTATATACTGTGATCTATTGGAAATAGATTTGGTAACTGTAAAGGCATCTGGAGTTCAAGTAATAACCAATATCTTGGAACCACTTTAGGATGATTTGAGTTTTGTCATCTCTTGATGTATTCTGTCATAAATGGACATCAAGAGGTTAGAC
Organism: Cyprinodon brontotheroides; assembly: GCA_018398635.1. Classification (NCBI taxonomy): domain Eukaryota; kingdom Metazoa; phylum Chordata; class Actinopteri; order Cyprinodontiformes; family Cyprinodontidae; genus Cyprinodon; species Cyprinodon brontotheroides. The sequence continues at coordinate 2,286,981 of JAGKQL010000053.1, forward strand.
TGTGAGGCTGTAGTCCACAATGAGGAGTAGTGGTCTTAGTATTTGGAAATATGGGTTTCAATACAAGCTTCCTCACATGTTAATGTTAATTTGATTTCATAGGTTGAATCACCGTAACTAACCCTTGCAAGTAGGAGCTGTAGCTTGCTCGCCATGTTTTCTGCATGCGGTTACAAATGTACTCAGGTGCGCAGACATGTCAGGCATAAACCAAGCTTAACAGGATAGATAGAAACCAGCAACAAGTCTGGTAGACTTTGGCCTTTATAGAATGACCCAAACATATATCAACAAAACCTTCATCCAAGGCAGGATGGATTCACGTTTTCATTTGTTTACACCAAGTTCCACCTATCCTTGAATGTCCAAAAAGAAGATAAATTTTCTTACATAACTGTTTCATGATTGGACCTGCTATACAGTATTGAGCATGCCTTGGTTTTAATAAGGGGTTAGTGTTTCATCTCATATCACTCTACCCATTCTATCCCTACTATTTTTCATACTGCAGCTCTGTTTAAAATTCAGCAAGTAGATCCTTAAATGTACTTGTTTGCTGCCATGTGATTGGCTGATTTGCCATTGGTGTAAAGTAGCTAATGATATAAGAGCACATGTACCCAATGAAACGGCTTGGGAGATTATGGCCAGAATTGGAACTGGGACACTTTGTAGATGAAAGGTATAATTTCACAATTATTGCAGCTTCTTAAACTTTAAGTTTGATTCTATTTATTTTCATCAGAAAAACAAAACTACAGAGTAACTTTATCAAGGATTTGACAGCATTTTATTAAGAAACCTTAAAAACTGTATTAAAAACACAGCAAACAGTTTTTGGTAAGTATTTAAATGATGTATTATTATCATTTAATTCATATTTGTATATCTTTTTTCGTTTTGTTTCTGTCAATATATTTGAACAAACTTCTATCCCAAATTAAAATAGAGCAGAAAAAATGAACTAAACTGATTAAAAGAGCTCTGGTTCCAACATTTTGAAACTCATGCTCTCCAACATTATCAGTCTGTGTTCAAGATTTTTGTATGGCATTATGTCCTTGGTTTTAGAGATATCTAACAGAAATACATTTATATTAACAAACAAAAACCTGTGCACTTGCCGAGTGTGTATGTGCTGGCTGCTCAAACAGCTTGGATCTATTGTTCAGTCAGCTGCAAAGCTTGACCCCAGGGAGCAGAATTGAGGGATGTGCCATATCTCTCTCTTGTTCACACACATACACAAACATGCATGTCGGGTTTAAAGACGATGACATTTTTCACAGAGAAAAGCGTCCAAATGGCAGGTGTCAGGGGCCGTCAGTCTCTGCCGAGGAGCTAGAAGGCAGGCAGGCACGCTCGCACACACACACATAAACTCCAGCTGCCAGGGTGAGACATGTCTGAAAAGAGCAAAGCCTCACAGACACTCATGTCAATCTGTTAGCAGGAAAACCCTGTGCTAGGGCCACATACTGGAACACCCCCAAAAAACACACACATACAAGCACAAATAAAAAAAATGACAAATACACACAATGCGTTACATAGAGAATCGTCACACGTTTGTCACATGCAAGACCACACTGGTGAACACTGTAACCCTGTGTTGCCAACAGTAATGGGTGAAAAAGAAGCGCCAGGTAAGAAGAGACAAGGGCTGGCCACCCAGTTCAGAACGATACTGCGAAAGAAGGCGGCACAATGTGGGTGATAAGCAGAAGACTGGCCAAGCGGGTGTCCAACATTTACAGATGCCAAGAATAGGTGCCAGACAGATCAGAGCCTTAACAGAGGCCCCGAACAAAAGACAGATATGGTACACCTGTGAGGAACCCAAATCATGAAAGCAAATGGGCACACTCATTTAAAGTGCAGGTGCGGTTTAAAAGGCCATGCGGCTCAATGAAGAGATTCCGCAGGAAGGAAGTTTGGCTGAACACCATAATGGTATTTGCTTCAAGTTTCAAAATTTCACACGGCAAAAAGAAAAATTTAGGCAGCAGACAGAAAAAAAGTCCTGATGAATTTCAGAATAAATTAACCCGCCAACCTATGAAAATGTCTCTAGCAAAAACAAAAAAGAAACAAAAGGAAACAGAGGGGCTATTGGAGGATAAAAAGGAATACCTAAGAGGAAGGATAATTAGTTTGGCTCGACAACTCCTGGAAAAATGAGTGAACCTACGCAAAATTCTTCTCTCTCAGGCACCGTTTCTGCAGCCAGAGCATGAGCCGGATCAGCCTGGTTGCATGTTTAGTGTCAATGACTTTTTACCGCTCACCCACACCGCAGCTGCATTGCAACATACAGTACTCAGTGTGAGCCCGCCATACAGTCATATGATAATGTTTGGGCACCCCTATTTATCTTAATTATTTTTATTTCTAAACATTTGGGTGTTTGCAACAGCTATTTTAGTTTGATATATCTAATAACTGATGGACCCAGTAATATTTCAGTATTGAATTGAGGTTTATTGGACTAACAGAAAATGTGCAGTAAGCATTTAAACAAAACTTGACAGGTGCAACACTTGGGTACCCTAATCATTTTATTGATTTGAATACCCTTAACTACTTTTCACTGACTTACACAAAATTGGGTTGGTAATTTTCTTAATATTTGAACATCGTAGCCAGGTGAAATGAGACATGAGAAAATGTATATAAGGTAACCAGTTGCAAGTTGTTCTCCTGTTTGAATCTCCTATGAAGATTCATCATGGGCACCTCAAAACAACTCAAATGATCTGAAAACAAAAATTGTTCAACAGTTGTTCAAGGGAAGGATACAAAAAGTTTTCTCAGAGATTTAACCTGTCAGTTTCCACTGTGAGGAACATAGTAAGGAAATGGAAAACCACGGGGACAGTTCTTGTTAAGCCGAGAAGTGGCAGGCCAAGAAAATTATCAGAGAGGCAGAGAAGAATGGTGAGAATGGTCAAAGACAACCCACAGATCACTTTCAAAGACCTGCAGCATCATCTTGCTGAGATGGTGTCACTGTGTTCTTGACAAGTTGTAGCAATTTTAGTGATAAAAGTACTAAGTGATGCAACTGAGCGGTTCAAGTCAAGTAAAAAAAAAATACACATGGTGTATACATCCTAATATGGAATATTTAACAGAAACTCAACAGTAAGACAACTACAAGGTCATCAGGAGTGACCAAGGTACAACTGAACCAAAAAAACATTAGAACACTGAAGGTCATTCAATCTCTTTTTTCATCAAATTAAGAAAATGAAACCTACAAATTTCAAGTTCATAACGTAAAGTAAAAAAATATATACTTGTTGTTTTCATTATTATGGTTTACTGATAAAGAAAATTAAATATTTGGTCTTTAAGAAATTCAGAATATTGTGAAAATATTCGGCTTGTATTAGTCTACCTGGTCCTGTGGTTATACTGTTTTTCTACAGTCAATTGTCAACAGAATACCATAAAACTCAGATAGTGAGTTTAGTGTCCAGCAATATATTGCAGCTGAGTTGAACTCTGTAAAGACTATAACATCTAGATGACATGAAGGCACCTATTGAATTAACTTGTATGTCCATTATACCTCAGCAGAGCCACAAGGCTATTGTCTCCATGCTATGCTGTACAGATGCAGTAATCAATGAAAGAAGAGGGTAACCAAAGTGTAGATGCATAGAAAACAACATATTTTCATTGCTGTTTATTTATGGGAGAATTATCCTGCCATAATGCAAGAGCACATAATTTCAATTTGAGAAAAGAATTTCATCTTCTTGCACTCAAAACTTATAATGCTCACACTCAAAACATGGGCTCTCTCTCAAATATTTTTCTCTTCTCTCTCAAATCTTTGTTTCTTCTCTCAGATTTAATGCTTCTTTGCACAGATATTTTCTCCTTTCGCTTGCCTCCTTCTCTTCAAGCACAAACCGCGCTTCTGCTCGAGTCTCAAATACGCTCGCAAACCAGTAGGCTCTGCTTACGGATTTTTTCTGCTCTCTCTCGGATTTGCAGTTGGATCGTCAGCCAGCAACCTTTCGCAGCCAATAGAACGACAGCCTCGGAAGGGTGTGCGCTTTGTTTAACCCTACTGAGTGTGCCCGTGTATACGCTACGCTTCACTGGATTAAGTAATTTTTAAACAATTAGTGGTTTGTTATGTACAAAAGCAAAGAACCGACATATTAAATTATTATCTTGAAATACTTTGATAGTATTGATTTTTAAATGTAGGGGGAAAAAATATTTTTTTTTTACAAAAAGTTAAAATGTTGGATAGTTATTTCCAATTATTATTATGGTGTTATGTGTTCAGTCAGCTTTCTTATTGACGTGAACACCCAGGTATTTGAAACTCTCCACAGTTTCAATGTCCTGCCCCTGAATGTTCACACGGGGTCGTCTCCTGAAGTCGATCACCATCGCCTTGGTCTAATTGGTGTTTTAAACACAGGTGTTTTTTCTCACAACAGTCCACAAAGTCCATGATGACTGACCGGTACTCCAGCTCATTCCCCTCAGACACACAGCCCACAAGGTGAAGGTGTAGAGGGTGAAGAGAATTGGAGACAGGAGGGTGGCCTGGAGGCCCCAGTGCTGCAGACTGCCACCTCTGACTGATAGCCTTGCAGCCACAGGGCTGTCAGTCAGAGAAAATCCTGACTTTGATTTTCTTATAGAAGTCAGGAGAAAAAGATTTCTCTTCCAGGGTCAAGTCCTCCACACCTCCGAAAATTAACAATCTCACTCTTAACTAAATATAAAATTTGAGGTCTGATTAAACATGATAATAAAATTTAAATAAATAAATACCAATTCTAATATCATAATACAGTACTTATTATTTATTAACCTGCTGATATAGCCAACAAACCGCATAGTTAGTCCAATGAAAAGCTCCTTTGAGGCAGAAAAAAACAGCGGTGGCTTTCAGAAAACATAAGTCTCCTTTCCTTGTAATGTCCTACTTGAGCTGCTTATTGGACTCCTCTTTCGGACCAATTGTCCACTCATCCAACATTTTAAAACATCCAGTAACTCACTGACTGGTTAAAACGTAAAGATTTGCCATTATACTAAACAAAGTATTTCAAGATAATAATTTAATATATCGGTTCTTTGCCTTTTGTACATAACAAACCACTAATTGTTTAAAATTACTTAATTCAGAATTTTTTGGGTTATCCATAAGTATTGAACTTTGCTGAATCGAGCCACACAAAACTACTGGCAATAGCAGTTTCCAGCTGAAAAGCGTTCCATAAGGCGGGCGAAGTAGCACAGGCACAGGCACACCTGCTAGTAGGGTTAAACAAGCTTAACCTCTTCCGAGGCTGGCTAATGGATTTCTATTGGCTGGAAAGGTTGCTGGGCGACAATCCAACTGCAATCCGAGAGAGAGCAGAAAAAATCCGCCAGCAGAGCCCTACGGGTTTATGCGGCGTATTTGGAGAAACGAGCAGAGCTGCGTGTGCGCGAAGAGAAGGAGGTGTTTAGCGGAGAAAAATACTCCTGCAAGCATACATAATCTGAGAAGAAACAAAGATTTGAGAGAGAAGAGAAAATTTTTGAGAGAGAGCGCATGTTTTGAGTGTGAGCATTATAAGTTTTGAGTGCAAGTAGATGAAATTCTTTTCTCAAATCGAAATTATGTGCTCTTGCATTATGGCAGGATAATTCTCCTCATATTTATTATTTTATTTTTCCTAATACACTGAATAATGTTTTTTTCATTATCTGTATCAACAATACAAGAAATAAAACCTTAAAATATTCCCTTCTTTGACATATCAATCTACATGACGTATTTTCAGCTTTACTTGTTTTCAATCAATTTGAGCATAATATTGAGTGAACAATACTTCTGATGAAAGGTGAGTAAGACGAAAAGCAGGAAGGATAGATCGACAAATTGAAAGAACAGTTTAGGACAGAGATTCTAATGTCTCTTTATAAGTCAGAGATATAACCTTTAACTATCACTTACCCATGGGTTCATTTTCCTTTTGAAATAAAGATGTACTCTATAGCAAGACTGGGGCCTTTCCCTGCCTCTAAATCCATCTGTTCCTTCATCAAGCCAACCTTGAAACCTTTCTGGGGGTACTGAGAGCCCGGATATCACTCAATCATCATTGGTCCTGCCACTGTATGTTCATCATTCTCTCTGCCTAGCCCCTGGGAGCATGCCCGGACACAGGACATGACAGGGGATACACATACCCGTACCAACAGAAAGTCATGAATCCACACCACTATCCTTCAGGTCCATAAGCTAGCCAGTAATAATGATCTCATCCCACCAGAGGTAAGCCAGAGGGCAAGACAGTCAAGGACTTATTGTCAGCATGCTTGTATGTTAGCTATGGAAAGGACAGTGCATTGGACAGTGCCAACAGTGCCATTTACTTTAGTCAAATGAATTGGTCTGCAATGCCTCACATACAAGAACTAATCATGAAAAATGAAAAAGCAATGATTAATAACTAAAACAATTGAGAACAGAGTAGACATTTTGGGAACTGAGTAAAATACCTGAAACAATGTGGTCAAAAAATCCAGTGCCTATGGCAAAGGCATGTTTAATCAAACCACAAACTAGAACATTAGTTCTTAATAATTAGAAATCCTGGTATGCTGATAAGTTAAAACAATCATCAATTACATCCGTAAGCTGTATGTAATGAAATTTCGTTTTGTATACACTTTGTGTATACAAAATGACAATAAAATTTGGGTAAGTCTAAGTCTAACAGCTGAAATCCGACAGTGTTTATCAGCTATTGTAGTGGAAGCACCTTAATAAACATCTATTAAGGAGAAAGGAGTCTCATAGAGAGGGCAAAGGTCAAATTAATCCATCCAGACGTAAATCAATTTGTTCTCTCTCACGAAACAAAATGTTTTTCTTGTATTCCTTGTTTTGAGATTTTACAGCTCTTTCTTCTTGCATATTGTGAATAGAGCCTTTGTCTTGTGTGGCGTCCAAGACCTATGGAGGTGATGTGCTGCTGTTGGTAAGACCTCTAAAGACTTTCTGGGAGTTCTGCACTTTAGATCTTTTAAAGTATGAAATGTCCATACAAGCCAGAAATGTGTTCTTATTCTCAAGGCCTAGTTAAAATGACTAATTTATCAGAGTGATTCTTCCACTGCTCGCAAGTCTCACTCAAAACCAAAGTAAAAACGGCTGCCCAAACTTTGGTAACATGAAAAGAAGACACTCAGTTATATGGAGTCATATTTTTCATGAGCAACGTGGACAAAATATGTAAACGTGAAAAAACAAACTTATTTTACAGGTTTGTTAATTCCCTTTCATACACGCGTGCCTAACACCACCACACTTAAAAACACACAAACTAAGAAAAAGGATGTCCTACAGGCTACCATTGCTGGCTGTCATTTCAGCTGTGCACTGAGGCAAAAGGACCCAAAGAGAGAGACAGGCGTTGGAGGATGGCGATGGGTGGGGGAGGAGAAACAATGAAGGCTCACAGGGAGACAGGAAGCAGACGGCATAAATGAGGTTGAGGGCTTTAATGAACTACTGCAGTCAAGGCTGACAGAGAAGGAGGAATGAGTAGCAGGAAGAGAAGAGGCTTAATTAACTACACAAGCACATATGTTTGCATTTGTATACAAACAGAAACAAGTACCAGGACTTAACAAAAGACAGTGTGGTAACTTAAAAAAGCAAAATATTACAGGAACTAATAAGGGATCAATTTAAAGCTCTATGTAAAAATAGCAGCTGAAAATGAACATAAAGCTGTATATCTTTATCAGTTTTAATATAAAACCCTCAGCTGTCATTCTCATCTCATTCTCATCTTTGCTCCCAATTCACTGCAAGGTATTCCATTTTTTAAAATGTAATATTTTTGTCCAACACATATCAGATTAGCATAGAAAATCAAAATTCAAAACATTGCACTCAAACCCGTCTTTACAATATGAATATTGCACAAACTGATATTCCAATCGATGGCTTTGATATGATGCTGTGCACTATTAAAAAGCAAGGTTTTTTTCATGCTTGTCATTGTGAAAATCTGATTATTGATTGATTTTCTGATTATGATCTGATTATTGGGATGGCTTTAAATATAATCTTTTAAGGCTGTTGGGACCGCTAAAATTCTGGTAAATATGTCTTGGCCCAATATCCTAGTGTGTTTGGTGTTCCCCAAGCATAGACAACGGCTCAACCTGTTGAATGTGATGTGTACCAAATCAGCAAATCACAAAAAACATGGGGAAAAAAAACTACAAAAACTCAGCCGTATAGCAAACACAGCCCCTGCTCTCACTGTCTCAGCACCTTTTCTTATTGTCGTTTTGCTTTCAAAATTAGTCCATATAGCATCTCTTTTTCCTAGATGTCCATGTTTGTCTAGTCTGAACTCACGTTTGATTTTATAGGTTCTGTGAGATTTAAGCACAGTGAATAAAGAGTTTTTCAGTCTTACATTTTTCAAAGTCTGGGTCTGAACATTGATTGGGTATTAATATGCCTATAGATGTATAACTGTTTAACTGACTATGTTTGGGGTTATTTTCTTGCTGGTTCCTCCCCTCCATCTTATGAAGCCTCTTAGGGTTTTTTTAATCCAGGATTATTTTGTATTTAGTGTTCAATTATGAAAAACTCTTCTGAACCTGCAGAAGACAAAGCATTGCCGTCACATTATGGTTCCACCTCCATGTTTGTGGAGTGGTGTGATGGTTGGTGTTTCTGAATTATAATCATATCTGAATTCATAATCATTTACGTTTTAGTCTTAATTTATAATGTCTGCTGTTGACTTACACTCTTTGTTTTCAGAAATATGTTATTAAATTTATATCAGAGAGGATTTAGAAGTTTCAAATAACATCTTATAGCCTAAATCAATCTACAACCTTTTCCCTAACCTGCCTGCTGTGTTTCTTGATCTTCATGAAGCTGCTTGTTTATCAGTGTTGTCTAATAAACTTCTAAGGCCATCACAGAACAGCTGGGTTCATGCTGAGAGTAAAATATCAACAGACTGACTGTACACTATTGAGATGACTTCTGACGGAGATATTAATTAGTGATTTTAGAGGAAAGGGAACTGAATACAAATGCACATCATACTGCTCAGAATCTCCTTTGAAAAGTGAAAAACTCCAGTTTGTTTTCCTTTACTTTACCATAATGCTTCTTTGTCATGGTCTATCGGATTACATCATAAAAGACACTCATTTCTATTTTATTTAAAAGACAAAATGTCCCCAAATTTAAGAAATTTGCATGCTTCTTATAGGAATTGTACCGTAGATATTCTCATTTTCAGCATTCTCCATTTAACAATGCAACAGTTTCTCTAATGCAACATCAGGGTTATCAATGGATCAGTTAGTGTACCAGAAATAAGCTTAAAAGGTTCATCATTAGGCAGGAATGCTTAGACTAACAACCTCTGCCACTTGCCACTTGTTTACCTTGCAGCAATAATAATAAACAATAATAAGCACTTTGTCAAGCAGTCCAAAAAAGTAATTCACTTTCAATGTATTTTCTAACAGACTGAGTTAATGTTCCATTTGGAAACTCTTTCATCATTACCACACTAGTAAAAATCAGTTTTTATAGGTATGCTTTGCTAAAGATGTGCTTTTGTCTCATAACACATTCTTGTCTTGTGAATTTAATGAATAGGAAAGGCTGCTGGATAAAAAAAAAACAAACATATATATATATATATTAGGGGTGGGTATCGCCAAAGACGTCACGATTCGATTGGAATCACGATTCACAGGCCACGATGCGATTCTATCACGATGCATCCCTACTTGAATTATTGCCATGCATTGCAATATTTTCTCCTCCATGTTTTGTTTTTGAATGACTCGCAGTATCCCGCGGCCAGAAATGCTTGTGACACAAGGCAGCATGCGTCAACACATTTGCAGCGACATCTACTGGACTGGAAGCTGTATTACACTTGTTTTGGCTGATGTTGCGCCAACCCATTTCATAGCAATTTTATTTATTAATTTTTTAAATTAATAATGATTCTTAAGCATCAAGAAGTCGATGCAGTAGATCACGAAAATTTGAATCACGATGCATCATCATGACGATTATTTTGCACACCCCTAATATATATATATAAGGAGACAGGAGTGATTGAAAAAAAAATAAACTGGATATTAACTTTGTAAATGCTCTGCTTTGGTTCTGCTTTTGAAAAGTACATTTAATGTCACAAATCAAAATACAGCACTGCTCCTATAGCATGACCTCTGAAATATATGCACAAATATGAACTTAAAAATACAGGAAAGAAACTCGTACAAACATTAAAATGGACTCAAAATGAAGTCCGGCTGTGGTCCCACTGCCGACCTCAAGTCAACAAACACAAATGAAACTCAGCAGTGAGTAAAGGAGATGGTGCAAACGGCGGGCAGTGGTTATTATGCTTGGACAGAGGTTCTGTGCAGTTGAATTCTGAAGTTTGGACTGGATTTAGTTACAGTCGAGACCTGGACCACAAGACTTCTCTTTAATTGGACTGAAGTGAAACAAACTCCAGATGGCTTTAATGGGTATTCACTTGAGGACAGATTCCAAGTCTTCTCCCTCCTTTAGGGATACATTTTTCTTGGAAATGTATTTGCTTTCTAAAATTAGATAAATTTTTTACATCTCTCATACAACTGATACATTCTTAATCTGGATGTTTGCTAGGATCAAGTCCCTTAAGTATGATGAATAAATAAATAAAGCTCCAATCTACTTTAGAGAATATCTTATTTTGAAGTTTAAATGTATAAATATTAGAAGAACAAATTGGGAATCAAGAAAAATCATGCATTGCAGTGTGCTTTGTTATAAGACATAAAGGCAAATAATCAAACTGATTTTAAAAACAGATCAAAAAGAGTTTAAACATTTTGCCATCGCGTTATCGTCATGTGTTTATCATCAATAAGTTTGACTGACTTTGCTGTGTGTTATTTAAGTTACAAAATGCGACATGCCCAAAAATATAGTTTAAAAAAGATACATTTTACATTTAAATTATCTATGGAGTAAAATAATTTATAGCAATTCATATTCAATTTACAGCAAAGTATATATCTAACTCTGAATAAACAGTTTTTATATTAAACCTCATGTGTGGCTAGCATGTAGCTGATTCAGATCTTACCAGTAGGACACATCCAGTGGGTGAAAATACCGTCTGGAGATGAGATCAGCAAAGAAGGACTCAGTTTCACGACAAGCTGTGCCATTGCCAATGACTACCTTTGTGCAACTATTTGATGAAATAGAAAGCAAATAAAAAGGGATATGATTACTTCAATACAATATGGTAAAATTCTAACGGTTAATAATGTTATTTTCCAAACAATACTTTAGCCAAATTAGTTTAAAACAATGCTTGACATCTAATTCTATTCTTGATATGAACTATTTAGAAGCAGTACCCGTATTTAATCATAAGGTGGCGCAATTTCTCTGCTTCTCTTTGATGTCCTGAATTGTGCAGGTACACAACATCAGTATGCAGAATCTGACCTTGGAACAAAGACAAACAGAATAGCCAGAATGTTGTTGATACATTATAAACATCATAAATGGTTCACAGCTTTTAACCTGAAAATACACTGAGGCTTCCACTATCTCTGTTAGTTAAATGCATAAGACACCTCAGTGAGCCCTGCTGTAACAACACTGTTGCTTCCTCAGAAAGGAGAAATAAAACAAAAAGACAAACATTCAGTCACACCATGATAGACCCAATAAATGATATATGTCAGCATGCCTTTTGAACACACCAGCTCAGCCTGAAGGTGAGAGTTTCCTCTGGAATGTATGAAGCAACGCATTGAGAAACATGAGAAGATTTAAAGCGCGTAAGCATGCTCAACATCGGGATAAACATAAAGAACAAACAACTTAGTGTTGGAACAGATCTACTTTTTGAGAGCACTAGGTATCAAACATGATTCAAACCACTTAATAGAAATAATACGTTTTTTTTTTTTTGCATTATTTCCAAATCTACGAGACCCAAAAGGTAGCAACTATAACTAGGATGCGAGTGACATGACGTTAAACAGACATGAAATACAGCAATAAGATGTGCTACTAAAAGCACATTGTTAATTTCTATTCGCTGCCAAAACATTGTCTTATTAAGAAATAAAACAGGACAAGATCTCTAAAAGCAAACAGCTGTGTCTGCAGAGAAACCAGTCTCAAAATTTTGTTTGTTCGGTTACTGTTTTTCCTTTTTGGGGGTTTTCTTTCTTCTTTTTTTTTTTTTTATAGATGTCTAGCTGTGATTTGGAAAACAGAAAAAGCCATGTCATTGTCCCCAAGTCTCATTTATATAATTGCATAAAAGTGAAGAGCAGAGATGTGTAATAATAGACAATTTCATGTAATTGTTTTAAAGGTTGCATTTTTGATTGACAGAATATGACTCTTTCTTAATGGACTAATTCTAAATGTATTCCTATGCAAAAACCTAGGAACTAATAAAAAATTAAATCAACTGACAGATGGTTTAATGCTCCCTGAGGAAACGTTGTGTTTCAATCAGATTTTTGACACCTTAACACCAGAAATAAGATGTTAAGATAATTCTAAGATCTGTACTATAATTTCCAGCATATGAAAAATATGCTTGCAGCAACGTACCAAACTAAGGTTTTACATACATTCTAAACAACATACATTTCAATTAAGTGAAGGTCTTATAATTTGACTGATTCTATCATTTTATAGTGTAAAGATTTATTACAAATATTCGTTGGCATCACTAAATTTCTATGAAATAGTCAACAGTGGGAGTAACTTTATCCTTTGTTAGTCAAAGCCATGAACTAAATTAAGAACCTGGCAGTATTTTCAAAGTGAAACATAAACATACCAGTCTGTAATATATATTGTCTAATATAAAGTCAAAATGTTAAGATATATTTGAACATTGAAAATCGGTTTTCAAAGACACTTTCAGAGAATAGTAAATATTAAAGGATATGCAGTGTACAGAGTGAACAGGGTGAGCTTTGTGTTACTTACTTGTGTGTGAGAGGACAGCCAGTTTACAGCCATGTCTGAAGCCAGGGTCCACCCCCATTATGACACAGCCCCTGACTGGACAGACTAATAAGCGCTGGCGGAGGTTTCGCACAAACATGGCAATTGATTCCTTTTCTGCTGCACTTGTGAGTTTAGTCCTAAGGAGTGGGATTAAAAGGAGAGATATATCACTAAGAAAGAAGACAAAGGAGGGAAATATGGATTATTTTTGGGTAATAATTAAGAAAACTTCTCGATTTAGATGGGGAAGAGGTAGGTCTGTAAATAATTAACCCAAAAAACTAAGAAACCTCTAAAAAGGTTTGATTTCTTTCAAATGAAAAACTATTAAGAATTTGCCGTCACTATTGAAAAGCTATGATCGGAAATCAACAAAAATATCAAAATGTATTTATATAGCACTTAACAACAACCAGCAGGTACCCAAAATGCTCAACAAAATGAGTAGGCTCGCAACATAAAAATAAAAAAAAAGGGAACACAGAAAACAGTAAAATCAAAAAGGTTACAAAGAAACAAAAGAAAGAAATCGTCACACCACTGTTACATATTAAAAGCCAGCCTGAACAGATATGTCTTGAGTTAGGACCTAAAAAGAGCAATATCTGTAACAGTTTGAATATCCAAGGGTAAGTTGTTCCAGAGTCACAGGAAGGCAACTGCAAAAGCCTGATCTTCATTTGCATAACAAATATGTAGATTTCTACTTTTTGTGTGCACTATTATTATCAACCAACAAAAACATTTCAATCAAAAATGTATTTGACATAAAACACAGGTTTATTTAAATAAACTGTGAATGATATAAATAAAAATACCTATAGCTTCGAGTGAGGAAGGGCAGAATAAGCCTTTTATAGGAGTCCTCTACTGCATTTCTGATGATTGCACGAAGCTCCTCTCTTGCAAATGTCTTTGTCCTCCACCTGTATTCAAAACAAATTATAACAAAGCAAAAAATAAATAAATAAAAATTATAACATGGCTTTGGTTTATTTTGGTTAATCTTAACATAAATTTAAACAATAAAAACAAGTTGTTAGCATTGCTAAAAACCTGTTACCTCATAATTTTTATAGTTACTGAACTCTTATCAGAAGAACATGAGTCAAATAAACAGTTTACCAATAAAAACTTTAACATTTTCATGTTTGTTTTAATTTCAGGTGAAAAAAAACAAAGATTGTACATATTTCTACTTATACAATAGCTTGTTATACTCTGGTATGATGAAGGAAAGTAAAACAACCTCTTGTTGACATCTTTACTAAGACATTGAACGCTGCAGACATGCGTGTCTGTGTGTGGGAAGATGTCTGCGTATTATTGCGTCTCTGACCTGTTGTTGATGCACCACTGAGTAAAGTCGCTCTTCACTCTGTCAGGAATGTTCACCTTCACTGTCAAAATCTTCAGACTCTCGCCTCGGTTAATCGCCAGTGTCTGAACAAAAACATTTTTAAGTAAAAAAGGCCCACATTCCATACTACATGCTGCCATGTAGTAACCAGAAAATTACAGGCTTCAGAGAACACAAGTTTTAACCTACAATGACTGTTCAAACACACAACATCAATAGCTGAAGTCAACATGTACCCATAAATGATTACATATAAATAAAATACTTATAAAATGAAAACTTTTAAGCCCCTGTAAAACCTATATGATGATTTAGCCAACATATGCCTGAAGTATGAAAATAATATAACGCTGGCATATGCTGGATAAGTTATGGGTCAGTATTAGGGATGGGAATCGAAAACCGGTTCCTGTTCAGAACCGGTTCCGTATTTTCCGATTCCATGGAATCGTTTGGCAGCTCTCTGAACGATTCTTTTTTCGATTCCCCGCAGCACCAGAGCCTAGAGCGCCGGCTCTGGGGAGCACGACTTACGTCACGTTTTTTACCTAAGTTACGTAAGTTACGCAAGTTACGTAAGTTACGCAAGTTGGAAGAACTATTCGAGGAGGAAGACAACGAGCTGCGGTCACTTTGTGAATCAAAGCCCCGTCTTTCCTTAGCCCAGAGGGTAGATCAGGAAATCCAGCTCTATAAAAGCTTGCCCTCCATCCCCTGCAGGGATAGCGCCACACTGTGGTGGTGGAACAAGCAAGATCACGCTGCCCTTGCTATCTGGACTGGCTGAAAACTACCTCTGTGTGCAGGCTTCCTCCACCCCATCTGAGAGGGTATTCTCCACGGCTGGAGACACCATGAGCCCTGAAAGATCCCGTATCCTTCCAGAAAAAGCAGATATGCTTATCTTTCTGCAAAATAACTGTTAATTTTCCCTACTACTGTTTTATAATTAGTATTTTTTGTTATTTAAAATAGGTTATTATCCCATCATTTGTTATTGTGACATTGTTGGTTATTAAGTTTGTTCTTGTATTCATTTTCATTTAAACACGATGTTACTCCAGTTTCACATTTCCTGTGGACATCTTGATCTTGTTGATTTTTTAAGATTGTGCAATAGTTAAGTAAACAAAGTTGATACTGATAATCAAACTGTTTGTTCTCCTTTTTTCGCATGAATTTAAATCAAAAGAATCGTTTATATTGAATCTAAATTGTTTCATAGAATCGAAAAGGGAATCGGAATCGTGAAAATCTTTTCAATTCCCAACCCTAGTCAGTATCACTACCCGATGTGTCCTGGAAGCACGATCCGTCCTGCGCATGCACGAACAGATATACATCCGAGTGTCCATAAATAAAGTAATTATGGTACTAACATTTCTTATTTCTCTCCTTAACTCAACAAACAATGCCAATATACATCTTAAAAAAATGTTTTATGACTTTTCTGAGACAATTTTGATGCTTTTTACATTTTTGCCGTTAAACTGCTTCTCTGGTGTCATCATTGGACATGCTCAGAGTAGTCAGGCAAATTATGATTAAACCATGTTTATCTGCATTTTAGTTGTTTCTTTCTTTAGATTACACACTATATACCATAATGTTAACATGAAAGGAAAACATAAAACTCAAAAAGACTAGATTTATGTTTAAATCCAAAGCTGAAAAGGTTAGCTTCTCGAAAGTAGCGTAGGATATCATTTCCGGTCGAGATCGGGCAGAGACGAGTGATAAAACAGAAAGGATTTTATGGGATTTATTTTCTCAGGAAATACATTATTTAATACATTTAACACATATTGGCTTAGCATGCTTACTATTTTTGGGGAGGGAACAACTTAATTTAGGTAGTTTAAAAAAAAACAAAATCGAGGGCGAGCTGGATGTATATCTGGGTGCGCATGCGCAAATGAGCTGATGGTGCAGACCGAGTGGTGACAGTCAGCTTTGTATAAGTTATGAGCACGCTGAAGTACACTGAAGCACGCTGGAAAACGTTGCTATATGGTAAGTGTGTCGAGTACTTGACGTATGCCAGCGTATGCTCATACGTGGGCCATAAGTTACAGGTAAGTTATTTGATCATCGACATACGTTAAGTGTAAATTACCTCTAAGTCGTGGTGTTTAGCTTATCCAAAACCTATGAGTAACTTGTGTATAACTTATGCGTAACTTATCAAGAACCTATCTCCAACACATATCAATATATTTGACGTGTTCCAGACGACCATTGAACATGTTTCTAACTTACAGCTACTGTTTAATGGCGTATTTGCCGCGTTTTGGTATAAAAGGGGGTTCACATGAGGAAACCGTCAGTTCTCCTCCAGACTTCAGAAATTCCAGAAGAGATTGAGGATCTGGCAAAGCTGAGATGGGAATACAGACTAGCTGTCCTCCAACATCAGCATGATCTCATCAATTTGACTGTGTTCCAGTTGTAGGGTGATGGATGAATCCTCCCTGCTTTCACGCCCACAACCTACAAATTTACCAGTAGACATGATCCTGATTCTGCTACGATTACAAACATTCTTTCTTTCTTTAACTCTTTTATTTTTCTTTTATTCATTTTGCGGCGGTAAACAGCAGCTGAGTTAATACCGCAATCAAAGGCATCTTTTTATGCAAGCCGGGCGCCTCCAGGCACATTGCTGCCCCACCTCAGGACACTGGCTTGTGACATTTTTATGGGCATTACGCTGCCATGTGTTATGTATAAGTTAGGCTGTCATTAGACATAAGTTCTGGACTCGAACTACGGACTCTAGACTATAAATACGCTTTGTATACACCCAAAATTGAAAAAACACATCTGGTACGCCAGGCATACATAGGCTAAATCAAGGTGTGACAGGGCTCAAGAGATTTAAAAATCTTGACAGCTATAACAAATATCAGATGGAAAAACAAATCATTTAGCAGCTGTAAAACATCCCTACAAAGAAGGCAATGGTATTGTAGCACCTTTTTTTTCAAAATTGTAAACTTACCTGTGCAAATTCTCAGTCAACCGGGTCATGGCGACCAGAAAACAGGCTCTTGTGTGAAGCGCCAGAATTAAGAAACTGAGTGAAAGTCTTTTTTCCTGAGTGAGTCTTTGAGCCTGTTTTGTGGTAGCCAAGACCAGGATGACAAGGAATTGGAACAGGCACTGTGAAACACATGCACTGACATCAGTTAGTATTATTGCTAAAGCTTCAGGACTACATCAAACCACTGTGAAAGGCATCATCAATGTTTATGAGAGCCTAAGGGGAAAAGCACAAACCACTGCTGCCCATAAAGAGACATCTCAAATTTCCCTTAATACATCACCATCATCATGAAGCCTTTTGTGAAAACAGTTTGTGGACAGACATGACGAAAGTGAAAATTTTGGGTCAGTGTGCTTCCCCTTACTGTACATCTATCAAAGAATTAACACAGAACTAGAATATAAGAGCAGCAGAGAGATAATTCCTGAAGGAGTAATTCCCAACTTCAGTTTGTCACCTTCAGTTATTCAGCAGGACAATGGGCCTAAAACATAAATAGCCTAAATCTGATTGACTCACAAAACTGAGCTCAAAATGTGGAGTTTAATTCCATAGAGATGTAGAAATCCCCCTTCAGCAAAGCAAAATAATCAATGCCAGGATGTCTGATAATAACATTTAGATAAGAATAGAGTAGCAGCCAATTATCTTTTGTTAATAATTAACAAAGTTTTTTTGTTTTTGTGGATAATCTAGCTAAGTTTATTCTACTATCTTGTTTGATATCTGTTATGATATTATGTTTTTTGGTTATTTAGATTTATTTATATTTATATTTATTATTATTTATTATTTATTTATATATTTATTATATATTTATTTATTTATATTTATTTATATTTATTTAGTTTTATTTACATGTTTCTTTGTTTTTCGTTAGTTATGATTAATTTGGGTGAATTATTTTTATAAATAGGCTGTCAATGGTAGGACCAGCATGCATCTAGGTGGGCTTATGTTATTTTTATTTTTTTTTACGAGCGTATGTTTTTTTACATGGAGGAAATGTTTGTCTTTTTCTGTTCGCTTGCCTGAGGAGAAATAAAACTGAAAAAACTAAATGAGTTTACCTGTAACATTTTTTTTTTTTTGCCGCAAAATAACTTAGTCCATGGTGCATCTGTGGCCTTTCTGGATTTTAATCTTTTTGTTTTATCAAAGCTGGGCCACAACAAATAGTTTAATAGCAAAAAAAAATTATGGAAACTAAATTAATAAGTGGGGAAGAAAAAAAGGAACAATGCTTCACAGCACTAAATGTATAAGGATACCTGGTAAAGTATGGAGTATGTTTTAATAAAAAAAATCTTTATATTTAATTAAATTTCAATTCTTATTTACTTTGCTTCAGCAACTGTAAAACTATGCATACATTGAAAAACATAAGTATATATACATAATATAGTTTGAACACAAAAATTCCCACACCCTTTCAAAAATAATTTTATTACCCTCTCTCCTGCGCTGTAATTATTGTAAAAATATAATCAATCAGAACTCTCTTGCAGGTGCATAAAAAGTAACAGTGCTTCCTATGGCCTGGCCTGTTGCGTTGTGTGTCGGTTCCCCCTGAGAGAAACTGTTACATGCTGTTAAGCAAACAGCAGTAAGTGTCTGACCTTTTCAGTCGGGAACCTTTAGCCTGCCACAGAACAGGGCCAAGAAGCAAGACGTCAATCTGGAGCCCAAGCGGAAGAAGCAAGCTGACAAATGCCACCACTATGCCACCATCAGCTTTGAGACCGCAAGGCCTACCCCCCCCACCCACTCCCACACATTGTGCCACAACCATTACAGCTCAGCAGCACTGTTGGGTGTAGTGCATCCATATGCGGCACGCGCACACACAAATATTTTAAACGCAGCTAATGGCATGGCGAAACATGGATTAAAGAAGCAGGATTGTTGAATAACAAGGAAAGTTAGGATCTGGTGGCACGCTTCAGCCCAAGGCTCCCTCAGCGACTAGCGATGAGATTTCTGAAACAATCTTCGTCAAACCTCTGAAGTTTAACATGTTGTCAAAGACACCAAACAAAACCCACTTCTAAAAACCCACAACTACAAGTAAAGTAATAAATTGAAAAGATCTGTTCTAAATATTCCGGGCCTATTTCAAATCAATAAAAGACTATGTAAAGCAACATCAGCACTTAAATAGAAGTAGCCATAATGAAATGATCTTTTATGCAGTAGTATCTCCGGCTAGAACATTTATAACATTCCACCTTTGATGTACTTATTTTGTGGAGGAAAAAGACAAGTTAAGAAGTGATTGTTCGGGCAAAATCATTAATGTCCTGAACCACTGCTGTTAAAACAACATAACTGAAAAATCTCCCTCCTTATTTGATAAGATTAAAGGGTCTAAAATCTTGCATCAATAATCCATTAGTTCCTGTATCCCTGAATAGAATTTTATTATATGAAAACCACTGAGGCTACAGCTTTTTTTCAGACATCTGTTATTTTGTAATTTTTACTATCAGGAAGTCCACAAACTGTATTTAAAAACCTTCAGCTGATCCAAAATGCTGCAGCCAGAGTTTTGATGCAAAAATTTAAAATAGAGATCATATCTCTCCTATACTAGCTTCTTCATTGGCCTCCTTGTTAAATCAAGAATAGAATTTTTAAAAGCTAAATTTTAAATTCTAAATGGCCACCAAACTCCATCTGATATCAGAGATATGATTGTTAGATTATGTTTCCTAACAGAGAACTTCACTCTCAACTGCAGGTTTACTAGTGGGTTCCTAGAATTTCTAAAAGTAGAATGGGAGGCAGATCTTTTAGTTATCAGGCTCCTCTCCTGTCGGAACCAACAACCAGTTTT
Source organism: Cyprinodon brontotheroides (assembly GCA_018398635.1). NCBI lineage: Eukaryota > Metazoa > Chordata > Actinopteri > Cyprinodontiformes > Cyprinodontidae > Cyprinodon > Cyprinodon brontotheroides. Next base: position 2,307,301 of record JAGKQL010000053.1, read on the forward strand.
AGTTAGGTGAGGCAGACACCCTGTCTACTTTAACCCCTTGCTCACACTGGCTCCGGTGCGGTTACCGAGCCGACAGAGATCGCGCATAACTCCCACGCACACCTCTCTCACACCGCCCTTTTACGACTAACGGTGCGGTGTGGCTCCGACTCGGCAACAGGTCCGGAGATTTAACAGAAGTTCACTTGAGTTCGTGTAACTTCACGCTGCGAAGCGATAACCGGCCCAAATAAAGGATTTTCTGCGAGGAAGCTTTTGCGGGAGGGCTCCGATTGCCCGCGCAAGGATAGCTTTACTAGCGGGATTTTCTGCAGCGCCGAGGAGTAATCTCGGTAACGCGGCCCCGGACAGCTCAGCGGCGGTGAGAGGTTTCACGTCTTTTTAATGACTTGGAATCACTCGCGGCGGCCGCACCCACCGCATCGCAACGGTGGGCGAGTCGATGTGGTGAGCCTGGGAATAGGAACAAGCTTAAACTTTCCTTTTTTATCAAGCTTATAGTTAAGAGTGGCTCAGCTATCTCTATAGTTGTGCTGCTATAGGCTTAGACTTCTGGAGGACATAGGGACCCATTTTTAATCATAGTGCTTCATTTTATCTCCATTCTCCCACTCTGCAGAATCTGTTAGTTCAATCTCTAACGTTATGCTATCTCTGCTTTCTCTCAAAGTAGCTTCACATCATCTGTTCCTGTTTAGCTGTGACTCCATCCTGGAGAGAAATATCAACTGTGCTGCTGCCATCAACACCTTATTTTATAGATGTTGGAGATCAGCCTGTTTGCCAGTGTAGTCCTGTTTCTCTAACTGTAACTAACTGGATGTGCTCTCTCTCATCCTCTGACATGGTAGCTGGCTCTGAGCTCGTCTGCCTGGCTGTGTGTTTCCTGGGCGGAGCAGTCTTTTACAGTTGCCTTTTTGTATCTCCTCTTCTGTCTCCTTGAACCCCAGTCAGCCTCAGCAGATGGCGGCTCACACTGAGTCTGGTTCTGCTGGAGGTTGTGATGGGTTGTGAATTGGTGCTATATAAATAAACTGAATTGAACTGAATTTTGGTGTGGTCCTTCACACTAATGGCTAAAAGTGACCCAATTAGACCTCTGTGTGAACGGTTAAGGACACCATAGCGATCCGCAGGCATAGGAGAATGTTTACAGAAGGAGTAGTAGATGGGTTCCATAAGGCTTCGTTTAAAAAGCTAAAAAAGACTTTTGTGGATCCCTGTGTCTCCATGTTATCATGACCATGTCTTGCAAAAAAAAGGAAGGTCTGTGTCTGAAATAGTACCATATATGGAAGTGGTCCAGATTGGATTTATTTGGGGATTGAAAAGAATTGAGTCGCAAAAGTCATATTGCTGCAGAAGTTTGTTAATCTCCCTCTAACTCTAACTGTAAGATTGCGTTTGCATGCATTTTCCTGTAGTCTGAACATAGGCTAACTTGAAGAGAAAACATACAAGACATGTCTATTGAATTTTAATAGGTCTGGTAAAGACAAAAATATAACATCAGTTCAGCTAAACTTTCCCAAAACAACAGTCAAAGTTATGATAAAAAAAACAACAGTTACTTTTACCCAAGTTTATCATTCTGTCCCTCAGAGAAGGATTGAAAGAAAGGTAATAAAGGGTCTATATAATGCAAAATCAACTTGGAGATTAAAAATGTTATGAAGCTCTTTCTTCACAGAAATGATGCACAAAGTGGTATTTCATTGGTAATCGTGCCAGGCTGAGTTATCCGCTGTCTGAGCAGTACTTAGAGCAGGGGTGTCAAACTGGTTCCAGAAAGGGCTGTGTGGCTGCAGGTTTTCTTTCCAACCAAGCAATAGCACACCAGACTCATTCATCTCATCAAGGGAGTGCAACAAAGTGGTATGACTCATGAGATGAATGGAGTCCGGTGTCACTATTGATGGTGGAGAAAGAAACTCTGCAGCCACACGGCACTTTCTGGAACCACTTTGACACCTGTGACTTAGAGAAAACAAGCAGAGTAATAATACCTAGGAAAGGAAAATTCCCCCTCCAGGAAGCACCTACTTTAACAACGTTGTGTCCGCACTGTAAGGAAATCCTCACATTCTATGATCAGGATGGGGTGAGGCAGAGTGCTATGATTCTGGCTCAAAGTTGAAACAAAGTAGCTTGATTAGTAGCTAATCTCTACAAGGCAACAACTTTTCCTTTTAGCTAATGTCTAAGTTCAAAAATCCATTTTTTTGGCCTAGAGAGGTCATTCTGAACTCTTCAGAAGTGTTTTTGATACAGTCAAATGTTTTGTAGGGCAATGTAGAAGTTTTCTTTTTCTGCCTTTCTATGCCACTGAAATGAAATCCAGAGGCTCAAGGGTGACAAGAGGTGTATGATTCAATTTTCTGGAAACAAACTCTACACTCTAGATAGGTCTGATGCAATGGAAACATATGAACATTTTTTGTTTTGTTCTAATCAAACAAACTATTAAATATGATCCAGGACCTGTGATGCTGCAGGTCTGTTTCTGGGGGGCCTGGGGCACCTGGTTAAATGTAAAATAACACTACAAAATAAAAATAAAAAATCAACACAGTTGACAATAAGAAATAGATTCTTGCCCGTCCTAATCCAATATAAGACTTTGCGGTGAGGTAAAGCGGATTTATATAAATGTAAATCCTTTTATTGTCCCACAATCGGGAAAATTCGTTCTCACCATTTTGACCCATCCCCTTAAGGGAGCAGTGGGCTGCCATTGTGAGGAGCAGTGTGAGGTTAAGGGTCTTGCACAGGAACCCAAAGTGAAGGCTGTGGGATCAAACTAGGTACTTGCCACAGGTGTCAATGTAACTAAGTACAAATACTTGCGTGCTGTACTTAAGTACACTTTTTAGGTAATAATACTTTTTACTCCATTACTTATTTTTCCTCCTACTTTTTGACTTCTACTCATTACATTTTCTCACACAAGTATCTGTACTTTCTATTCCTTACATTTTTAAAACAAACGCTACTACTGTTACTCTTGGCTTCGGGTTTTAGGAGCGAAGCACAGGTCACTAGATTAAATGATTGGCGACATGTTATGAACAACATTAAATTCCAAAGATTTTGTCCGAGGTAAAGCTGATGTATTTGTTTGTAGTCTCTTGTTATTCCCACACAACGGCAATAAACAGCAATTAGCTGACGTGGGTTTTAAAACTGCAAAGCTTTGTCTTCAGCTGAAAATCAAACGCGCATCTACACAGACCAGTGTGATGCATTCGCGAGAGTCAGACAGCTATGGTGGCTTCAGGAGCATGGGACATTTCATACTTACAAGGAAAGAGACAAAAACGGAACGTAACTCATACAATAATGTATTTATTCAGAAACAGTGTGGGCTTTCTTACAATCCTGAATGCTCTATAATTGTGTTTCTGTTATTTTTTGATTATTTACATCTGCTAGCTTTTTATTCTAAAAAATCTATAATATTACAGCAGCAAATGATCAAAGTTTTTCAAAAGCCTGTTTAAAAGCTCCAAATGAGAATTCAGATCATGCAGCAACAATTGTGCTGTCATTGTTTTACAGGCAGAATTTGCATTTGCTGAATCTTGTCTTTTAACTAGTGATGAATATACAGGAATACAGTCATACAAGTGTAAACTCCTCTCAGATAGAACAGGATGCAATATTTGGCAATTTCTATTTTTATTTTTTCATCTTTTTTTATTCAGTGTAACATGAATGCATAAATACGTCATTTTATTTGTGTTAAATTCTGTTTAAAGTAACAGATCATTAAAAATGTCTCCTGATATTTACTGGTTGATTTTCTTTATTCTGGACAACACTGACTTTTGTATTAGTTACCCGTGGCTTAATGTTTCTAAATATATATTTCCACGTCATGTGCGCCATCCAATGCAGATCATTGGTGCCATCCACATCTAGTGAAAACTAGTGTATTGGATGAGTATTAGATAACGCATAAACACTCATTGGTTAGTTAAAGGAAATCATCAGAGAAGCAAGCAGGTGTTCTTCAAACTGCAAACATGAATTGTCTATGCCATGCTACAATGTTGGATTCAGAAAAACATGTCTAAATGTCTGAAAGGTTGGACACAGGCGAGGAAGCGTATCGGGGAGATGGAGACAGAGACCAACAAGACCTCCTTCATCCTTGGCCCTATCTTAAAGAATTTTTGAAATAGTGGAAAAATTGGTCTTTTAATTCATATAGTGGCATCTGGCCTTTTTCTTAAAGGTTACTTTATATTTTTATATACTTTAGAAGTAGTTTCTGGAGCACATACTTTTCACTTTTTACCTGAGTAAAGAGGTCAAGTTGATACTTCAACTTTTACCAGAGTGTTTTTAAACTGCAGTATCTATACTTCTACTTAAGTAACAAATGTGTGCACTTTTGACACCACTGGTACTGCACTACAACATGTCTGAGCAGAAGCGCACTTCTCTAACCCACTAGGCCAACACTCCAACACTTTAGTAAAACTATGCAATGAGAAGTGGCCAGAGTTCCCTATCTCAGCTTTGTCGCCAAACAGTTGAAGCTAGCTTGCAGATCTAACTATTGAGTAGAAGTAAATGCCTTTGCACACAACAGAAACAGTAAAGTCCAGCAACAATGGAATCTGGACTAAAAAGTTTTCAAGGTCATAAAAAACAATGAAACCCTGAACTGAAACAACCACATGTTGGTGGACAGTGCACAAAGAGCTAAAAATGTAATTGCAATCGAAATATTGGTTGAAAAAGTACCAATTTGGATTTTTGGCAAAATTGTTCAGGCCTAGAGATGTAGCATACTGAACTGTCAAAATTAAGTACTTTCTGAGAAATTCAATAATGTCAAAAAAAGAATCGGACACATATAAAGGCTTAACTTGTGCCTCCATATGGCAGGGAAATAAATGCTTTTGCATTAGCTTTGCAGTAACAATTTTAACTACTGTAAAAATTAAGAACATAAACCTTTATTCACAGGCCCCAACCAAAGAAAGATGTCATTTTTTAAGATTTTCCAACTTAAATCTATTGAACAATCTCTGTACTCAGACTTACAGGCTCTAAAAGATATGGCCTACTGGAGAAATATCCTCCAATTCTTTTGCGTCATAGTCTTTACTTGTGATACACAAACTGGAGGTTATCTATGAATCTCTCAGTTTCTATCTGCATCTGATAACTGGTGAGAGATGGCGTGATATGAAAGGGGATGTGGAGCAAATTCTGAATATGTTTATGCATAACAGATGCCAGCAGTGACAGGTAGCCAAGTGCAAGCCACATCCTGACAAGACCAGAAAGACAAGGCTTTCCTTAATCCTTTCCTCAGCCCCAAAGCAAGGGCAGCCAGCCAACGACTATCCTGTATCCGTCTCCTCCTCTCACTCATCGGGTCTGTAGAAGTATACTGTCATCAACACATCCATCCATCCTCCATATCAAGAACAAACTGATGCATCACACTGAGAAATATTCAGAGAATTTGTCCTGTCCTCAATCTTGCTGAGAGAAGGGCTTTTTTTTGTCGTCCTATCCCTTTTCATTTAAATTGACTGGTTGTGGTCATGTCTGGAAAGAAAGAATAAAAAATAAATAAATACTGGTTAATTTGAAATATTAGAAGGATTACCCTTTTTTCCATTTTAAATGTCTATATTCTTCCAGTCTTAATTATTTAGATTTTTTTTTCTTTTCTTTTTACAATATTGACAGTTGAGAAAAGGCAGCTGTTTTATTTCATGCAACTTTTAATCAAAGTGAATGTTAAATCATTTAACATTCTAATTTAATTCTTTTCTGAATATCCTTTTTATTGTTGGTCTTTCCCTTGATAACATAACTATATTAGATTCATGTTTATATGAATAAAGTTAAGATGATGATACAAGTTTATTTTGCAGAAATCAGGAAAAAAAAGGTTTTATTTCACTTTCCTTTTTTTAAAGCAGGTAAAATCTTCATCATAAAACTCTGGACTTGGTTACTGTGGTTCAAAAACAGATCCTTTAAACCGATTTTTAATAAATAATGTTTCATTTCAAAAACTCCAAATAAATATATTTCATTGCCTACACCGTAGCTACTGTAGAACCTTGAGTTCTGCTTCAAATACCCAGTTTAAAGGCCAAAGAAGCTGTGAAACAGCCTTTGAGTTTAGGACGACTGTGTGTTATATTTGTAATCAACTAAAAATTAATGATCATAAGACAACAGATCATTTTTGTGGTGTGACAAAAAAATCTAAGAGTATTATTCAAATATAAACCTATGTAAAATTCCTTCATTCAAAATCTGATTTGTGCAATTTTAATTGTAAGACGAGTTGTTAAGTCTTTTTTTAGGTGTAATTCTTTTATTTAACCAAGCTAAATACTGAGAATTTTTTTTATTTTTCTATTATATTTCACACAGTAAATATTATTCACAAAGGGGGCTGATTAGCAGTTCTTTTTAATTTTTTTTATTTAAGAAGCTGTTTTTTAATCATATCAAATTTATATCAGAATAACCTACTGCTTGGTTTTACCTACGGTAATACATCCTCTTCAACATTTATAGTGGATTAAAAAAGACACATCCAAGATTAAAAAACAACATTTTTAAATGTTTCAAAGCTCATATGATGTGTAAAACACACTCAAAGCATTTACTAATGTATAATTTCCAGAAAATGACTCAGTAATGTACAGTAAGTGCTTTGAAAACATCGTCACATTAACACTTTGTTAAATTTCAACACAGGGTTTAATGTGTTTTACCATCCTTTAAAAATGAAAAATGAAACACACGGGGTTAATTTTTTATAGAACCTTGTTTAATTCTGAAGTCACCTCATTAGTAGATTTCTCATATGAATAATTTAATCTCAGAATTAATCTATCATAGTTTTCTCTGAGAAATGATGACCAAAAGCAACATGAAGAGGAAGGACTACATAGCAGACAGGTCAGTGGTAGAGTTAAGGGGAAGTTTGAAGCATGGTTAGGTTCTACAACATTATATCAAGATAAGGGCATGTTTTAACTTATCATGTAAAAAAATGGAAAGACGTCTGACTGAATACGCACAGTGTCCATTAATCAAAATAATTGCCTAGGGGCCCACTGTTACTCTGGAGGAGCTACAGAGATCCACTCCAATTCAATCTACTTTATTTATTATATACCACATTTAAACAGCGAAACGTTTCGAAAGTGCTGCAAAGGCTACAATAACCGTTACCTCCATCCCTCGGTAAAAGCAACAATATAATAAATAAAACAGTTTAAAACAATAAACACAATCAAATAAATACAAAGCCACAGGGGACCACACAACTTGGGCATTGGTAAGAGCCAGAGGACAAAAGTGAGTCTAAAGACAAAATTTAAAACGCTCCACAGTGGGGGCCTTATGTATATTGAGGGCCAGAGCATTTCACAGCTTAGGGCCAACAACAGAGAAAGCTCTGCGCCCTCTGGTTTTCCGATTTGTCTTAGGAGTCACAAGCTGGAGCTGGTCCTCAGACCTCAAAGCGAGCGGAGGACGATAAATTTGGATGAGGTATACGATGTACTGAGGTTCCAGTCCATTCAAGGCTTTAAAAACAAACAGCAATATTTTAAAATCAATTAATCCACAGCTCAGGTGGGAGAGCTAACAGTTCTGAGCTGAAATGACATTTATTAGTCATGCCCTCAATAAATCTGGACTGCACGAAGGGTCGAAGAACAAAGACTTTCACTGGCTTCCTTCTATGAGCCATGTTGGTAACAGAGCCAACTTTTGAAAAGAGGCGCTTTTTTTTATCAGATGGAATCTACAGAAAATCTATGACAAAATATAAATACTGCCGTTTAAAGACACTGCATGTTCAGGCAAAATGGGATAATGTTTCAGACTAGGCAGAGATCAAAATGAGTTTCCACAAGGAAGGTAGTCAATCAGGGATGATAATTTCAGTTGTATGAGACCGAGTGTCCAGGTCTGCTCCTTTAGCACTTCCATCCTGCAACTTTTAGATTCATTTCTTCTCCAACACATGTGAATCTAAGGGCTGAATTTCCTCAGAATATCATTCTGCTCAGCTCATTGCATGTCAGGTGTATTGGAGAAGGAATTGACTTGAGAATCCCTGTAGTATGAATAATATATCAAATCATCCTAAATATGTCCACCTTACTTTACAGTTCCATCAATTATGCACGACTTAAAGTGGATCAATAAACTAACATCCCATCAATATACATTGAAGTTCCTGGTTTCAGTGTGGCTCGACATGAAAAGCTTCATAAATAAATGCTTATAATGCTTTCAAACAGCCCTACATGGTCCTCATATTTTCTATAAACCAGAGGCAAATATAATCGACCATAAAACCAAAGTAACTCTTGACAAACCCCATCAAACAGGTCTGTTTAATTGATGAAACATTTGCAAATGTCTGTGCTCCTCTGCAGGGGAAAGCCCCAATCACAAGTCTAAAACTCTCGTTTGATCGCAGTACAAATCACATTTAAAACAGCCCACTTCCACATTCAGCAAATCCGCTCTGGCATCCTGCAGAGCATGAAGGAGTCCAATGGCTATAAGGTAAATGTGTACGCTTCAAACAAAGACTCAAATCAAGTCTAATGGAATCAGATCTGGGATAAGTGTTATACTTTCAGACAAGCTGAATGCCTGAGATTCCCCTAAACTGACGTCAAATTAATCAATTATAACTGTCATAATTTGGTGACAGCAATGGTTCAAACACTTTCCTATGTGATCTTACCCTTTTTCTTTATAAGGAAATAACATTTGATTATTCCTACAATGCTAAATAGGGTTAATTATCCAACTAAAAATATAAGTTCTCTGAATTTCGATTTTATTTTAATAGTCATTCTGAAGCAAATATCAGATTTTACAAAGACAAATATTATTTTCCTGCTCCAATAATCACCAAACTGTTTCAAAATTGAAATAAACATATCAAAATTGATGCAGGCATGTGAAGGGACTTTATGCTGTCTTTGGACAGTATAAGTTTAAGGTTCATTAAGTTCATTAGCTGCTTTAATTTCAGGGACTCATTAACAGCTCCCTGGGACAATAACTCCCTTGCCTTGTCTTTTTCCTTTCATGAAAAAAGAGCTGAGGATTAATATGATGTGCTAAAGCATACGGGCAAGTGTGCACAAACACACATGCCTTCTGTCAAAACATATCCCTCACCTGCTTCCTCCCCTAGCCAACTCTGTGGCTAGAAAAGGTTCATTTTAGCCCGAATCTGACAGCTAGCAGGGTCACGGCAGCCTGTGGATTAACACTCCATGACAAAGGCGAGTCATCGAATTAAATGCCTTGCATACACAGAAGACAAGTGGGAGGGAAAGGGAGGTGAGGTGTGGATTGGAGGGATGAGGTTTAGTCAGAGAAAGAGGGGTGAGGCAGATCCGAGGCGAGCGTGAGAGATAAGTGACGGACGCACCTCAGCGTTGCTCGTCTCTCCATGCTTTCTTTCTTCAACTGCCCCCCCACTCCATTTTCCCCATCCTTTTTGTCCGCCTGTGGGCGCACCAGCAGAGGCTGTCACTACAGAGGACCGCCTGTCAATCAAAGCTTCCTAATCCAATGGCATGTCGGCAGGGGACATGTCACATATGTTAAGAAGAGAGAACGAGGGGACTTTCAGGCTGTGGGTGTGTGGAGCAAGTGTGTGCGAAAATGTGTGTATGTGATTAAACCACTGCAGGGCAGAGGGAGTGTGGTGTGGCAGAGGCTGTGGGTGACGGGAGCAGTGCTGACACATGAGGCCTGGGACCAACTCTGAGTAACCTACCAGTCACTGGAGAGACTGAGGGGGAGCAGAGGAGACAGAGCGGGGCACAGGAGGGGTAAATATGAAGGCACAGGCAAGACTAACTGCTGCTGACGTGAGTAGCATTCAGATCCGGCAAGCAAGAAGGAAGCACCGCTCTCACAAACAGAAGCAAAGGGGGTTGTGTTTGTTTATAGGGGAGCAGATATGTGTGAATCAGGTAAGGTGAACAAAAACCAAAGGAGACAAAACTCAGTATAGCCAAGCAGAATCAATGCAGTGGATGACTTTTTTCCCCAAAACTTTTTCCCTCAAAGTTCAGTTATCATTCATCGCAATAAGTAAATTAGCCTGCTCTAGAATAAGACCATGCTAGTAAATCTCTTCATTCAGGGGATTTTTTTTTACCTCCACCAAGGCGGTTGTGCTAATAGTCCATTTTGTGTGTGTTTGTCTGTCCATCTGCAGATGATAACATAAAAACTTAGAAACGGGTTTAATGAAATTTTTACCGAAAGTGAACCCCAGTCCAAGGAACTATCAATAAAATTCTGGTGATGATCTGGATGCAGGAATTTTTCAAAGGATTCTTTAATATTATTTGGTGAAACCAGCAGTTCCTCCCTAAACCAGAGGGTGGCAGCAGTGACTATTAACAGCTTCACCATCGTACTCAAAAAAGTCCAGATGTATTATACCGAAGACGAAAACACGGGAAAGGTGAGCTATGCCTTGATCGAAGTATCGATCTGCTGATTAAACAAGAAGCAGATTGAATGTAGAAGGTGAGAGCAGAACAAACAACAGAGGCTGCAAACAAATGCTGTGCCTTATTTATAAACTTATGAAAGGATTTTAAGGAAATTATTTCCAAAGGTGCACCTCATGCCAAGAATTAATTCATTCAAAGGTGGTAATGATCCAGATCATGTGTAAATTTTAGTTGTAGGTGTTAATCACAAAATGGGGCAAAATTTACTGCTTGGCGGACGTCTGCACTCTTTTCTAGTTCTTAAGAAATACAAAGTTTAGCCAGTAAAACACTTTTTGGCCACATTAATATATAAAAGTTATCGAAATATTTTCTTTAAATGATTAGAGTTATACAATATCAGATTATGATATAAGGATTAACCTGATTATTCTCTTTCAAAAGATAATATTCCCATCATCTCTACCATCAAACGGAAAAAAATATGCATCAGCTTCAAGTAGTAAGGGTAGTTAGAGTTTATCCTTATAACCAAATACATTATCATTATTGAAATATATTAGTCTATCAAATGTGGCCTTAGAGTAGTATTTTGGATTTACAATATTTTACACGCTGATATGATCATAATGGTTCCACAAGGATTCATTGGATAATTATATGTTATACTTGGCTTTTTTAGGTTGTAAAGAGTTTCTACAAATATCTTATATGAAACCACACTCCCTCTGCCATTACTCACCATGAGCTAGATGGTAAGGGAGGTAGAAAGATCTCCAGAGCTTATAGTTAATAGAAAATGCAGCAAAATAAAAAAATCAATAAAATAAATAATAGGGTGAGCTAAAGAAAAAGGACAAAGGACTCTGGATGGACATCTAGAGAGGTTGTTAATAAAGCAAAAGATCTTTCTGTTTGCTTGTACCACCAAAAATCATTAAAAAAGAAGGGACTTGGTTGCCCCGCTAATAAATGATAGAGGTCTCCTGTTTTTTCCTTTTTTATACATTTTCAGCAGGAGTAACAACTGCAATAGCGCATCGTCTTACCTGATGAGGCTGGATGCGCTGGACGTTGCAGGTAAAGTCAAAATAGAGCTGGAACTTGTCAAAGTCTTTGTTTTTGTTTTTATCCGCTCCTGGTTTCTTCTGGCCTTGAGCAGATTTCCCCTGCTCCTTTTCCTTCAGTGCTGTCTTGGAAACACTTGATTGGATGGTCACATAGCTCCTTTCACATCTGAAAAAAAGAAAAAGGAACACCTAGAAAAATCTGACTGGAAATATTTTAGAGATGTACGTTTCCATCCTACTTAAGGTAGCAGAAATATACAGAAAGGCTCTTTTACAATGCTTTAATGTAGGTGAGTGTCTCTGGATCTTTGGCTATCATGTCGGCCAAAATGTGCTCCACACCAGTGGCCACTTCTTCAACGGATGACAGACCTGTCACACACAAAAAATCCGACACACAGAGTGAATTAAGAAAAGGTCTCTACTACATGTAATCAGTGATATTAATAATATAAGCCTTGCATTCTATACATCTACTTTCATCTGTCACTTAACCAACTACAAATAACCAAAACCTCCAAAATAAATAATTTGATTCAAAAACATTTTTTATTTCGTCAGAGTACAATAGGGAAAAACAATCATTTTAAGATCTGTTTTTATTTGCATGCGACTGCATGTTGTGGCCTCCTACCTTCAGTGCCAGGCTTCACCCAAGCTATGAGATCCAAATTATGTGGTGAGTTCATCATTGCAGAGGCAGCATCTTCCAGGCCTAAAGCTTTGGCCCTGCGAGCTTTAGTAAGCTTGCTGCCTTTCTTGTAAGGAGAATACTGCAAACAAAACACAACGCAAGGCTTAAAAAAATGACTGCTCATCAATTTGTCAATAGTCGAGCTCTAAGATTAATCAACTTTAGCTTATTTAATTAATCTATCATTTGCACCCTATATGGTATCAACCTAAATCAAGTAAAATATCATGATATCGAGAAGCTTTGTTCTTATGATCCCTAGACTGAGCTTCCAGGTGTAAATCTGAAGGCTTTTGTCTAATTTTATTTAAACCAGCGTTTAACAGTTGCATTTTTACAAACACTATAAACTAAATTATGCACAGAAATATGTTAATAGGCCAACTAAATGCTTCTCGCTCACAGGAAGTAATGGGCAGAGAGTGATGAATAAAATGAAACAGAAAAAGTCAGAAATATGCAGCTCTGATGCCAATATTATCACACTATTTAACAAACATGTTTGTCTCTTAACAAAAATCTATTAAAACCAAATCGGTTGGGAACAAATGCAAATAATATATAGTTTATAGAACAACATCAGAGACCTACATCACTGCCCGGAGAGGAACAAAGACAACCTGCTAACTACATATTATTTATTAGATTTTTTTGTGACATTTCTTGTAAAAAAAAAAAAAAAAACTTCCCTTTTAATAACAGCATTACAGCAGAATTAAATAGTTTAATTCCTTATTTTCCATGAATTTATAGCTCTTTTTGAAAACGGATGTGGAATAAAACAGTTTTTGATAAATATCATATGTTTTTTAAGGTCGGTTGAACAGAATATTTTTTGTCTCATTTAGACAAATCACAGTAAAATAACAGTTTAACTAAATAAACTATGAAATAATCTGACCACATGATCCAGGTCATCAGCTGATCGGCAGTTCCTGAGGCTTTCCTCCAACTCAGGTGTCAAAACACCGTCCTTCTTCAGGGTCTGAATCACAGACTGGGTCTTCTTAGCAAGAGAACTGAGGCATATCAAGGAAGCAGATATATTAATCTTAACCAAATAAAAACAAAAAAGAGACTGCTTAACATTAACAGAAGGTTAAAAGTTTTGGGACTCAAAGCTGAACCACTACCACCATCTAGTGGCCAACAGCAGGAAAAAAAGCACTGCTTACTGTAATGTTCTTTTGTGTGTCGTAATGAAAGCAGTTAATAAATATTCACTTTGTTTATTGTGCAACATTTGCCCACCATAACTCCTCAAAGACCATCTGGACGTCTCGAACTGCATCTGCATCCATGTGGTTGATCATGTCCTTGCGGTATCGCACCATAAAGGGAACAGTGTTTTCCTCACGTAGCAGCATAATGATATTCGCACAAACCCACTGCTCCACACAGGTCTGAGTAGAGAGAACCTGAGAAGAACAAAAATGGTTTGAAAAAAGTTTAAGTGATAAAAAGAAAATAGCTGGGAATAGAAAAATGCTTATCCTTTTACATTAATGTTTACAAATTAAATTAGAGTTACTGTTTTATTCCTTTTGGTCACAGTGTAATGCAAAAAAATTGGAGGAAATAATCTAGTGAATTTAAGAAGTTTAAGTTTATACATTTCTTCATTCATAAACTAAAAAGTAATCTATAAATATATACACTTTCTTTATGATTTTCAAAATCGACAGCTAGGTGATGCAATTAGAGCTGAAACAATCAAATTAATTGTGATTAATCCACTATTGAAATAATAAACAAGGTTTGGTTAAGGGCTTTGTAACCTTTATTAAGAGGCCTTAGGCCTCAATGCAGCTACCCCCGGGTTTAAATTCGGAATCATTGCTGAAAGAACAGCACACTTAGAGAAGTAATTACGATATAAATCTTTTGAATCTGATTTGCTCAGACAGAGCTAAACTTCAGAACAGGTGCACTTTATAATGCATGTGCCAATTTAGTGGAACAGCAGGCGCAAACTTTGTGTGTGTGTCCTGATGAATATGAAGCTTAGAGATAGACCAATACAGATTATTTTTTTAGTTATCTGGGTTGAGCTTATCAGCTGTTACCCATTAGCAATCTGATACTACTGTTGACTGGATAGACCGTATACCTCGTCATGTGACTGAAGAGATCAGGGATGGCATAAACTTTGTTTTAAAAAAGTATCAACACAGATCTAAATCATCACTAGCTGCTCTATATGCTATGCATCATGACTAATTAGTCAGTATTGGGTATAGGATCAGTTCTTCGCTAGTTTTTTTTTTTACTCATGACATGAATGTTTAACTCATAACACAGGGTAGGTATGACAACATTGGAGATTTTATTTTTAGCCCATATTGCCCAGCCCTAATTATAATTTCTATTATTTTTAATGATTATTATCATTACTTTAAACTTCATAGCTTAGAACTTCCTCTTTCTTTTTAGTCTAGTATAAACTCTAAGGCTGTGTCCAAACGTCCACCCTAAACCCTAAATCCCTCCATCACTATATAGAGTGGGGACTATATAGTGGACTTCATGGTGAACTCACTTATCTGAACGTTGGGACAGATGATCACTACTGTTTGCTCCCCATTGGTCACGTAACTCTGTCTCCCGGCATGGTGCCTGCGCCATCTTTGTTATTTGTCACCGATGTCGGGTAGCGACAGCCGTAGGCGACAGTGGGCAGCTGTGACAACAAATCCCGTAATGCTTTGCGAGGAGAGTTTTCATCGCAAAGCATACCTGCTCGTTTTTTGACCATAGATGACCACTTCTTTTCAAAGTGCATTGTGGGAAATTTCAAGTCCACTTATTTTTTATCCACAAGATGTTCGGACATTAATCAAAAATGGCGTAATCACTATATAGGGCCCTATATAGTGATATACAGTACTATAGAGGGCCCTATATAGTGATTATGGTGGACTTAAGGGACACAGTCTAGTTGTTTATTTATTCCAAGAACCTCTTTTTAAATTAAATTATTTATTTATTTAAATCAATTAAACAGAAAAATAATCCCAAGATCAACTGATTTCTAAAATAATCAATAACTTAAGCCTTATCACAGACAGAGAACAGAATGGAGCAACAGCGCACTTAGCTATTCAATGGCAGTGACTGGCATCATTCTTAGGAAAATGTTCTTTGGTTTATAAAGCAGTGACTCAGTTGTGAGGTCATCAATAGTTTCTAGCAATTTTGTTCCTTGACAGAATTATCCAACTACAATTTTTAGTTGTATGAATCAACAAACAGAAAGATCTAAAAAGTTGATAGTAAATTTAGTATTTTGCAGAGTAAAGCATCTGTTCATGGTTATAGTTTCATGACTGTTCCACTTGATTCTGAGATTTTAGGTCTGCCTCACACTAAAAGCAGGTCCAACATACAGTCCTTACCTCAACAACATCCCAGTTCATATTGAGATCATTCTTCAGAGACCGGAATTTGGATTCTGGTAAGGCAGCTCGTTGCTGCTGGTTTGTTTCCCTGAATGGCTGTTTTTTGTGACATGGCTCATCAAAAGTGAAATCGTCTTCAGGCGCTTCTTCCTTCTTGACTTGGAGCCCAGCTTTAGATGTCCCCTCATCTGCCCATCCTACTGTCTGATCCGACACAATGAAGGAGATCCTCTAAAACAGGAAAGCAAATAAGAATATTAACAGAATGAGATGGAAAAAACTAATTGGTAACAAAATCAAATTAGCTATACAAAGCCTTACAGGGTTATTTCAATCCATTCTTATTGGATGTTCTGGACAGCAATGATAATGTCGACAGCTAAAGAGCAGGGGCTAAAGTTTTATAAGCATAAGCATGTTTGACAAAACATAACATTTGGCAAATATTTATTTCTAAAATAACCATGCTTATTATTTGTTTGATAAATAAAAAATACACACTTTGGACACCAAGAAATACCTGCATATGTGAATCAGAACATAACCTGATTCTTTTTAAAATGGACATTATGTTTACCTCTTCTTTCATTCTGACACCAGATTCTCCCTTGTCAACTCTCTGTTCTTCAGGTAGATCACTTTGTGGTTTGCTTTTATTTTCTTCTAAATCATCAACATTAGTCTTTTTTCTCTTTGTTCCAGTGGTTCTTTGAGTGTTTGTTGATTTTTGTTCTGCTGCACGTTTGCGGGGTGCTCTTGGTTTAGGTTCTTTGGGAACTTTAGGAGCCTTAGGTTCTTTGGGAACTTTAGGAGCCTTAGGTTCTTTGGGAACTTTAGGAGCCTTAGGTTCTTTGGGAGCTTTTGGTTTAGTAGTCCTCTTGGGAGCTGCTTTCATCCCGCCAGCTTTAAGACCTCTGGACGCTGTGCTGGTAGCGTTTGTTGACTCTGGTGGCCTCCACTCCTCCATGTCTTCATCACTACTCACCACCTGAGAAAAAGATCTGATAATACAGGTATAATAAAAATATAACATCAGAAAAAAAGGGGGGAAAGTACAGAATCTTGCAAAATTACCCACACCTCTTTAACATTGTTCTTATTTAAGAAACACAAAATGGGGGAAAAAATGGACCAAGATAAAGAAACGATGATGTTCACAGAAAAACAAAAACAAACAATGATTGGCTTTTTATTACTCTCAAAGAGGCACCTGTACCTGGCTTATCTTATTCAATTCTTTTAAGTACAAACTTTGGTTCCAGTTTTAGTTCCAACACGTTTGGGGGATTTTACAACCAGGTACTTACTGAGAAACTAAATATTTTGTCAAATCTTTATTTTATTTTACTGGCTTATTCTGACACATAAATATGCCTAACTATTTCCTTCTACCTCTGGTTGTATATGTAAGATTGTTTGTTTTTTTTCCTATGGGGATCATCCTACACTATAGTCTACCTTAATGTAAGGTCTCTTAATAGTTCGATTATTTTAATTACTCAGCCATTAGCTACATCCATACTCTTTTTAATTCTGACCAGAATTGCTACACCTGAAGAAACAAACCCCAGCATGGCACAGCCACCACCACGTTTAACTATGAGAATGTTTTTTGTTTTGTTATTTCATTCTCCACCATATGTATTGTTTTGCAGGTGCGCTAGAATAATATTTTCTGCTTTCATGAGTCAAGGATCTCTCTTCTACTAGTCCCCCTTTAAGGCTTTGGGCAAACTGTAAGCACATCTTGTCCCACAAAGGCTTTCTTCTTGACATTGCTACATAAAGATCAGATTTATGAAGTACTTTGTGGAAATTTGTTTTTTCCAACCACAGATAAAAGCAAGAAGAAAAAAGTAGAAGTGCTTTATGGATTAACCTTTACCAGGTCGGCCAGCTCCAAGTCTAGACTTTATTTACACCAAGGTGTTTCACTCATTAGTTAGTAACTTCTCACAACCCCTGGTTATACTGGATGTTCTTTAGTGATATCAGAGGAAATTGGGCTGGATACATGTTTTCAGATTTATTTCAGTCAAAATGTTGGAACCAATTTAAAGGAAACAGTTACAGTTTGTGTCAAAGGTGCAATGTGAAGCCATACTTAAAAATTGACATTATAAAGAGTCTTTGCAAAGATGCAGGTCTAATGTTTAATATAAATTAATCGTTTAAAAAAGAAAGAGAAAACATAACTCACAAGTCGGAGTCTAGAGTGTCATTATCGTTGTAAACTACAGCTTTGGCAGTTGTTGCTCTGGGTCTTCGCATCATCTGTTAGATGAAATAAAAAGTCCAGTGACATTAATATGAATTAGTATGGATTATAGAAACGACACATTTACGAATTTCTTATATATGTAGCTGCATTTGGCTTCCTGTCAGCTGTTGGTAAACTGTTGCTTTTTCTTTGTATGCAGTTGGAAATATAGAAAGAAACAAATACTTTCTAATTTAAAACAACAAATATAAGCTATTAACAGACGCTAGTTTCCATAAAATGATCTGGGTACGTAAGCTTTTTTTAAATTTGCCGCTACGAGTTAATGCTAACTGCGTTAGATACGTTCCCATTGGGTCTTTTTTATGTCTGCCTTTCTTTTCCATATTTTACCATATTGTATGAAGCACGAGTACTATGTACCTTTATAAGGCTGAGTATATTTGGGTTATACGCAGCTGTTTGACAAAAAAAAACTAAAGATGAACAGCGACTTCCTACAACAGCACGATTTCAACCAATCACAACACGCGAAGCCCTTCCTCTTTCGATTAAAGGTTGTGTTCCGTACCCGATAACGCCCCCTATCGTCTGGTAGTACGGGGGGGTTATTGACCAGTGCGTTCAGTTAAATGTACAAATATGCCTCCAAATGTAGAATAAACTGATCAAGTAAAGGAGAGGTGTCAAAAGTATTTACTACTCCAGTATAGTAGAAATCCTACTGTTTAAAAACATTTTTGTTGAAGTTAAAATATCATCTTAAGCTTTTGACTTAAGTAAAAGCGTAAAAGTATCATTTTTTAAACTACTTAAAGTATAAAAATACAAGTAATGCAGTAAAAATGTTGAGGACAGATGCTTTAAACCTTATACTGGTTACTGCACTACTCTATTAAAGGAACATGTTTCTACAGTTCTGGGTGAATTCCCTTAGACTTAATTTTCTTAGTTTAATAACTAATGGCACAAGTATCAAATTTAATTTTGGATGATCTTGAAAAAAATATTTATTTTGGTATGTAGTGAATGACAAGTTGGTGCAGCACCAACCACAAAGAAATTTTCTGTATAAAAAAAAAAGATTTTGATGTTTTTTTTTCTTTATTAAATAGGCCAAAATGAAAATTAGTTCAAATGGAACAAAACCAATGAGTCTTTTCTTAAAATGTAAGGAGTAGAAAGTAGAAAAAAAAAAAAGGAGTAGAAGTAAAAAGTTGTCTGAAAAATGATTACTCCAGTAATGTATATAGTCAAAATTTGTACTTAAGTAAGGTAACAAAGTATTTGTAATTTGTTACTTGAAACCTCTGAGTAAAATAAAAATGTATTCAGAAAAATGATGCAACCAAATATGTGTATTAAAAGAAACAATTCTCACAGTATAACACAATGATAGGAAGTTCAAATAAGGAAGAAAAACTAGATATACCCAAAATATCTGAGCAACAAACAAAAAAACAAGGATCTGAAAAAAGTAAACTTTGTTTTATTTATCATTAATGTACACTCAGCACCCCATCTTGATAGAAAAAACAGAAATGTAGAAATCTTTGAAATAAGGAAAAACTGTTATATCAAATGGTCATAAGTGTTCACACCTTTCTTCTTCTTTTGTGATGGTTAATGGCTGTTGGAAATCAATTTTAAGGTGACTTACTTCCAGGTACTGGTATGGATTGTGGAACAAAATGACAGTATACTTACAAATAAATGTGTCTACTTTACTTTATATCAATAATGACCAAATGTCCTCTATTTTTTTCTAATATAATTACTATTTATTGATAACAGTATCTTAATCTTTTTTTCTCTGTGTTGCCCTGCGATGGACTGGTGACCTGTCCAGGGTGCACCCCGCCTCTCACCCGTAGACAACTGGTGATAGGCACAAGCAACCCTCGCGACCCCACCCCAGTGTGACAAAAAAACATTTGATCTTAATCTTTTATTTTCCAGATGCTCCTGTTTGTCCTTCCATCTCCAGCCAAGTAACAATGTTTTCACAACTTTTTTTTTGTCTAACTCGTTTGAGTCCCAAAAACTTTTCAGCTCCTCTGGCAATGATTTTCTCACTTATGCTTGGGTTGGCCTGTTCAGTTAATGACATAGGCTATGAATATGAGTATGGAAACTAGTTTCTCTACTGTTGGAGTCAGTCTCTGTATGCTGTTAACCTGGCGTAAAATAATGTTTAATAATTTTCTAATCAATCCAAATTCTCATTTATTGGTATTCCTGTTATTTTTCCTTTCACTGTTCTATTCTCTCCTATGACTGTTTGCTGCTCATTATTGCAAATTACCAGCATTTTCATCTCTCAAATCCTTTACTAATTGAACATTCCCAATTTTCTCATTTATTTCCTTGGAAATGAAAATGGGGCTCAAATGACTCTATTTATATTTAGCTCTGAATCAAAATATTATTTTTATTTCTTCTCCTACTACCTTCCTTCACACAACTCTTTTTTTTTTTTATCTGGACTGCTTTCTTCTAATTCCCGTTTATTTCCTTGATTCTCAAACCCCCTTTCTCCCCTTTTTACTTCCTCTATCTATCTCTTAGAAAATTTTAGATGAAAATTTTTTTCTACATTTTTCGATTCCCTTCTACTCTATTGCATCATTTTTTTTTCTTAAAATTTTTTTAGACAGCACAGAACTATAAAAATGTAAATGAAATTGTACTTTTTAATTATAGCAGAATTCTTAAAACAAAAATCAAATGTTTGATTAGGGTATAAACCTAATAAAAAATAAAATGAATATGTTTTGAATTAAAAAAAATTATAAAATTAGATAATCATATATATTGCTAATATGAGATATTTTTACTTTTGTTTAAACCTAGAATGGTGTTTGTCTGTAAATGTTTTATGTACCAGAAGCATGTACAGTAAGCAAGTACAAAAAGGACCCTTCTGTAGTTCATGTTCCTCTGTTCTACCTGGTAACAGATGAGTAAGAAAAATTAACCAATCATAAAATCGAGATTGAAAAAACCCTGCCATAACAGAATAGTGTTACTCAGAATTGTTTTAGGGTTTTCCCTTCCATCCGCTTTCAGTTCCCTCTGACTCAGATTAGTGAAAAGGATCAAATCTCCTAGACTTCAGTCATTACTGCGAAACAACCTGCAACCTGTTCAAACAAAAGGTAAACTCTATCTTATCTGTGTATCCTGTCAGGAGAGCATTATTTCTAAGTTGTTGACAGATCTTATTTTGTTTGTGTGTGTTTATGTTTGTAGGTGTTTGTGTTTGAGTGAAAAATGTCTGACCCAGAGACCCCATCCCAACCTCTTCTTGGACAAACATCCGTCAATGTAGGAGCACCAGGACAGGGGTAAGGAGGGGGTAATATGTGTCTTTATCATCAACATTTCTTAATTATATGTTCTAAATTCGTAATCATTTGGGGTTTGTATCTTTTGTTCTCAAAACATTGATTTTGCGGGGATATTTTGATTTTATGCTTAAATATTTAAATTCTTCTTCTTTTGGGTTCAAAGTAGTGTTGCACCGTTATCGATACTGCACTAAAATGGTGGTATCAGTATTGGCAAGTACCAACAAATAGGGCACCGATACCATTTTAAGAGCCAAAAGTTTATTCAACTATTGTCACCCATGTCCTGCTTCACAACGGTAGCCAGCAGCTTGACTTGACAAAGCCATGATGGAAATTATTTTACATCTAAGAAGTATGCAGTTCTTCAGATATACACACGCATCAATTTCAGACAGATGGAATCGGTATCGTCCGATACTGCACAGCCAGGTATCGGGTATCGCTATCAGGGCCAAAAAATGGCATCGGTGCAACACTAGTTCAAACATCAAATCTGTTCCAAATCCTTGTACAGTTTTATGCTAAATCAAGTATCCATGCCTTTTCATTTGTGACAAATTACAAATGAAAATCCAGATTATAATCCCCTGATATTGTTTCTAATGAAGTCTCAATATGATTTAAATTAGTAGGATTTGGAATAGTTTATATACCAGCTTCTTTTATGTTCTAAAATACTTTTTGGTCATCTCTGCTTTGCTATTGTTTTTTTTTTTGTATTGTAAGTTTAAATTCCTTGGACTTTTTAAAACGACACTAAGAATCTGTTTTTTCAACAGTTTATATCTTTTTTCTTCCATATTGCAGTAGAAGAATAACATAATAGGAGGCAATATTTGATCTTTAAAAATTTAAATTAATAAAAAAATTAATTTTCCCACAGTGGAATAATAAAGGAATAATCTGTTTCTGGACAATTTAGACCCTAAAACCAGAACGAGAAAAACTATATTAAAAAAACATAAACGAGTAAAAAGGCAGTTTTAGTCTATTTATTATGGGGCTGTTCTTGTCTAGTCTGTGAAAGTCATAGAAGACTGTTATGTTTCTTACTTAATGGAGCATTCAAAGATTATTCAAATTTGAACTTTAAGGTTTGTGTTCTGGAGTATCTGATAAAATCATAGGAATGTCCAGCAGACAGAAAAATATTTTCAAACTTTCCTTTTTGCATCTGGTTGGCAACAAGTGATGTCATCCGTAGGTATATGTGGTAAATACCCTGTGCTCAGTTCCGCTTTTAGAGAACTCCCCCAGTTTCCAAAAAGACCCCTTGAGGAAGTTACATGTAGGTTTTGTCACTATCATTCACCGCGTTTGAGATTCTTTTCCCCTTTAGTTAATAACTAAACAAATATGCCTTATTTCCTGCCTATATTCTGTCTCCTTCTAGCCCTCGGTCCACCCGGGCTTATAAGGTGGCAGGACTGACCCTGCTGGCCTGTGTCCTGATTGTGGGCCAGGCGGCGATTGCCTACTTTCTCGTCAGCCAGAGGAGCGACATCAGGAATCTGGAGGAACAGAACCAAAAAATGACCGTGCAGATGAGCAGTGGAAGATCTGGTAAGCAACGGAAATTCAAATCACAATAGCAGGAATAAAGTATATCATGATTTGTTTAGGTTTTGATTATTCACAGCTTAAGAGATAAAAAGTTTACTAACTTTAATTTAAAAATTTATTGTTTTTATTGTCAGAACATGGGTCTCTCTAATTTAATCAGATAGAATACTGTTTGAAGGAGATAAGAAATGATGAGTGCATTTAAAAACCTGTTGCTGTACAAAATCGAAAAGCAAATCACTATGTGTTGCAAAACTTTTTGAATTGACTTAGTAACGGTCATTGTTTGCCCTCAGAGACACTCTTAACATTGAAAAATTATACAAATCAATACTTGGAGTTGATGAGAGAATGTCAGTCTCACTGTTGCACATGTTGCTTTTCTTTTGCTCTGCAGCTTCTATGCCTGTGAGGATGCACATGTCCATGATTCCAGCCCTGGAGATTATGGACACCTCCATGGAGGAGGTAAAAGCTGCTTTTGTTGCACTTTGGTTAACATCCATGTTCTAGAATTAATGTTTTTCCCTAAAAAATAAATCAACCCTTAATGTTTATTACTGTAAAACCAGCTGGTCTCATTTTTCTTTCATTTGTTTTATGCTGCAGGAGGCATCAAGTGGAACTGAAAAATCTTGTGAGTTTGTCTTGAATTGACAGTTTGTTCACAAATAATGCTGCAGTATTCTAATAATCTAACGTCATGAATTAAATGTCTTTTCATTTAGCCACTCCGCTCACCCAGTGCCAGAAGGAAGCACTTGGATTGGTAACTCTCCAAGTGCCGCTCTTCCGTCCCAGTTGTGACAAGCAGGGTCTCTACCTGCCCAAGCAGTGCCTGGGGGAGCTCTGCTGGTGTGTGAACCCAGCTGATGGGATAGAGGTCCCTTGCCCCACATCTGCCTTGTCTGGTGAGATGGCATTACCCAATAGAGAATCCGATTTGGAAAATAATTTTAACAAATTGTGTTTTTGTTACTTCATTTGACTGATTTTGTTAAATTTGTAATATATTGAGAAGAAGAAAAATATTTTGAACAAGATTAAATATATAGACCTCTTTGTTTATTTTAAATGTAATAATCTGCATTCATTTTACACAAATTCATATTTTTCTTTAGACTATGGAAATAATTTCAGGTTTCTTACTGTTAAATATTTTTCTTTGCAGGTCCTCAACTGGCTCTTGCCCAGGATGTGGTGAGTAAATGATCTTTATATGTTTTTTATAGACCGACCATCTTACAGATTGTCCTTTTGTTTGCTTACGTTAACCTGAGTTAATACAAAATGTTGTTTTAAAGAGATTATTTCATTCATTAAGGGAAATATACTCTTCTTAAACTAACCCAGACTTATATGGAAAAGTATTTTTTCTGCTTCTTTAACTGATTGTTCCACCCCTGGTGACATCAGATGCTAACAAGATTTAGCGATTACTGCAAAGGAGTCATTTAGATTGCTCGTTTAACCATGATAGTCCCATTGGCATTAAAAAAAAAAAAAAATCTTGGCCACGAGACAAAAACAGACAGAATAGAAAAAAATGCAAGACTAAAGGATAAGGTTGTTTGAAAGTGAATTACTTTATAATACAGCCCTGGCTGTGTTTAGGGTTGGGTGTGGCTGGTGTAATGAATCCAGCTTCTAACAAAGTGCTTTATTACAGCTAAGTCATGTTTTAACACGGGGGAATTAAGTTTTTTCATATGCATCCAGGTCAGTTTGAATAGATGTTTTTCCCCTCAGTGAATAAAATCGTCAGCTTTATTTCCTATTTCTCAGGTTGGCTTTGGTTTTATTTGATAATTTGAAACATTAAAACAACTAAATACATCTTTAAGGAGACTAATTTTACACCCTAGTTTACAACCAAGTCCAATTAAATTGTAGACATGTAACTTTTAATTAAAATAAAGTGACCCTGTATAGTACAGCTATGTATTCACATAATGTTTTATGTTTTAGGCGACTGAGACTGCCTGAATCGCTCTCATATGAAGAGACTGGGAACAGACGACGGCTCCTGATGATATCTTACAGCTTTGCCAACTTTTATTCAGCAGTTTAAAGACAGTTAGATGGGTGGTAGGGTTTAGAGTTGCTAATTATTTACTTTTATTGGTTTTTTTTCTGAATTTTATTCCTTTCCTGCCAACAATAAATATTCTCCTTAAGCATATGTGCATTGAAATGTTTCCTTAGACAGATTTAATAAAAGTTCTATAGAGAAAACTCAGAGATTTGGTCCTTGGATGAAGGGAAAAAATTATTGATCAGTATTTGGAAAATCTTTGTAAAACACATGCAATTATGCTCATAATTTTCAGTTCATTCAAACAAAATAAATTGGTTAACGTTTTGTTTAGTCTCCATTTGTAGTGATTTTCTTTTTTTTTTTTGCAAAGTTGTGATGTTTAGTTTTACTTACCAGTAGTTAAAACAGACTCTTGCTTTGGTAGAAATAAAAAAGAAAGGAAAATGTTGGTTTATTGATACTAAAAAAAGTGTTTGTTCCTTCCAGCTGCTATAGTCTAGTGATTGTTATGAACCTAATTAGTATTATTGGATTTAGTTTGCAGTTTTCTTTGGGATGTGGAAAGAACCACGGAGCCGCACCTGTCTGTTCAGAGTGATGGCGCTGGGCTGGCACTTGGTGCAGATTCCCTCAGGCCAGGGAGGATGACCCTCACATCCTGACTTTATCTTACAGCTGATGTTCTCCAGAGCTGCAAACTTCCCTCTGTTAGCATCCGGAAAGAGTTAGTCTCTTACACAGAGTTCTTTAACCTATCTGCTGGTAGAATTAAAACCAGACACCTTACTTATCAGCTCCACCGGTCATTTTACAAAGATACGCGTGGAAAGACGTGCTTCACCGGCGGGTCGAGGTGGTTCAGATAGTCTTCGTCAAAAAGCTGGAAAAGACAGAAGCTGCATCCTTCATCATTATGCTTGCTAACATTTTTTATCCCACCAGTTTTATTATGAAAGACTGGCTGTTACCTCTAACGGTACACAGTGCACGCATTTTCCAAGGGCACCATGACGACATCTGGAACAAAACGGAGATTTATCTCATCCTCCTGTACCTGTGGTGCAGAGGATGACCGAGGGATTAACAAGGACGAAGAGGAGGATGATATAGACGGCAGGGATGAAGATGTCAGTCTGTGGTATTGGGCCTTGAACTCAGAAACTCTGGATTCCTAACCATTAGGCCGACAATCCCCTCAATTAATGACTTTTAGAACAAAATTAAGGAAGAATAATCTTACCTTCATTCCTGTTTAGCTATTTATGCTATTTAGGATAGTTTTTATCAGGAAAATCATCACTTCATAGATATATTTAAAAAAGACTGTTGAAGATATCCAGCATGGCATTGACCCTAAAGCATGTTACATACTCCCAATATAACATAATCCCCGGTATGAGGCTGCAAGGACAAATCTTGTTCTTTTGATTTATAGTGTAATCTAAGCCCTCTGGAGTCCGCTGACTTGAAAAGACACTGTAAAGGCCATTTACTGTTACAATTCAGCATTGAAACAGACTAATTCACAACTTCCCCAAAGCATATGTACAATTTTGTCTTTTTAAAAGATAGATTTATGTATATATATTAAAAGATTATATGAGCAATAAATCAGTAGTATATCTGACCTTATTGAAAACATTTGTTCTTAGCATGTATCACTCCAAAATGCAAGGCTTTAAAAATTATTAGTTGTTTGTACGATTTAAATATATCTATGAAGAGATGATTTTCCTGATTAGGACTATCCTATGTGCAGACATGAACATACATAACAAAAGCAGGAATAAAGGTAAGATTATTTTTCATAAATGTATCCCTTGAAGTCATTAATGCCGTATTCGTATTCTCAGCTGAGCTGCCTGTCAGACT
>JAGKQL010000053.1:2334316-2354404 GCA_018398635.1 Cyprinodon brontotheroides
AGGCAGGAAGAAATGGGAGGGATAAAGCTCTAAAGGGGATCTGAAAACCATGGAAATGACCTGAGAGAGAAAGAAAATTACCGAGAAAAAGGGGAAAAAACCGAAAAATACGGCTAGTAAAAAAAAGCTTGAATGATTCAATGGCTATCGCCTAATGACACCAGCCTCATAATATCTCCCCCCTAAATCCGCCGTTGAGTGTAGCATTGAAACATTTTGTTTCCCTTTTCTATTGGTCTTCTTGGTGTCGTTGTAGCGTTGTCATGGCAGCCCTGCCAATCACTGTCAAGCGTGCCAATCATTAGCCAGTACGTAGCGAGAGGCTTTCACCACTTGTGCAGCACGCACGGGGGGTTATCAGAGTCTCGGATCTCCACAGCAACCCTCCCACTGCACCGCGCGCATCAGGCGCGAGCCAATGCTCGTCTATCTGCTGAATGGAATGAGCAATTAGAGGGTGGAATATTATTGCGATCTTAACGAGGCTCGTTAAAGCTAAAGCAGATATGTAGACTGGAGATGCTTAGCAGAGACTGGGAGGGATAGAGGGAGGCAGGGAGGGAGCTTTAAATGAGGGACAAATGGACAACCAATGACTACATCCCAGGAATACACGTTTTGAATTGAAGCGAGTCAATTTGCTCATTATTTTTGGAATAGTTTGCCTTTTTAAAATATTCTTTAAACTCTTTGTTTTGTTGTTATTTTGTTTGTCTCTTTTTACAAAGTAAATGCGTATTTTTTCCCCAAAATAGCCAAATCGTGATTGTATTCTCGCTCGGCCTGCCTCCGGGACGCGAAGTGCACAACTCTGCCTCCCCCCGCCTGCCACCTTCTCTCCTTATATTTGGTAGAAGAACTAATTTGCCATTGACATCATCTCTTTTTTCTGATTTAATAGATTCTTTTCTTTTAAAACACTCCAAACCCTCTAATTAAAACCATTAGTCCAGTGTTGGAATTAGAATCAAATGCCAGCTTGAAAGCGTCTTTGAGACATTAAAGCACTTTGGTTGCATTTGATCTGGTGGCTAAAGGACACGATCAATGTCCACATCCAGTCATGGGACTCGGCTTATGGGGTTGACCAGGGCGGTGTGATTTTCATGTTTATGACTAAAACCGCTTCATATTTAGACAGGGCTTATGAGGGTGTTAAAATAGTGTGAGTTCACCATTAAAACGAACAGTACCCACATTGTGAAAGAGCCGTGTACAAGGCATAGCATCTAGACTCTGCTTAATCCGCCCTCAATAAAGCTGACATAATGATCCTAAGCCGCCTTTCTACAAATTCATTCAGGGATTCAAAACTTTTCCTTCGCTCTCCCTGTCCCTCTTTATGTGCCTGATTTACACATTCTCGGATCTGGACCGACTGACCACAAGCTTGGAGCTTGAAGGGAGAGTGAGTATGCACAGCTTCTCTAATGCATACATATTCAATACCTGCTTTAGCACCGGTGCACTTGAACTGTAACGTGGATGCTGCAGTGCAATTTGTGCGCTTTTACGCACGGAGCTGTTCGGGTGTCTGTGTGGAAGTGTGCGCGCAGCAGAGGAGATTTTATGATGATCATTGCAGCAGGATTTTGGTTGGTCTCTTAACTTTGAGCTTTGTATGTAAGGGGGGGGCAGCATGTTGGATCAAACCTGTCCTGCACAAAACCCAGGAGGACTAATTCCTACTGGCACTTGAATTGGCCCCATTGGAAAGCTCTGTGGACTGGAAGTAAAGGCTGGTATTTTCATGCTGGTGTTAAAACTAACCTTCTAGCCTATAACCCCTCTCCCTTCTTCTCTCTCTCTATGTCACACACACAGTAATGCACAACCCCATCACTTAGCTGTGGGTGTTGGTATTAGCAGGACTACTCCGGAATATGCAAAGCCCCCTTTACCTGACCGGGTGTACTAATTTGGCTGATCACAACTTAAGCCAAACTCGCATTATATTGTTTGTTTTGTGTGGCTTTTTTTTTTCAGAAGAGCCCTATTTGTAGAGTTGCCCTCGCAGGCAATTCGGAAATCACTCCAATCTAAGAGGGAGACTAGATTGTGAAATGTAAAACCTGAATGGGGGATTTGAGAGAGGAAAGCCAGCGGTAATTCACATTCTTTAACATGGCTTTTGTTTACGTTAAGCATGTAATTAACACCCCCCAAACAAGTTTATTCACCTGCCGTAATTGTGTGTTTATCCGAGAGCTCGCTGAATGTTCCTGACAGCAGGGTGGACGGGAGCTCTGAATGCGCAGGGAGAATTTGGTGACTTCTCCGTTTACTAACACCCTGAAACCCTCCATACGCGAAAACACAAACAAGAACCTGCATTCTGCAACACTGGAAACGCAACAGTCAGGCAGATTCAGAGGAGGTCTATTCTGCGCAACTGTTTCCAAAAAAGTTTCAGAAAATAAAAAGATTCATTTTGCTCTCAGTACTATCACACTCATTGGGTCGGAGGGGATTATATACCAGTATTCCCTATTCGCTCTTTTGTATCCTTATCAGTCCGTTCCAATAAGAAAAGCAAATAAACAAAGCTGGCGTTACGTCATGTTGGAGAGAGGGTAAGAGAGAGAGAGGGAGAGATGGGTACTGGATGAGAGAAAGAAATAGAAAAGGTGTTGGCTGAAAAATGTATAACAGGGAAAGAGAAAGAAGGAACGAAAGTATGGATGTTCCTTTATTCCGTTTATTTATTTTTTGCTGTTCCCTCGTTCACCTTGCGTGTAGCAGAGCCTGGCCAGCAGCACTGCAGCCCTCACTGGCAAACACAGGAGTGGGGCTCATGGTACTGCTGCTCCATCCAGGATTCAGCTCATCCATACAGAACGGGATTCTGGACTGATTTCAGGTATGATCCAAAACAACAACAATACTGATATGGTGTGTATTGTTATTATTATTTTTATTATTATTTTTTTTTATGAAAACCCGATTCGTTTTTGTTTTTATCCTATATAATAACCTTTATGTAATACTTTCCTGTCACGTGTAAAGAAAAACGTTTTTTTATTATACATATTTACATTTTATTTATTTTATATATATAAGTAGTTACCTTTCTTGATTTTGTTATGCATTCTATCTCCTTGCAGCCGTCTTAGCCAGCCCAGAAGTCCGCAACTTTCAAGAATTGTTCTTGGATGGAGGAGACATCTGCTGTATCACTGAATATTCAGCTGCAAACTCTGTAAGTTTTCTATCCGAAATCGAAGACATCGGCTTTTTTCCTGAATTATTAAAAAAAAATAATAATAAAAGAGGTCGAATTAGGTTTATTCAGTTTGAAGCTTCTTTTTTTATTCACAATGCGGTAAAAATTTATTTTTTTTCCAACTTTATTATATCTCCATTTCACCGGGCGGTGGTTTAATCTGCGCCTCCGCTGAGCGATGAATGGTCCTGTCGACACGGGGCGCACCATCCCCTTCCTTCAATGCTGACCATTCCAGCGTACCTTGAGCCTATGACCAGCGTGCACTGTAAAAAATGTCTGTTTGAGCAAATTTTTAATTCACAGATTTAGATTTTTTTTTTTGGAATAATTCTTGAGATTTTCTATTTGATTTACTATATATATTTTTAATCCATGAAACTAAAGAAATTGTTGAAAAAAAGTGCAGCGGTACCCAGTCAGACTCTAACCTGTAGATGTAAAATAGTTTTGGATTTTCTTTTGTTTGTTTGCTTTATTGCTATCTATTATTATTTTCCTACATGTAGAAATGTTGTTTCTACACACACACCTATATATATATATATATATATATATATATACTATATATATATATATATATATATATATATATATATATATATATATATATATATATATATATGGCATTAGGATACATTTTTGCTGCTTAGAACATATATATATATATATATATATATATATATATATATATATATAGTATATATATATATATATATATATATATATATATATATACTACTATATTCTCTATATATAGTTTTTTTTTTTTAGTTTTTTACTGCAGAACTTGCTTGAAAGTATCCTGATCCATGTTTTTAACCAATGGTTCTTCACTGTTCTCATAAGGATATCTCTAAAAATGTGCCATTGCCTATATGGTAAGAGAAAAAAATGACACATAAATGTAGCT
Organism: Cyprinodon brontotheroides; assembly: GCA_018398635.1. NCBI lineage: Eukaryota > Metazoa > Chordata > Actinopteri > Cyprinodontiformes > Cyprinodontidae > Cyprinodon > Cyprinodon brontotheroides. The sequence goes on from JAGKQL010000053.1 coordinate 2,338,453, forward strand.
TTCATTCAAATGTTGTCACAATGATTGGTAAATATGGCGCCAACTTTAACAGCATAGTTAGTACAAAAGTTTTTTTTTTTCCTTTTAACATTTCTCTCCCTCCCTCCCTCTCTCCCTCCCTCTTTTTCTCTTATTGTTTTTATTGTGTGGTCTCATTAGGGGGACTTCCTGGCAGGAATGGGAGCTTGTATCGGAGCTGTCCAATCAGTGTATTTACACGGGTTGTTAGCGACAGTTAATGAGGGCTCCTCCCCGGGCCGGTAGAGAAAAGGCGCCTCGACATTAAGATTTACCTTGTGTCAACTCGTTACTTCTAATGAACCTCCCTGAAAAAGCCTCCTTCGTAGTCAATGGAGCCGTGCGCCCGGATCCTGTGTGTGGGGCTGGAAGAGTGGAGCTGCAAGCAGGCCTCCTTATCCCCCATCCCATTTTTCTTCCGCTCACTGGGAGAGTGTTTTTTCCCCCTCTTGCAGACTCAGCCCTATGATGCTTGCATGTTTTGTATGCTGCCTTTTCTTTGTTTCATAATATCCCATGGAGTAAGGGTGTTAGCGTATATTTGACAGCAAGTTATGGGATCTGCAGGTTTTCAGTCACGCACAAGATCATTGATCACATCAGTACAAATCTGCGCCTATAGCAATAAAACTGTGATCAGATACACCTAGTGAGGCGGTTTTGCGTGCATCTACCAGAAATATCCTCGATTCTTTGTTTGAACGAGACTTGACAACTTATTGCTTGTCCAAAAAAAAAAAAAAGGAAAAAAAAAGAAAGAAAAGTACAGAAAAAGAAAAAATAATAATTTACCCCCATCCTCCATCCCTCCCCCCCAAAGAACAGATCAGCCTCTGGCCCCTCTGTCCATCCCTCATATGGCCCCCAGTGTGGCTTGTTGAGCTGCATCAGCAACACATCACTGCCCTTGAATTCAGGTACAAACTGGAGGAGTTTGGCAGATCACTGAAAGTGGATTCCCTCCCACTCTTGCCAAACCCTTCAAACACTTAAAAATCAATTAGCCTTGTCTGGTCACACCCTGCACCAGTCATTAGAGGAAAAACAGGTGAGTTCCATTTAAAAAGTATGAATACTTAAGTTTAGTTTATCTATTTTTTACCGGTTTTCATTATGGATATACTAATAAGACAAACTGTTTACATTTAATCAATTAAATAGGTGCAATAATCTACATGCCTTTTAATTTCACATTTTAAATAAAAAAATTAAGTGGAATAGGCAATAAGTCATATAGCTACATTGCATAACATGTGAAGCCCTGAATAAGATCATATTGGTAAATGTGCAAATTAGTTAGAAACTTTTACTACATAGCACAGGGGCATGTGAAACTTTTCTTGACAGCCTTAGATAGGGTACGCCATTTACAGTACTGGCTGGCAGCTTTCTACAGCAAGGTTTAACATTTGTAGAGACTCTAAACTTGCTAAAGTAAAGCAGATAAAGGTAATACTAAAAGACTAAATCTTTATCATAAAAAGTTTGCATTTAGTCTGACAAAGTTTTAACAAAAATTCAACTGACAACTGCCTGAGGATTCATATCCTTCTTTAATTTCAGCACTGGCACTCTCACTAAACTTTCTTTGACATGAAGAACAGGTAGCATTAAGTACATAATTTTTTTTGTAGTATTAAAATGTTAAATCAACATGAGCTTTTTGGAAAATGAATATCCTTAATTAGGCTGTATACTAACAACCTATTCAGACAATACAAATACCTAAATACAAATTTAATTTGTATTTATCTATCTGATCTGGTTAATCTCCATTTACAAAAAAAATTAAAGTATTTCAGGATCTGTTTAAAGCAGATTAGGGAACTATTATATTCAATTTTGCCAAATTTTCATAACCTGGGAACAGTTTTTTTTTCTTACTTTAACTGAATTAATTATTTCATTAATAATAAAGATTTAGGTTATAATAAATAATAAAGCTTTTAGGTTCTCTGAAAACAACAGGAATAATGGAAAACATATTTTGCTAATATTGTATCCAAATAATTTATCTCCATTGTTATTTAATCATGCCCACCGGGGGGTGGTACAATTACAAATCAAAATATCAATGTACATTTAAATCCTTCTAAAAGGTAACATTCAATACCCTACAAATTATTTTTTAAAGTGTAAAGAGTTAGAGTCAGGCGCTTGCGCTACGTTTTCTCCATTTGAAATGTGAAAGTTTATGAAGAAACATTTTTTTTCTCTTGTTCAAACATGGTCCTTCAGATTGAAAAGCGCCGAGTTGTTGCGCAATTTATTTACGCACCATAATGAGATTTACCCTTTCTCAAACAAATACATCCCAGCAGCCAGCGGGTGGCAAACTGCTTCAAAATACTTAGAAATCTTGGCATTTGATGTGTTTATAAAGTCCAGCAACCTGCCGCTTCATGTCAATAAGTTTTTTCATAGAATAGCCATTTTGTGTTTTGTAGTGTGACATGAAGGCGCAGCGCTGGAGGATGCTCTGATGTTCATTCTTCCAGGTAGATTGTTTGATTCAGAGACGGAGGGAAATAAAGATAATGGGTGCATATTAAATGCTTTGCCCCAAGCTTTACACATGATGCCCACCTTATATTTTACAAATGTCTCTGTGAAATAACTCCTTTTTTAACTGAGTCAAACTTTTTCATCTTTTATTTACCGATGAACACTAATCCAGACATGGATGAGACCAAACTAATGACCAACAACCACCCCCCCCCTAAGAAAAAAAAAAAAAAAAAAAAAAAAAAAAGATCATAAAGATAATACTAAGACTGTTTTTGATTATCCTGTTCAGGTTGATTAACTGGTTTATAGGTGTAGGTGGGAGCTGTGGATGAGACCCTTTAGCCTGGTGTCCAGGAGCTGACAGGATGCAATTACTGAGGTTAAGACATCATCTCAAAGCCTACTAATGTGAGAGATGTGGATACAGAACAGACAGCATGAATGTATAAAATCCTGTGGTTAAGGAGTCCCACTTTAAACGCATCTCTGTTGCTCCTGTACTGGTCTGCATGACCTTTACCAATTTAACCTTTCTTTAGTAAAACAGCCCCTTTATTAGGGGGTGGCAATCTGGTGTGGGGGATGTAAACGCAGAGAACCATAGGGCTAGTCTGTTGGGCTTTGGATGAATATAGTCTACCCTTTTGAAAAGAAATCTGGGGGAGATTGAATATTTTTCATAATATTATATTTGTAAAGATTTAATCGTTATCTAACCTAATCTGTTCAGTCAACTTGAAATCGATAGCTTGAAATACCTTGTTTTTCAGGAAAGGTTAACTTAAAAATGAAAGGGATAATCTAAATTTGCTAGTTATTTTTGTTTTCTCACTATAAAAGACTGAGTGATGCTGTTAAAAAATGGTATAAATTGCTTAAATGTTTCTGAGAAGAAATTAGTCAGCTTCACAGTTAAAATAGATAATCGCACTACTATATATATATATATATATATATATATATATATATATATATATATATATATATATATATATATATATATATATATATATATATATGACTGACACAATGAAGGGGCAAGCTCCTGATGAGGTGGAGGTTGGTCTACTGAGGGATCCCCTCCCAAACCTGCATGAAAGCATCCACCAACTCCTGGACAGTCTGTGGTGCAATGTGACGTTGGTGGATGGATCCAGACATGATGTCCCAGATGTGCTCAGTTGGATTCAGGTCTTGGGACCAGCTTCAATGTCTTCATCTTGCATGAGCTGCTCAAACTCCAGGGCTGTGCTGCCCCCCCAAAGAAATGCCATCCGACACCATTACTGGCCCACTGCTAAACTGGTCATGCTGAAGGATGTTGCAGGCAGCAGATCGCCCTCCGTGGTGTCACATGTGCTTATTGTGAACCTGTTTTTATCTGTGAAAAGCACAGGGTGCCAGTGGTGAATTTGCCAATCCTGAGTGCAACCCCCATCTGTGGAAATTAGGACCTCATACTATGCACATCTGTGGCCTGCTGGAGGTCATCTTGCAGGTCTGTGGCAGTGCTGCTCCTGTTCCTCCTTCCCCAAAGGCAGAAGTAACGGTCCTAATTCTGGGTTGTTGCCCTCTGACGGCCTCCTCCACATCTCATGTAGTACTGGCCTGTCTCCTGGTAGCCCATCCAGCCTCTTGACACTATGCTGACAAACAGAGCAAACCTTCTTGCCACAGCTCACATTGATGGGCCATCCTGGATGAGCTCAACTACCTCAACCACTTTTGCAGGTGTAGAGTCTATGTCATGCTACCACAAGCACCACCAATATTCAAAAGTGACCAAAAAAATCAGCCAGAAAGCATAGAAAAGTGGTCTCTGATCCACACCTGTAGAACTAGTCCTTTATTGAGTGTGTAACGCTAATATCCTATAATTTCCACCTGTTGCCTATTCCATTAGCACAACAGTGTGTATAATTGAATGAGAATCAGTGTGAATCAATATATCATCTATGAAATGTTATATTGAAGAATGAGAATCAAAAGAACATCTATTAAACTGTCCACTTAGGACAGTTTAATTTTCATAGATGTTATATTTAATTTAAGTTACTGTTATATATATATATATATATATATATATATATATATATAAAACAGTTTGTGTTTGTGTGTGTGTGTGTATATACCTATTTAAATATATGAAATAACAGTTAAAGGTAAACTAACTTTTATTTTTTCAGTATGCCAAATCATTATAAAACTTATGTGGACATAGAAGAAGTTCCATTCTCTAAAATATCATCCATTAGGAATAAAAAAAAATGCTTAAGATGTGCAACTATTACTGAACACAAAACTTTTACAGAAAAAAAGTTGAATAATAGCAATGACTAAACTTTAAAATCCACCAAAATTGAATTTTAAAGTGTATGGGTTATGGACTCAATACTACAAATCTTAAACCAACATTTAAAGCATATTAACTCACCAATTTGGTATATTTAGATTTTAGTGAATTACATTACACTTTCTATAACATAAACTGTCACCTATTTGATGGAACATCCTAGCATTTCACACTTATTGTTTCCTATCTCAACTCACAGAGGTACAACCTCCTGATGTGCAAAGACTTCCATTAAAGGATTGCAAGAGTCCAATCAACTAACAGCAGTGATCTGGTTGAAGTCTCCTCCACCCTCTGCATAGGATTGTGCATTCAGGCTGTACAGTCACGGTGATCCAAATGCCATTGTCTCACATTTTGATTGTTGTCTTTGCATGGCCAGCAAATTCTTCTGCTCTCTCTCTCTCTCTATTTCGCTCCCTCTCTGTATTTCTCTCCATCTCCTCCTTGACTGCAGCTTTTGACATTACTCCACTCGATTGGCCGTTTACCCCCGAGTCAAGTTTGAGGCGGGCATGAAGTGTAAAAGAGGTGGGCCATGTCATATCTGCTCAGCGTGCATGGGATTGTTGGCATGCACGGCTGTGATCCTTGTCCGAGAGAATTCCTACTTGGACCAAGCAGGAAAATGGCAAACAACTGGTGTTGTTTTAACAATTGTCTCACTTTTTTTCTTCTTCACTCAAGCAAATACTTTTGCTTTTAAGCCACACGTTTCCTTTAATAATAACCCTGCTACCAGAGACAACAGTTTGTTTATTAATTTATACATTTAGATAGTAAATAAGTAGTTAATATTAAGAGTAATTTTTTATTCTTTTTTATGTAAAAACAACATAAAAACAACTGATTTGTTTTAAAGGCAATTAACCATCATTGAAATAGTAGAAAATATTTTAAGATAAGGTTAAACCTAAACGATTTTAATCTCCCTAAAACATTTCATTTGATGAGACAGCAATAACTTAATGCTTTATCTTTATCAACATTTAGTTTCCACGATAATTGAGAATTCATTTACTTCTACGTACCTTTTTTTTGCAGCTAAACTCTATAACCATACCATGGTTGATATATGGCGCAACTTGGATTCAGCAGCCAATCAGAGGCGAGGGCCCAAGCGAATCCTATAACTGGATATTATAGAGAGTAAGGTTTGCGGGCAGATAACTCAGGGTTATTCACGGCTGAGCAGCGTATGTCCGATCTGATTATACTCAGCATCTCCAATTATTTACCTTGATCAATAACTGATGTCTGGGAGAGTGAGAAGGGTGAAGAGCAGTGATATGAGGACAGGTGTAACAGGTCATTCAGTCAGAAGGAGCATATAATATATAATAATAATCTTACATATGTAATAATATGTATTAATAATAATATGTAATAATAAATAATAATAACAATTACATATTACATATTATTAAAGTATATTTATGTGTAATAATAATATGTATGTGTATGTATTATTTCATTATTCTTATTATTATGTTATCAATGTTATTATCATTAATAGTAGTTGGTTAGTAGAGGTGGTAGTCAGCAGCCCAATAATCGTTTTTTTATATATTATTCACTACATTTCAACTTTTATTTGTCGCAAAAGTGTCTTATCCTCATTCTTATTATTGTTAACTGTAATTGATTTTGTCTCTTTAGAACCCCTGAATTGTGCTATTAGACATGATATTAGACTGTCGCTCCCTGCAACTGAACCTTTAATGTTTTTATAAGGCCCTGTAATATAACATATATACAAACAATAATAAACATGAATTCTACACCATATTAAATCCACAAAAATCTAAAATAAGCAACTAAATTAGGGGCAACGTGTCAAGCAATCACTCTGAGATAAGGATTTGACCCCTATCTCTCTCGCAGCATAGCTGTGGGACGTCCCAGCTTTGTTATTGCTCTTCATTAATTATTCAGCTTCAGATTATTAGCTGTAAGATGGCAGATGTCGGAGCGTGAAGGAGATGTTTATATTTGACTCATTTAAGGAGCCCTTATCCCAGCCGCTTATCAAACATTCATGTGTGGCAGCTGTAAGTTTGTGGCCCTGCCCTCCGTCCCCTGCTCTCCTGAGACTGCTTCCCCTTACTTCTCAGACTGCTGCCACCCTTTACTCTTCGTTCAGCATTAAAAAACACTGAAGAATTAAAAAAAGTGATCAATCTAGTGAATCACAGGCATAAGGTAGTATTTCAACCAGACGTTTAAATAAAAACAAAAAACAGGAAGTGTTGTGTTAACGATGATAACAGGTCTGTTACGTCATAGAGTTACATTTAAACTTGATTTTAGAGAATCCATAATAACGTTATCTCTTAAACAAATAGATAACTTTCACGAAAGTTTTTGGGTAGAACAAAACTTAATATAAACATTTAATGTTGTGTTGTTTCCCTCAACGTGCCTTTTCCCTAATTTTCCTACTTTTAAAAGGCAGGAACAAATGATTTAACTGATTGCATCCAATTAATGCTAAAGCTGGACTATTCTCCTTCATTTCCTTACATTTTAGGACTTTTAAATAGGGTTCTGCTGGTGTCCGACTCTTTGAATTGTTGGAAGTGTCAACATCCGCCTATTTTAGGCCTGCTTATATCTGTAATATAAATAGAAATTACGTTGTGTTTCGTCTCACAGAGCTTGGCTAAATGTTGAAAAAATAAAAAATAAAATATGAGATCTGTATTTGCTGTTAACCTTGTCAAACTATGTTTGAAAAGATGTCTGCTATATGAAAGGTTTTGGTTAAAGTGGTTCAGCTGGCTTCACCTTCAGCTTAAGCTTGAATTCAGGTTGGACTTCAAAACATCTCCACATTTTCTACATTGTCCTGGAAAAATATGCAAAACATTTTTGGCATCTGCTTAATTATAATTAGTCACTTTAACATATTTTTTTCTTGTCAAACTCTGCTAACATGAAATAATTGTGTTAAAATAGTTTAATATGATTAAGTAGATACGAGCAAATGAAAAGAATTAGAGTGAAACGTCAACTTTAGGCTTTCATATAACGGTTAAATATATACTTTAATTAACATTTTCATCTAAAAAATGTAGATAGGAACAAATAACATATTTGATTATTTATTTATTTTTTTATTTATTGTGTAATATAACAAATCAAAACAGGAATGAAAATACATGTATTAATTTGAAACAAACTTTTCTAGCCTTTCCTGCTATTCTATTTATGCTGCTCTATGAACACCTATAATCCGTGTCATAGCTAAAACAGGAATGTCACTTTTCCAGTTTTCTCCAAATAAACACCGCAGTTGTTGTTTTTTTTCATTCAGGCTTTAAGAAACCAGAAGTCCCTGCGCCTGGGCTGCAATATTTCCATTTGACTGCGGCTACACAGACCATCCGTGTCTCTTTGTAAAGTGCCCTGTGAACGCGGCAGTTTTCATTCTTCTGACCCCTCCATGAACAGCACGCCGCCGCCCTCTCTGCCCCCGCGCGGCCCTGCTAAACACAGACTTACAATGCCGCGTGTGTGCGCGCGCGCGCGCGCACGCGCCGGTATGCGGCCAGAATTTCGTGCAGAGGTAATGGGAAGTAGTCGGAAGGTAAGGTCGAGGGTTCACCGCGGGGTTAAAGACAGCCATCCTTGGCTCCTGTTTGCGTTTTTTTCCCTTTTTGTTATTCTTTTTCTCCAAAACTTCACATCCTTCCTAGAGAAGGATGTGTCCATAGTGCCACCGTCCTCACCTCTCAGCAACCCCGTCACTGCGCTGTTTGTTTTTCTACGTTTATTAAATCTTCCCCGGCAGGAAAACCCACCAACATCACCACGTCACCGACTGTTGAGGGAACTCAGCATCCCCCTGCTCTGCTCCATGAGAAAGCTCTTTGGTGTTCAGATTCTGGAGTCTATTTATACCACAAAGGATACTTTATTGTAAAAAAATAATAATAATAATAATAATAAATAAATAAATAAAGGACAAAGAAATGCATGACAAATAAAATAAAAATATTATTAACTTAGGTTAATAAAATTAATTATCAACTATGTTAGAGGAATCTATTTTAACACTCACCCACTTTCACTAAAGCTCTTTTAAATCAGCTTTCTTGATTATTCCACAGAACAAATCATATTTTAGCTCTTTGACATTAATGTAAGTGTCTGAAAGGAAACAGAATAATAGAGATCCTTTTTTTCTCTTTGGAGCAGAGATTACTATTATTTCATTATGGATAACTGCCTGCAGGTCAGGTATTATCTACCAATTTAATTGCCACTGCATTAATCTTCAAGCTTTTGACCCATTTATACACACACACACACACACACACACACACACACACACACACACACATATATATATATATATATATATATATATATATATATATATATATATATATATATATATATATATATATATATATATATATATATATATATATATATATATATATATATATATACTATATATATATTCTCTTTCTCTAATAGAAACAGGAATGTATGTGGAATGTAAGCAAGTGAAATATTTTTTAGAAATTATCTGTATTTCTTATACATACATCAGACACTGTGTGAAACGTTTACAGGTTTGTATTGATTGAGCTGAAATTTTACCTGCACGATTACTTTGTAAATACTATCCTCTGTTTTGTTAATGTTATTCATGATAAAGAATCAATAAAAATCTATTTTAAAACTACTTTGTGTCAAATCTTCTTTAAATCGTTCTAAATCGTCTTTACAAGAGTAGATGAAAATAAATGGATACTGAATTTATAAGTTTTATAAAGCTGATATGTGATTCATGTTATTAATAAAAAACATTTTCTTCTATAAGTGTTGTCAAAATCATTGATATAATTGTTTTATCATGGATTTAAATTCCCAAAACCAGCACCCTTTTATTTACATGCATTATATAAATGCTTATTTGTGTTATTATATTTTACAATTTTCTGCTCTAATTAGCATCAAAATATTCCCTATCTAATGATTGGCCTGATAATAGATGTGATCCTGACAACATGGCAATATAAAAGCCATAAAGACTGAACTTGCAAAGGATTTGTCTTACAAATTGAATTAGCTACAAACTATTCTAATGTCAAGGAAAAGGAAATTCAACATACAAAAAAAAAACATAAAAGTTGATTTTGTGTTATGAATGTTGTCTAATTCTAATGTGTAGGTCTTTGCCAAAGTGCAGTGTGTCCATTTATCTGCATAGTTTTGCAACACATTTGTTTTTTTATGTGGCAAAACAATTCACATCACTTCATTTTTAGATGGAAATGTTCATAATAAATGTGCATTAAGGTTTTATAACCTAAGGTCTCTTTGAAACTTCTTTAAAGTATTTATCTTTAAAAAATTTTAAGGACTTTTTTGTGACTATTTGCAGCATTTCTGTTAAAGACCCTAACTAAAGCAGACATAAATTGTTTTCAAGGGGATAACAGATGAGACAATTAAACAGATGAGAGAACTTTAAAAATGGTAATATTATAAAAAAAAAACAATCATTGACATTTGTACAGCAAGATTAAAGGAAAATTACCAAAACAAATAAAAAGCGCAAATTTCAGGGGTGATTAGATGTTTGTGTTTTTTTTTCTTTGGCATCAGGAAATTTAGTGAAATTCTCTTTTATTGTTTCATCGCACTGGCTCCTCTCTCCCCTGCATCATTCCGACTCTTTTGTTTTATGTTTTTGCAGACATCTATACTGCAGAGACATTTTGGTATTCTGCCTATCTCTTCCTCACCATGATGCCTTTGAGACCAACGAAGCAAGGAAAACACACACACTCTGACTAACACGACACTGCACACACAGTTTTAGTCGCCACCAAGGAAATGAACCCTGGCACGGCGCTACACTGAAAACCCCATTTTCCCTCAATCAAGAAGACAGGTAGACAGCCAGGTGCTACACCAAATCCCTTCCCCCATGTGTCACCCCCCAGGATCCTAACGAGGAGCTTGGCTTTTACTGTCACTCCTCTCCGTGTGTTGCTCTCTTTATCTCTTGCTGGGTGCTTCAAGATATGAGGGGGAGTGAGCTTTAGAAAATATAGAGCTATGATACTATTGTGCATCGTAGAGGAGTTTTTGAAAAGTTTAGAATGGACACTAAGGTTTCCAATCGTCTCCAAAAGGAAGAGCAGTCCATCTACACCTAGTGTCTCACTTCACCCTGACCCTAAGTTCAGTCATTTTAAGCACCACTTCACCACAGAACACACCTTATCTGTCTGTGTGTGGATGTGGGTGTTTGTATGGAAGATTGTTTGATTTATTTTTTTTATGTGGTGAAATAGAGAAAGATGAGAGAGGATGATGACCAAACTTGGCCTCCTCACTCATCCAAAGAGAACAGTGTTGGGGCGGGAATGGAGCCATCAAGTGCTCACACACCTACACAAACACACAGGAAGAAAAGCCTCTTCCCATCAGGCTTTTGTTGTGTTTGCCAGCAATGATGTTGATGATGATCTCATCACGTAACACGTCCAAACCTCCACAGTCAGGAGAATCAGTGTGACAGCGAAGCATGCAGAGAGCCACTCACTCAGTCAGGAACAAAGTTTTTCATTCAGTTGGACAGATAGGAAAACGGTAGATGAGATCATCTCATATGCATTTAGGATTTTGATAGCTTAATATGTCATATTGGACATGAAGACAAAGAGGAACAGGAGAGAGAGGTAGAAGGAACATGATAAAAGCACCATGGCTCCTTGAACTTGTTTTGGTTCTGAGGGTTTTAAAAGCTGAGTTAGGTAAATAATAAGCTGGACTGTACCCTGAAGAAAGTGAAGCATTCGGGTTCTGGCAAAAGTTAGAAAATAAAATCATGCATCCCTAATAGTCTCTGAATTTCATAATATCCTTAACAAGAAATATGGGCTTATGTGGTTTGGAAGTAGATTTAAAAATAAGGCTGAAAAATCTGCATTTTATTTCTGATAAAACTACCACAGATGAGCATTTCACTGTTTAAAATTTTGACCACTTTGAACCACAAATGGAGATGAATTTAAGTAGAACTTCAAAAAAAAAATAGACCAATACATGGGTTGTTGTTCTAAAACAACAGTAAAAGACTCTGTTGGTTCAAACAGATTTTCTAATAAGATTACAATTTCACACCACCCATCTTCTTATTAACTTTGACCAGCTTCCATGTCCCTGCAGAAAAACATGGATTCTACGGCATAATAATGTTTTTCTCTTGATTTTTTGTTTGGTTTCCTCCATGCATAGCGTTTTGCATACACGGCACAAAGTTAATAAAGTTGTCCCCCTCATTCTTTATGTTATTTTTTGAAAATGAGGCTTGTGAATTTCACATGTCTAGTTTTTGAGTAAATAAAAACATTCTACCTTTTAAAGTGTATCTTGGCACATCCCACAGAGTTACCATAATCAAATCAGATTCTTATAAGGTTACCACTGTCACTGTCAGTTTAATTGATGGTAATTTCTCAGTGTTATCCATTGCACTTGTGCTCATTTTATTAGTAAAGAGTCATCAGAGGATATTCATATTATGATATTTTTCTTAACCTCAACCCCTTTAAGCTAAGCTTTTCTCCTCACATGTCTGGGTTTATTCTTTGGCCCACTCAATGCTTTTATTTCAATAATTTCCAGAGCAGTTAAATTTGAATTACATACATTTGGAGAGGTGAAGGTTATTAGTCGCGCTGGAATGCATTTGTTGGGGGGGGTTATATTTTGTTACTAAAATATGAGTATCCTTTTATAATCATATAAAAAATATGCACCCCCTTGTCTTAGTACAATACATTTTATTATTGTAAGATGAATAAAAAAAGTTTAAAAAATGTGAAAAAGTTAAAGAGGTGTGAATATTTTTACAAACCCCCGTTTATGGGGTTTGGAAATCCATTTGGCTAATTAAGCATTGTGCATTAAATCACTCAACTTTAATTAAACCAGCTCTAAAAAAATGAGAAGTTATTTATCTCTTAAACTGAATGTGCTGTATTTGCTACAAGGCAGTTTAACCGGTTTTGAAATAAGTTTTTGCACAAAATCATTTTAATATTAATGTAGGCAGTTTACTGTAAGTTAGTACATACCCAAAGGTTTGTTCGCACACTCCTAAGTGTAGCTACATGGCAGTATAATATATATTTTTTAAGGCTTTTATCTACCAGTCTGTTAGATAATAGACTCAGTCAACATGACAGTCACAAGATTCGGTTTAGACACAGTGGTCATATTATCACCAAGAAATTCAGATAAAGATAAACATACCAGTTACTTTCTATTTGTACTAAAAAAAAAAAAAAAAAAACGACATTAAAGAACACTCCATAATTGTTGGCAGCTGTTAGAAAACAGCGGTGTGAACACACCACAGAGGCTGAAAAAGAGAATAATGCGCTCTCATCGATTGTTTACCAGATAATAGCCTTGTCGTTACTTATCTAACAGAGGCTGCTTGATTGAGTTTCACTTCCCTCAGGTTTTCCCACCACTCAGCCACGAGACGAAAAAGAATGAAAGACTAAAGTTATAAAAGGCATATTTATTAATTTATTTTGTCACTTTAAAAGGGAGTTAGAGCTGATATGCAAGTGCTGTGCCTGATGAGCATGAACAAAACCCAGAGCTGGAGTCAAAATAAGTCTAAGAACAACTGTATCCGTTGTTGTGCTAATCCTAAATGAAATATGTATTCAGTAAAAGGATTAGGGCGTCCAGTGTCATAAAAGAAACCACTTACCAGCTCCAAAGGTAATTTGTAACCTTAGCAACTGCTTGTGGAAATGAATGGGGGATTAGGATTGGCTGCAGCCAGTGTTGTCCTCCAGCGGTCAAAACAACCTGCTCACACACTGATGCATACCCAGTGGGTGCAATAAAAAGTTACTTTAATGCAAAACAACTTTCATATACAATGAAGTTTAAAAGTGAAGTAAGTGCAAAGGGAGAAAAACAGATTAGCATAAAAAAATGAAAAGACATTTTTGAGTATATCTAGTGTGCAAAAACACAACTAGAAGCAGTCAAGCAAAGGATCAACTGTTTCATTTGTGTATCAATAATAACTTCAGGAAAGACTGGTAAGGTATCAAAATGGAGTGCTTCCTGGGAGTAATTATTGTGCCTTGCCTTTATTTGTCAATCCAAAAGTCTCAAGACAATTGTGGGAGTTGAAGTGTGTTGGTTTGTTGGTGTTTGGGTTGTTTGCCAGTTCTCAGGGAGCCAAGGCCTCAACTGATCCTTCAGGTTCTCACATTACACTTAATGATGTCAACTCTCACCTAACACAAATCCAAAAGAGGGTGTGTGTGTACTACAGATGCATCACATCCATGTACACATAAAGGTGCAGACTGAAGTATGGGTGTAATATTGTAATTGTTAAAGATGGATCTATCTGCAGGTGAAGATGCAAATGGAAGTAAATTTAAAAAAGACTGGGGGCAAAGAAAAAGGAGAAGAGCTCTGAGCTCCAACCTGAGAGGAGTTGCACCATGTTGTTGGAGACATATCAAATAGCTAATTGCTTAATCATGTGGAAGTGACGATAGGCTAACTTGTTCTCTTTCTGTTTGACATAATCCCTCTTTTTTTGTCTTCCCTGCTGCCTGTTCATGCATCCATAAGTTTCGCTCTGCCTGCAGGTTCATGTGACTCATCATCTTCCCTCTCCCACCTCACAGCGTCTTACTTTGCCGTCCCTCCCTCCATAAGTCCACGGAAGCTATTAACACGGTGGCAAATGGCTTCTCTGGTGACATTTGCTGACATTCAAGGAAGTGCATTTATCAGAGTACTACAGTTCACCTTGGTGAATGAAATCCATTTGTGCTGCTGTGATGGCCCGGTGGCCCCTCTCTCTAACTCGTCCCCCCTCCATCCGTGTCCCTAAATGGATGCCCAGTGTACGGGGAAATGGCAAGGTGGCGCGCGGCTTCACAGCTGCTCTCAAATGTCATGCTGAAGAAAAAATCTTTAATGGGCTAAGTGTAGCCTTTCCAGCCCTAACTTGTCAGGTAATCAGAAATCTCTCTCTCTCACTCACCGTCTAGCCACTCATCCACCTTTTCCTGGCTCCCCAGCCCCCTCGGGCCCCGACACCCCACTAATTACCTGTTATACCAATCGGAGAGTGGGATGGCATGGAAGAGGAAGACTGCTTTTAAGATGGGAGGATATCACATCCTCCCTTTCATTGCTTTCAGTGGAGTAGGCTGCATATATTTTCGCTTGGTTATGATTTATATGAAGCCAAGGCATAACTCTTTGACACTGCAGCCATCTGGGACATGACACCTCTTTATGAGTGGGTGATTTTCATGTAAGTGAAAGGAGTTAATTCATCATACTCACCTGTAGCCAGTGGTCACTGTTTCTTCAAGGAACATTTATATTTTGGCCAACACATAAACTACAAACCAAACAAATCAAACCAAACTACATCTAGTTTAGTAAAAAAAAAAGGTCCATGCTTATTCTAAATGGAAAAAAAGCTTAGGGTCAACACAGAATGATAAGGTCAAAACTTTAAATTACATTTCCGAAGATCAAGCTTGCTTATATACATGCAGATGCTATATACACACAGATGGTCACAAATAATAAGTTTTAAAAATAATTTTTTTAATCTAATTCCTTTAGGACCATAAATATACTGACTCTACTTACAAATATCATTACCATTTATTGATTAATTGATATGAGTATGCCCTGGGCCAATATAATAGTCTTGCTGAGCAACCTAAATAGAGATGTCTGTTGATTCCTACATATCACTTGTATCATCTTTACTTTAGGCAGGACATTCAGGCTAAAAAATTCTGCTTTCTAAATAAGTTTATTGGACAAAATTAGGACTGGAAAACCAAAAATTATCACATTAAAGAAGTCGGTTGTCGGATGCTGTGTTTGAAAGAGAAGACTTATACGACTTCTATTTCAGTTTGAGTCCAGAGGTAGAAGATGGTTCAGGCCAGCTGGCTGCCAACGTGGCGTGGCGGTAGTCGCACAAGAGTCCCAAAGCGCTGATGTATCTTAGGGAGAGATCAGAGGGGACAG
>JAGKQL010000053.1:2354904-2365247 GCA_018398635.1 Cyprinodon brontotheroides
CTAGCTTGATCAGACCTTGGGTGTGGTTCTTCAGCTCTAGTCCAGAGCTGCTTGGTGATTCTCAGTGGATCTTCAGGGTTTGGCTCAGAGGGTTACGGCTGGCAGGTTTGCTCTTCAGAGCTTTCACTGAGGGAGATACGGGTTTCCTGGAAACACAGAGAGAGAGATTAGGATCCAACCTGGATTCAGAGACATAGAGATTACTCTAGGATCAAGGCTTTTAAGCTGACCAACTGGAACAACACTGCGGCGTTGAGGCAAGGTCTGAAGACAGCTTATGTAGTGGATCCTCTGATGATGTTGGCGAGCTGCAGCTGGGAGGCCCCTCAGAGGATCCACAGCGGACTCTGCTGGAGAAGGATGGAATCTTCCCAGCCCCAACAATAGTTAAATCTGATGAGTGCCACTAAGATACTCTACTCAGAGAGCAGTAGTGAAACTTCAATATTGTATTTTCATGGCCTAATTTACCTTGACAGGTTGTTTACATAAATCTGTTTTTAGGCTTATTTGCACAGATAAGATTTTTTAGGTATGAAGGAACAGCATAATGATGATATAAAAATAAATACATACATAAATAAATGCTCAATAAATAAATAAATAAGCATTCAATTAATTGCCCCCAAAAAATACAATGAATAAATATGTAGGTAGAAATTAAATTATACGGTGAGACATAAATATATGTATCACTTAATTAGCTTCTTTATTTTTTCACCTTTTTTTGCAAACAGTTTCATTTGTTACCTTGAATCGACTGTTTAATGGAGGTCTGAAGACGCTTCTAAGGAGACCCTAAAGAAATAAGATGCCTTGTAGGGTTTTGTTTTCCCTAGAGATGTCCATTGAATGCAAACTCATAGTCGGTGGTCTCTCATGTGTAGAACACTACACAGAACCTTTAATTTGGTTCTTAATAACAGCAGATTGTTTACTAGTTTGTCTACTAGTAATTACTTCAGCTTTTTTTTTTTATTATGCTGATCATAAAGCAATGTTTACACTGTGTTATGTCATTGGCTGATCTTTAATAAATGTTTTAACTATTGTGTCAGACTAATTTTGAATTGACATTAGCTTGGTACAACGTTAAGTAGCTTCTGATGTAGTTAAGCTACTGTTAAATCATTAGTGTAACTTAGCTTGCTATAATTCTTTTTAGGTGGTAGCTTTGTGTAGTTGCTTAATTTATTGTTGAGTAACTGATAGCTTAGCTCACTACACTGGACAAGTAGCTTGCCCAACACTGCTGAGATCACATCATATCATAGAAAGCTTGAAAATTCCAGCTTAGGCAACTGGACGAAACGTTTTCTAGAAGACGTTTCTTCTCTCATCCAAGAGGTTTCTTCATTTCTAACTAGTCGTGGGGAGCACTGAGATTAATGTACTGGAGGTCTAACAAAGAAATAGGGGGGAAGGTGGCTTTGATCACTCACACTAGATTGGCCAAGGAAAGATTGGGGGGTTGGGAGGGGGGTTAATGGTCGTTAACTCCCTCAGCAGAGTGGCTTCAGTCACATCCCTTATGAAGTGGGAGTCAGGTGAGGACAGGTGAGAGGTGAATCTTCTGGGTATTGTTCCTAAAAGTGCTTTGTAAGTAGGTGAAAGGTTCAGTCTAAGACCACCTCCTCTGTTGAGAGATGGTTTTTCCAGGCTAACAAAAATGGCTTGCTTAACATCTCATAAAACCATCAGTCTTCCTTGGCTAGAATATGGACATTGTTGTCCTGAAACGAGTGTCCTTTAGCCTTCAGGTGTAGTTTAACAGCTGAGTCCTGTCCTGAGGAGTTGGCTCTCCGGTTTTGAGTCATATACCTGTGTAGCGGTTGCTTGGTCTCTCCAGTGTAAAGGTCTGTGCACTCTTCAGTACACAGAGTGGCGTAAACAATGTTGTCAGTCTTATTTCTGGGTGTCTTGTCTTTGGGATGAACCAGTTGCTGGGTTTGAAGTGCACAGGAATCCGGTGATAGATGAAAATTGTCCTGAGTTTTTCAGAGACTCCAGCCACATTGGGATAACCCAAGTTCTTCAGGGCTGTCCTAATGTCTCCCTGTTCTCTCATCCTCCCTCTGTTGGGTTGGTGGAGGGAATGGTTTCTGTTCATGTCTGGAGGGTTCTTATGATGCCCAGATGGGCACTTTTTAGCGCACGTGGAACACTTAATTATAAAAATAAATACACGCATGTTGAATGAAATTTGACTTTTATTTGTAACATTCTCTAAATGTGAGTTTTCAATGGAAAAAAGCCACACCACCAACAGAACAGGTTAAAGCGTACTACTTTAAAGTAGTACGCTTGATCATCTTTTTCTTCTTTCATCTGGCTCATCTCCCTGTTTTCCCTCACCCATCTGCTCTCCCTCATCCATCTGTTCTCCCTCATCCTGGTGGTCTCCCTCATCCTGGTATTTTTCTGTCTCTGTGTTTTCCCTGAACTCTTCCTCATCTCCTTTCCTGGTAGATGTTGATGGTATAGAGCTTAACCGCTGTGACTGGCTAAGCAATATAATAATAATACAACTATCATGACAATAATAATACTAAAATAATAATAATAATAATAGCGCATCAAATATGCCACATTAGTTCAAATAATGGGCTATTAGAGCAACATGACTGGAAGTCTTGTCATGTGGATATGACTTATGGTAGCCTACAAAATAATAGCTATTTTAAGATTTTTCAATACGAATAATCCTCCTTTCTTGGCATTGTGCTCCAATTACTAAATCAATATACAATTAAGACAATAAAGAGACCAAAATGTGTTAACTTATGTTGCCTAACTTAAAACCTATACAACAGAAAACGTTTGCCGTAACACATAGATTAGCAATTGCAAACTCTATCGAAATTATTTGTAGCCTATGTGGTCGTCCTCACGTTATCTGTTATTGACTTGGGCTACAGTGTAAAACTTTATCTAGCTTTATCTAGCCGAATAGCTTTATCTAGCCTAACTAGTTTATCAGGTGACAATTCGGCAAAAATGCTTGTTTGGTGCTGCTGAATGAGACATTTTAATGTCACAACAAAAATGATTTTTCTTGATCTGTATATTACCTGGCTAATGGGGCACTGGAGATGCAGCCTGTCAGTGACCGCTCCTGCTATCTGGAAGATGCTTACTAAACTGCTATGATGCTGGGCGTAACTGGCATGCCCCCAGCGTGCGACCGCCGCTGCAGTTCACGCGTGACAAAGGAAGAGAGATGTAGGCTGGTCGGGTGTGCGCAAGGAGGTGGCTCATTTCGGGGCATTGTTTCAGTTGTTTTTAATGGCTCAGGTTTTCAAAAGATCATTTCAAAACCGACAGGTCACAAAAAAATCTTTTAACAAATATTTATAATAATAAAAAGAAGAGTTTCAAAAGAGGGCATTTTTCGTTGATAAAGGGCAAACTTCCTAGTGCTTTAGCACCACCTGAGTGTTCTATGTATGCACGCCCCTGAAAGCTACTGATGATAGGCCTCAGACGAGGTCCTTCCTTTAGGGCAACGTTGATTGAGCGAAGAGCTTCTCCTGGGTACAGCAGGTAGTATTATCACCTGTCGATGGCTTTGTCCTTTTCTAACTGCTGAATGTAGCTGATGACTATCATCTTGTAGCTGCTGATGGGGTCTTTCTTCAGTGTCACTGAGAGGAGCTTTAACTTTGGTGTGGTAGTCGGCTGTCTTAAGTACAATTGTGCATCTTCCTTTATCAGTTATGTTTTTGATGTTCTTTGCCTTTGTTATGGTGCTGGTGAAGATTCTCAGTCATCGAGGTCATAGTCATTCCAAAAAGTAAAAAAAACAATTCACTGGACTTTGTTTCCATGTTTGAAGACATTTTTCTTCCCACCCAGGAAGCTATTATAAATGGGTAGGACTATTCTTCTTTGCAAACTTGGAAAACTCATCCATGATGTCCTTGGGATGTGCTGTGTACAGTTGCTCGCCTTCACTTTCAGCACATCAATGGTGAAATGTATCTGTCTGATGCATTTGTTCAGCAGCTAGTGCTGTGCTTTCAGGAAGATCTTCCAAGCTCTGTGACCTTTCACTGTAGAGCACAAGTGTAAACTCTTGCAGATGATTTTGTGGTGTCTGCAGCTTAAGTTGAAATGCAGGTGGTTTCTGTAGTCTGAAAGTTTCCTGGAAAATCTCTCATAATCTGTCATAAGATAAGGGGAGTCCATCATACAAGTGTGTAGTAACATATCTGTCAAGATTCTCAGTCTTCTAGATCATGGTTAAGCTTGAAAAAGATTCAGTTTAGGCAACTGGACATGGAGTTCATGTCATCAAAAAGGCTTCTTCAGTTCTAACTAGCGGAGGGGGGCACTGAGATTAATATATTGTAGATCTAACAAAGAAATAGGAGGGTCAAAACCCCTTTTGAAAACCATCGGTCTTCCTTGGCCAGAACATGGACGTTGTTGTCCTCCAACGAGTGTCCTTTAGCCTTCAGGTGTAGTTGATTAGCTGAGTCCTGTCCTGAGGAGTTGACCCTCCTGTGTTGAGCCGTAAGTCTGTGTTGCTTGGTCTCTCCAATGTACAGGTCTGTGCACTCCTCAATACACTAAAACCACGTAGTCTGTCTTGTTTCTGGGTTTCTTATCATTGGGTTGAACCAGTTTTTGTTTCAGAGTGTTGCTGGGTTTGAAGTGCACAGGGATCCGGTGCTGGTTGAAAATACTTTTCAGTTTTTCAGAGACTCCAGCAACATAGGGAAGGACGATGGTCCTTCTCCCATTTTTTTACCTCTCAGCAGACCTCTTCTTGTTGATCTTTAGAAAAGCCCATCTGGGATAACCACAGTTCTTCAGGGCTGTCCTAATGTGTCCCTGTTCTACCATCCTCCCCCTGTTGGTGGTGGGTCTGGTTTCTGCTCGTGTCTGGAGGGTTCTGATGACGCCTAGTTTGTGTATCAGTGAATGGTGTGAGTCAAAACAGAGGTACTGGTCGGGGTGCGTGGGTTTCCTGTATTGTGACAGCATGTTTGGTTAGTATTTTGAAGTCTGACCAAATGAAGATCCCATGTGAAACAGAACTGAGTATATGCTAAGACTTAGAAAACTTTTATTATCATTTTGTATAGACAGGGTGTATAAAAAATGAAATTTTGTTTTTTACCGCTTTCAGACAGTGAATAAACAGCAGCTTAGCGGTGAAATTAGCATTTCAAGGTGATAAGTGCAGCGTTAGAGAGTAACTTACTCCTTTGAAGAACAGTCCTTGTCTGCCTGAACCTTTACTCCAATCACATCTTCAAGGTCAGTTCCAGTCAGCAGAGCATTGTTTCTGCCAAAGTAAGATACAGTACTGGGAAAGATGGAGGTTATCTTTGGCCTCTGTCAGAAAACACAAAAATAAATCCACGTTTATCATTTCCTCTCTCTATGTGGTGTTCTGAATGTATCTTAAAGTGAGAAGAATTGTGTGAATGAAAACGCACCACTTTTGAAGAAGAGATCTTTTTGCAGGCATTCTCCTTAAAGAGGAAACATTGAAGCACATTTAGTTTCATTGGTCATTGCATCTAAGACCTGTTTAAATCTACTGAACATTCAGGTATGGTATTTTTCTAACTTGAATAGTTTCCTTTCTCTCTTATTTGTTTTAACTTTTATTTCCTACACTAATTGTTTCCAACAGCTAATGTTGCTAAATGACATATTTTAGGTTTAATATTGGTTTAGATTTTAATAATGTAATAACCAGCAGATTTCTAAAAGCTGCTATTGGTAAATAAATGAACTCTTACTGTCACATCCTGCTCTCCTTCTTTGGCCCAAATACAATGATTTTGTCTCCATCTACAGCCAGCTCTGATACACTGCTGACATCTGCAGACATAACAAAACACAAGGTTTTCTACTCAGTCTAAAGTTATTATCATTTTACAATTATTTATCTAAAATACAGTAACATTCAAAAATAATTGAGTAGTAAAATAAATGTTTGTCAAAGATTATTTGTTATTAGTTAAAGTTATCATTACGTTAAACAGGTCATCAATCCATTACAGGAAAAAAAAGGTCAAACCTCTACAAAGCCACACCAATGAACTTAATTTAGTGTGTCCAATAAAATATTCATGTGTTTAGATAGTGAGAGGCAGCCAGTGTCATTAGGGAAAACCTGGCAGGCATCATTGAGTCCTAGATTTCTTGATGCTACTGTTCTAACAGTAGCTACTGTTCAGATGTGTAGCACTCTATTTAGTCATAAAGGAAATTCTGCGTAGTATATATAATCGCTGTCGCTGTAAAATGTATTCAACTATTCACTCCAGTTAAATAAATGGAAATCAATGGATTTCATTCAGTCAGCAGTTTATTTCATCGTTTCAAAGAGAGAACAAGACATCATAAAGCCCTTATTGTACGGTAATCTGCCCTGTTCTGATCTGGGCAGCGTTCGTTCCCCCTTACTTACAATAATGG
The DNA here is from genome assembly GCA_018398635.1 of Cyprinodon brontotheroides. Lineage (NCBI taxonomy): Eukaryota > Metazoa > Chordata > Actinopteri > Cyprinodontiformes > Cyprinodontidae > Cyprinodon > Cyprinodon brontotheroides. The sequence goes on from JAGKQL010000053.1 coordinate 2,361,343, forward strand.
AAAGTAGTCAAAGAGTCAGAACAAATTACAGACACTTTGGTTAAATTGTTAAATTGTAACATGTTATGAATAAACCTTGAGAAAGAATCTGGCTTGTTATGGGAAGAAGTATGTCTGGTCTACAAACACTCCTCATTTAGACATTTTGAAGTTCAAGGAATCAATCTCTCTCTCTCTGCAATAATTATTTTAAAATATCTATTTTTTTTGAAAATATAAATAAACTTACGATATTGAAGAAGTAGAACAGTCGATCAGCTTTAGTTCCTCGTTTGTCCAAAGATCCCCAAATGTGATTATTACACTGACATCAGTTTCTATAACTCAAACATTCTCTTGGTTAATTTGTTATTAGAACTAATTCATTAATTATTTTATAGATAGATAAAAGTCACATTTTGTCAAACATAACAGATTAGTGGCTTCTAAAGGTATTTTAGTGCAGATTTTGGGATATTGAAGAGTCACTGAGAAGATTTCAGCCTTTGACTGAAACATAGTTTGACCCTGAGCTTGAGTTATGCTGATATAACTGCAGACGCTAAAGCAAGAAGAAACAGTCAATAGAAATTTAACTATAATTATAAGTTGAGCTTTTTTATTGTTTTTTCCTTTTATTAGTTTCTATGGATATTTAACACTCAATAAACCAGTAAATCCATCCTAAAAAGGACCTTTCAGGTCTAACTGTTATGGACTCGTTGGACAATGCAGTCATTTCTACAAAGAAAAAATACAGTTTTTATGATAGAAATATGATAAAAACAATAAATATATTTAGTTATCAGCTGCTGTTCCAATTTCCTGCCAGTTCTTTATGTTGTTTTATTAACAGCATATTCTCAAAACAGTCGCTACATTTCACTGGATAATTCCTCAAACATCACTGACCTTTATCCGTAACAGCGACAGCGAGATTGCAGGTGCAGTGTGGGTACTGTGGTTTTGATCCATCTAGCTTACAAATCTGGAAGTACTTTGAGTAAAACTCGCAGTTGAATGCCGACATGAACTTCTGCGTCACAGTCAGGTGTACTTGAACAATTACTCTGAGCTGGAAAAGGATCAATTAAAGGGGATCAATAGTTGACACTTGCATCTGAACGTCAGTAGCATGTGATTGACCCACCTCCCCCGAGGGATCCTTTACAAGTCTGTGGGAAACCAGTTTCTGTGGGGATTCATCAAGGAATGACAACCAATCTGAGTCTTTGCAGTCGTCTTTAAACATGAAGCTGGATGAAAGTCTAAAAAACAACCAAACATTTTAATGAAAATGTCAGACCTATCTAAATGGATTAGATGCAGATGATGTTTCTCTGACCTTTTTTCAGTAACGCACCACACACAGTGTGGATCCTTTGCACTAAACCAGTCATTCACATCTGTGTATGCACTGCAATTGGACACTGGTACCCGCTGAATCTGGACAAAAAAACTTAGATTTTAAATCCTGCACAGGTAAAATAAAATAAATATATATATAATTATATATATTTACTATATTTTCAAATTATATTTATATAACATTTTCAGACAATTCTTGAGCGATAACAAAAGAAAGAAATGGTTACCTGGTCTTTAAAAGGCAGGTACAAATGTTTGGGATCCACTGGGTCCAGGAGGATTTTTGGAAAACCTCTCAGACCCTTGAGGAGGACCTTTGGACATCCTGGAACATTGTTCTTGTCTACAGCAAGCTGTTAACAACAGTGAAGTTACTACATGCAATGTTCCTTTTTGTATTTGTACAGCTCCACTTCAGGCTTAGATTTTATTTATTGCACACTGTAGCTTTATGAGAAGTGGTTGATGAATTATTATTTTAGGCTGATTGAGCATTTAGGTAAATCTTTTCTGATTAATGGATCATTTATCCTGTGATATACTTTCTACACAGTGATTGCATCTAGCTTAAAAGTTTAAAGCTTTACTCAAACACTTAAGGATTGTAGCCTAATGATTGTACAAGGATAATAAGATATAATTTTAACAGTTTAAGGCAGTGCTGTTGCTCAGCCACCTAAACACAAGAAAAATCATACATATAATAGTATTCAGTTCACTTATCTGGACTCATTTATTGGAAGTTTTTGTTTAAATTTGGGTGACGTTACTATAAAGTATGTTTATAACTGGCAGCATTTTCATTCCTCATCGTGCCTCAACATTAACGTTTAAAAGCAATCTGTAATGAACTAGAGTTTTATAAGATAATATGTAATCTCTGCTCCTTAAACAAACCGCTCACCTTAATGAGCTCCCCACTGGTTGTTCCAATGAAGAAAACCGTCCAGCTGTCCTCCCTCACCGCCAACACAGAGCTCAGGTATTTCTTCTTGTACAGAACAACCTTCGGTTGTAAGGATTTAGGTTGGGACTGAGGAATAGAGACATTTAATTTATAATTATTACCATTATTTATGGAAAAATAAAAATAGTAATTTATATTGATAAATTCAATGTAAAATCTGTTTTATTAGGCTTTATTCATTTAGCAATTCAGTTCAGTAATTATCTACATATTTAGCAGAAACGTTTCCAACACAAGTAATCATTCAAAATAATAATTAAATGTATAAATATAAATGGTAAATGACCTGTACTTATATTGTGCTTTTTCAAGTCAGGACCAAAGCGCTTTACACTACATTCAGTCATTCATGCACACACTGATGGTGGCAAGCTACACTGTAGCCACACATGCCCTGGGAGCTCACTGACAGAAGCGGGGCTGCAATGTCGTACGCTGGCACCACGGGGCCCTCTGACCACCATCAGTAGACAAAGCCGGTGACGTGTCTTGCCCATGGACACGACAACACTGAAACCTGGAGCCGGGGCTCTAACCGTCAATCCTTTGATTTCAGGGCAAACTCCTAAACCTGCTGACGCCACCGTCTCATGAAAAAATATAGAAATCATATAGATATTTTTTAATTTCAATTCAATTCAGTTTATTTCTATGGCACCAATTCAAATCATGTCATCTCAGGTCACTTTACAGTTCATCAGATCATCCAGTCAGATTGATTTTACATATTTAATTGATCCTAAATATCTACTTCTTGCCATGATACTAAAGTCAACCCAGAAGGATTCTGCAGCAGTGGGAATGGTAGTCACCTGAGACAGACCTCAGGCATTGCCAGATCCTAGCAGCTCCATGATTAGGAAGGGTCTCTCCAAAGACAAGTGAAATGAGGGCGAACATTGGTCACGCCTTGGATCGTTGGTCCAACTTAAGGAAGCAAAGGGGCTCAGAAGCCGGGCAGAGTTTACTGCTTTTCTTCTCAATTGATAAGTGAATTTATTGTTATATTAGCAGATCTAACATCTAGCTGGTAAAGAGTACAGAAGGAGGGAAGGTGAGAAAGATGCGCCACTTACTGGCAAGAAGGAGTTAAACTATCAGGCTACAAACAAATTAAACTTTACCAAACAGGATTGTTCCTAGAAATAAACATCAATCTCTGTATGGACCAGAGATGGTACCTCAAGAGACTAGAGCAGCGGCGGCTGGTCTACAGACTACTAAACATTATCAGGGGGTTTAGTTAAATCCAGCGACCTACCGGCTTGTTAGGCCTGTTTGATGAGTAATAGAAGTCTGGATCGGTGTCTGTTGTCCTGCTCTGATCAGGACTGATGTCAAACAGCAGCAGCTCCGTGTTGTTCTCTCCTCCATCCAAACTGAACACTCCGCTCCAAAGGACCTGCTGTCCTCCTGGGATGAGCGAGGAGGCCAGCAGTCTGCTGCCTTCACCTCCATCAGAGCTACTGAGAGTCACTACACCAAGAGACTTTAGAGTCTGAGCTTTACTGGTTTCAGCCTGAAGCCAAATCAGACGGACTTTGTTGGTTTTAGCTCCTGATGCCACGTTGGAGAACAGAAACACTGTTGA
>JAGKQL010000053.1:2370125-2385498 GCA_018398635.1 Cyprinodon brontotheroides
AGTTTCTCAGCATCCATAGTGTCCAATTTTAATTTGCAAATATCTTTTTTTTCCTGTGATCAGAATTTTTTACATCAAAGCCATTGAGGCTAAAGTGATATGATCAAATCTGTGGCTCATTTTTACTTTTGTAATTCCAATATTCTAGTGATGAAGACCTTAAATTAATTACTGATTCCTTTTCTTTATTTCTCATCCTTAGAAGATCCACCTTAACAATCAGAGACTTTGGGAACTTGGAGGAATTGTGATTTATTCATTATTCATTTTATGTAAAGGTTGTTTTCTCTTAATGAATTTTTTAAAATTTTCAAAACAGGCCGTAATGAAATGATTAGAGGATAGAGAGCATGGATCAGGACTCGGTTTGATTTGATTAGGTGAACCTCAGCACACGGAGCTCAGATCATATATTTGGTCAAATCAGAAACACATTTCTATCATTCAAACTACCTGCTGATTTTATAAAACCGCTTTCAGCATCTGCTCCTGTCTGTAATCATCCTTTTTTACATCAACTTCCCAAATCATCGTTAGAAACAGGAAATCTAGGAGCTTGTTCTGGACAGAGCATTAATAAATACCATAATGAGGTAATGAGGTCTCTATTTTATTATTCTGTTATTAAATAATCTAAAAGCAGCAGTTGAAGTTATAAGGTAGAATACCTTACACAGTTCTACTATGCTATTATAACCTTTACTTTATATAATCTTATCACCTCTGCCAACAAGGTTATATCTTCCTCTCTGTTCGTTTGTCTGTTTGAATAAATCTGCATTGTGAAGGAATCCTAACTTGTACTGTATTAGAACTATTTTAGAGAAATACTGTGAATTATAAACCTTTACAGAACAATGTGATGTAGTAAACTTTAACTCTAAGTTTAAGATTACGTTTTTTTAATGATAAAAGGTAATTGACTTTAGTGAGCCGGTCTGAGGCGGGAAACTCAATGGCTGAAAATTAATCTCACTTTGGCCCTGATGCTCTCTGAAGGCTTTTCTTGTTAGATGTTTGTTTTTTTGTTGGTAATCTACTTTAAGGATGGTTGAAGATTCAACTCTAAAGCTGCAGTTTCACTGCTTACCAACCAGAAACTGCTCAGCTGAATCTAACAGTCTTTAGCTTAGCTTCTACCTAAAAACAAAATTTCTGGTTGGTGTGTGTGAGGAAATAAAATGTTAATTATAAAGCATAAATGCTTCCTTAGGGAACTGTATATAATGTGAAAAAAAGTCTGAGGGATTGTATGTGTGTCTATATACCAACCGTTGAGTTGATGTGCTTAGGAGGTACTAAGGCTCTGTTCTCGATGTCCCAAGGAGGTGGAAAGAATAGGGGGAACCAAGGAGGTGTAATGTCACTATAATCATAATAATATTCAACTTCTACTTGTTCCACATGATCTAAGTTGAATCCTTCGATCGTGATCTTCCTCTTCCCACTGGATGATGAATGCAATAGTTAAAGAAGAAGATTATTATCAACATTGTCAGGATCTCAGAGAGTTTTCCTCATGGGAAATTATTTATCTCCATCTAATGAAGACAGATACAGAATAGGAAATTTTATAATGTCTATATTGCTGAGCCTTTCCACTGTTTGCAATATGTTAACATTAGTAATAAGTCAAATCTGGAACCTTCAAAAAAGCCAATCATTTTAACTTTTAGATGGATTATTTTAGTGCTTTGGAATACTATAGTCACTGTTTAATGTAAAAAAAAAACTGAGATGTTTACCTTCTCCAGCTAATGGATGGTGATATGTTTTTACAAGACGGTGCTGATTGATAGTTGACCTCGGCTTCGCCATGGCAACTCCCATCAGAGAGTAGAACACACACTTTGGCCACAGCTTCATTGGTTCTTTTGGGAATGTGGAAAGTCAGGTTCACCCCATTGTTGTTCCAAACGGGAGATCTAGTTAGAGACCAAGATGATGGTAAAGAGGGAGAAATATTCAAACTGAGATCACATCATATCATAGAAAGCTTGAAAAATCCAGTTTAGACAACTGGACGGGAAGTTTTCTAGAAGACCTTTCTCCTCTCATCCAGAAGGTTTCTTCAGTTCTAACTAGTGTTGGGAGCACTGAGATTTATATACTAGAGGTCTAACAAAGAAATACGGGGACAAAAGGTGGCTTTGATCCCTCCCACTAGATTGGCCAAGGAGGTTAGATCCTCTGTTGAGAGGTGTTTTTTCCAGGCTAACAAAAATGGCTTCCTTAACCCCTCATGAAACCATCTCTCTTTCTTGGCTAGAATATGGACATTATTGTCCTCCAACAAGTGTCCTTTAGCCTTCAGGTGTAGGTGAACAGCTGAGTCCTGTCCTGAGGAGTTGGCCCTCCTGTTTTGAGCCATGCGCCTGTGTAGCGGTTGCTTGGTCTCTCCAGTGTAAAGGTCTGTGCACTCTTCATTACACAGAGTGGCGTAAACAATGTTGTCAGTCTTATTCCTGTTGATGTGGTCTGTGAACGTGTTGATATCCTTGGTCCTTATTTTGACCCATGTGTCATCCATGTATCTGAACCACTGCCTGGGTTTTGTTCCCAAGTATGAGTGTAGAGCTCTGCTTAGAGGTATGTTGTGGTTAGGCACAAGTCCAAGAGAACAGATGCGATCAGTGGTTAGATTGGCTCTATCTGGCAGAATGTGGTCTTGAAGTAAACACATCCTTACTGTAGAGATGGCTTCTTTGGTACGAATGCAAGTAAAAAGAGATGTGACATCATAGGAGACCATGGTCTCATCCAAGTCCAGCCTCAGGTTCTTTATCCTGTAGATAAAGATTTGTTGTGTTGCCAACCAAAGGAGCGAGGATGGAAGCAAGATGTTTGGCAATGTTGTGCCAGAGTTAAAGCTATTGATGATGGACCTGAGAGGAGCTCCTTCCTTGTCTATGTTTAGGAGAATGTTGTTCCGGGGAAGAGCTTCTCCTGGGTACAGCTGGTAGTATAGTCCTGTTGATGGCTTTGTCCTTTTCTAACTGCTAAATGTAGCTCACGACTATCATCTTGTAGCCCTTGATGGGGTCTTTCTTCAGTGACTTATAGGTTGCTGTGTCACTGAGGTGAGCTTTAACTTTGGTGTGGTAGTCGGCTGTCTTAAGTACAATTGTGCATCTTCCTTTGTCAGCTGGTAGTATGATGGTGTCCTTGTCTTTTTGGAGGGCTTTAGAGCTTCCCTTTCCAGAATGGCCAGGTTTGAAGGGGGAGCCTTTGCACTGGAGAGAGCTGCAGTGACCTTCAGCCTATGTTGTTCAGCTGCTGTGGAGGTCAGTTTGAGGATTCTGATGGCTGTCTCCATGGCTGTGATGAGGTCCACTGTTGGGATATTTTCAGGGAAAACTGCAAAGTTCAGGCCTATGGCTAAGACCCCTTTTCAGTCTGGGTGAGGGTCCTGTCAGAAAAAATCTTCACCCTATAATCTGTGAAGTCTTGCTGAGTTGGGTTGGAGTTCCTGCTAGTTGATGTGAGTTCCCCTGAGGTGGTCTGCCTGGACTGGTTATGTTTATGATGTTCTCTGCATTTGTTATGGTGCTGGTGAAGATTCTCAGTCATCCAGGTCATAGTCATTCCAAAAAGTAAAAAGAACAATTCAGTGGACTTTGTTTCCATGTTTGAAGATGTTTTTCTTCCCATCCAGGAAGGTATTTCAAATGGGTAGGACTATTCTTCTTTGTAAACCTGGAGAACTCATCCATGATCTGCTTGGGATGTGCTGTGAACAGTCGTTCGACTGTGTGATCAAGTTCACTTTCAGTATGTCGATGGTGAAATGTATCTGTCTGATGCGATTGTTCAGCAGCTGGTGCTTTGCTTTCAGGAAGATCTTCCAAGCTCTGTGACCTTTCACTGTAGAGCACAAGTGTAAACTCTTGGGGATGATTTTGTTGTGTCTGCATCTTAAGTTGAAATGCAGGTGGTTTCTGCAGTCTGCAAGTTTCCTGGAAAATCTCTCATAATCCTGACCCACCATAGGGGGAGTCCATCCCAAAGTGTGTAGTAACATATCTGTCAGTCTTCTAGATCATGGTTAAGCTTGAAAAAAGTTCAGTATAGGCAACTGGACATGGAGTTTTATAGAAGACCTTTCTCCTGTCATCAAAGAGGTTTCTTCATTTCTAACTATTGGAGGGGAGCACTGAGATTAATATATTGTAGGTCTAACAAAGAAACACGAGGGACAAAACCCCCTTTTGAAAACCATCTGTCTTCCTTGGCCAGAACATGGACGTTGTTGTCCTCCAACGAGTGTCCTTTAGCCTTCAGGTGGAGGTGATTAGCTGAGTCCTGTCCTGAGGAGTTGACCCTCCTGTGTTGAGCCGTGAGTCTGTGTTGCTTGGTCTCTCCAATGTACAGGTCTGTGCACTCTTCACTACACTGAACGGCATAAACCACGTAGTCGGTCTTGTTTCTGGGTTTCTTATCTTTGGCTTGAACCTGTTTTTGTCCCAGAGTGTTACTGGGTTTGAAGTCCACAGGGATGCTGGTTGAAAATCCTCCTGAGTTTTTCAGAGATGGTCCTTCTCCCATTGCGTTTCCCTCTCAGCAGACCACTTCTTGCGTCCTTGTTCTACCATCTTCCCTTTGTTGGTGGTGGGAATGGTTTCTGCTCATGTCTGGAGGGTTATGATGACGCCTAGTTTGTGTATCAGTGGATGGTGTGAGTCAAAACAGAGGTACTGGTCAGTGTGCTTCGGTTTCCTGTATTGTAACAGCATGTTTGGTTAGTATTTTGAAGTCTGACCAAATGAAGATCCCATGTGGAACAGAACAGAATATATGCTAAGACTTAGAAAACTTTTCGTATTGTACAGCTTTCACACAGTGAATGAGCAGCAGCTTAGAGGTGAAATTAACATTTCAAGGCGATAAGTGCCGCATTAGAGTGTAACTTACTCATTTGAAGAACAGTCCATTTCTGCCTGAACCTTTACTCCAACCACATCTTCAAGGTCAGTTCCAGTCAGCAGAGCATTGTTTCTGCCAAAGTAAGATACAGTACTGGGAAAGATGGAGGTTATCTTTGGCCTCTGTCAGAAAACACAAAATAAATCCATGTTTATCATTTCCTCTCTCTCTGTGGTGTTCTGAATGCATCTAAAGGTGAGAAGAATTGTGTGAATGAAAATACACCACTTTTGAAGAAGAGATCTTTTTGCAAGCATTCTCCTTATAGAGGAAACATTGAACCACATTTAGTTTCACTGGTCATTGCATCTAAGACCTGGTTAAATCTACTGGACATTTAGTAATGGTATTTTTCTAGCTTGAATCTTTCCTTTCTCTCTTATTTGTATTACCTTTTATTTCCTACACTAATTGTTTCCACCAGCTAATATTGCTAAATGAAATTTTAGGTTTAATTAGGTTTAGATTTTAATAATGCAATAACCAGCAGATTTCTAAAAGCTGCTATTGGTAAATAAATGAACTCTTACTGTCACATCCTGCTCTCCTTCTTTGGCCCAAATACAATGATTTTGTCTCCATCTACAGCCAGCTCTGATACACTGCTCCCATCTGCAGACATAACAAAACACAATGTTTTTTACTCAGTCTAAAGTTATTATCATTTTACAGTTATTTATTTAAAATACAGTAACATTCAAAAATCATTTAGTAAAATAAATGTTTGTCAAAGATTATTTGTTATTAGTTAAAGTTATCATTACGTTAAAGGTTTGCTGCATCTTAAACAGGTCATCAATCCATTACAGGAAAAAAAAAAAAGGTCAAACCTCTACAAAGTCACACCAATGGACTTAATTTAGAGTGTCCAATAAAATATTCATGTTTTTGTTAGTGAGAGGCAACCAGTATCATGAGAGAAAACCTGGCAGGCATCATGGAGTCCTAGATTTCTTGATGCCATTGTTCTAACAGTAGCTACTATTCAGATGTGTAGCACTCCATTAGTCATAAAGGAAATTCTGCATAGTATATATAATCGCTGTCGCTGTAAAAAGTATTCAACTATTCACTCCAGTTAAATAAATGGAGATCAATGGATTTTATTCAGTCAGCAGTTTATTTCATCGTTGCAAAGAGAGAACAAGACATCATAAAGCGCTTATTGTACGGTAATCAGCCCTGTTCTGATCTGGGCAGCGTTCGTTCCCCTTTACTTACAATAATAGAAAGTAGTCAGAGTCAAAACTAACTACGGACACTTTGGTTAAACAGTAAAATGATATAATATGAATAAACCTTAAGAATCTCTCTCTCTCTCTCTCAAAAATATAAATAAACTTACGATATTGAAGAAGTAGAACAGTCGATCAGCTTTAGTTCCTCGTTTGTCCAAAGATCCCCAAATGTGATTTTTACCGTGACATCAGTTTCTATAACTCAAACATTCTCTTCGTTAATTTGTTATTAGAACTAATTCATTAATCATTTTATAGATAGATAAAAGTCACATTTTGTCAAACATAACAGATCAGTGGCTTATAAAGATATTTAAGTGCAGATTTTGGGATATTGAAGAGTCACTGAGAAGATTTCAGGCTTTCACAAACAGTGGAAACAGTGATATTAAAAGTAAATAGAAATTTAACTAAAATTATATGTTGAGCTTTTTTATTGTTTTTTTTTTCCTTTCATTAGTTTCTTTGGATATTTACTTCTCAATAAACCAGTAAATCCATCCTAATAAGGACCTTTCAGGTCTAACTGTTATGGACTCGTTGGACAATGCAGTCATTTCTACAAAGAAAAAATACAGTTTTTATGATAGAAATATGATAAAAACAATAAATATATTTAGTTATCAGCTGCTGTTCCAATTTCCTGCCAGTTCTTTATGTTGTTTTATTAACAGCAAATTCTCCAAACAGTTGCTACATTTCAATGGATAATTCCTCAAACATCACTGACCTTTATCCGTAACAGCGACAGCGAGATTGCAGGTGCAGTGTGGGTACTGTGGTTTTGATCCATCTAGCTTACAAATCTGGTCTGAGTTTGAGGAAAACTCGCAGTTAAATGCAGGATTGAACTTCTGCATCACAGTCAGGTGTACTTTAACAATTACTCTGAGCTGGAAAAGGATCAATTAAAGGGGATCAATAGTTGAAACTTGCATCTGAACGTTAGTAGCATGTGATTGACCCACCTCCCCCGAGGCATCCTTTACAAGTCTGTGGGAAACCAGTTTCTGTGGGGATTCATCAAGGAATGAGAACCACTCTGAGTCTGTGCAGTCATCTTTAAACATGAAGCTGAATAAAAGTGTAAAAAAATAAAAATTTTAATGAAAATGTCAGACCTATCTAAATGGATTAGATGCAGATGATGTTTCTCTGACCTTCTTTTAGTAAGGCACCACACACAGTGTGGATCCTTTGCACTAAACCAGTCCTTCACATTTGTGTATGCACTGCAATCTGACACTGGTACCCGCTGAATCTGGAAAACAAAACTTGGATTTTAAAACCTGTACAAGTAAAATTCAAATAAAATCAAACTATATTTATATCACATTTTTAGACAATTCTTCAGCGATAAAAAAAAAAGAAATGGTTACCTGGTCTTTAAAAGGCAGGTACACATGTTTACGATCCACTGGGTCCAGGAGGATTTTTGGAAAACCTCTCAGACCCCTTTGGAGGACCTTTGGACATCCTGGAACATTGTTCTCGTCTAAAGCAAGCTGGCAACAACAGTGAAGTTACTACATGCAATGTTGCATTTTTCATTTGTACAGCTCTACTTCAGGCTTATATTTTATTTATTGCACACTGTAGCTTTATGAGAAGTGGTTGATGAATAATTATTTTAGGCTGATTGAGCATTTAGGTAAATCTTTTCTGATTAATGGATCATTTAACCTGTGATATACTTTCTACACAGTGATTGCATCGAGCTACAAAGTTTAAAGATTGAGTCAAACACTTAAGGATTGTAGCCTGATGATTGTACAAGTTAACCCCAAACTAGGATAATAAGATACAATTTTAACAGTTTAAGGCAGTGCTGTTGCTCAGCCACCTAAACACAAGAGAAATCATACATATAATAGTATTCAGTTCACTTATCCGGACTCATTAATTGGAAGTTTTTGTTTAAAGTTGGGTGATGTTACTATAAAGTATGTTTATAACTGGCAGCATTTTGATTCCTCATTGTGCCTCAACATTAACGTTTAAAAGCAATCTGTAATGAACCAAAGCTTTTGTAAGATAAGATGTAATCTCTGCTCCTTAAACAAACCGCTCACCTTAATGAGCTCCCCAATGGTTGTTCCAATGAAGAAAACCGTCCAGCTGTCCTCCCTCACCGCCAACACAGAGCTCAGGTATTTCTTCTTGAAAAGAACAACCTTCGGTTGTAAGGATTTAGGTTGGGACTGAGGAATAGAGACATTTAATTGGAATTTATAATTATTACCATTATTTATGGAAAATAAAAATTATTTATATTGATAAAAATCAATGTAAAATCTGTTTTATTAGGCTTTATTCATTTAGCAATGTGATTAATTATCAACATATTTTGCAGAAACTTTTCAACACAAGTAATCATTCAAAATAATAATTAAATGTATAAATATAAATGGTAAATGACCTGTATTTATATCGTGCTTTTTCAAGTCAGGACCAAAGCGCTTTACACTACATTCAGTCATTCACGCACACACTGATGGTGGCAGGCTACACTGTAGCCACAGCTGCCCTGGGGCCCACTGGCAGAAGCGAGGCTGCCGTATGCTGGCGCCACCGGGCCCTCTGACCACCATCAGTAGAATGGTAGACATCAAATAAATATTTTTAAATAAAAATGTTGGGATATATTGCCACAAGGGAGCCCAAATCAGTTGAATGAACCATCTAAAATCATCCCCCTTTTCTTTTTCATAAAGAGAACAAAGATTCTCTGGAAAAGTACTGTATCTGTCCATTGTAAGAGGCGGTCATTTCAAGCACGGACCAGTATCAGTATCAGCTGATGGATGAAGCTTATACTTCAACAGGAAGTGCCCCCACGTCACTCATGGTTAAAACCCAGAGCGCGGACAAAATCTTTCTCTTTCCATGGTTTCACGACCTGTTAGAAGAGGCTACTTTTTTACGTGAAATGCCAGAAGAAAGCAAACTGGAAGTAGTTTTTGTTTTTTCTGCATCAAAAGTCCCTTTTCTTGAGAACCTCGCTAAGGATTGTTCGAAGGGACGCCTTCCACCGATAATTTCCACAAGAAAAATCTTCCTCGACTTAAGAGCACATCAAGCCCTCTGCTGTAGCATCAAATTGACAGAAATTTTACCGAGAGCGGATCCGGTGGTGAAGAAGATCTGCGTGGCCGGAGCCAGACCACGTGCTCCCTCGGAACCCCCCGGCTCCTTCACGGACCGAAGGCAACTCACAGTTAATAATTTTCCTTTTCTTTTGATGCATTAATAAGGGGCTGCGCTCGGCGAGAGAGACAGGTAGATTCAGGGATTTGAATTAATGCTGATTTTAATCTGTGTTGGTTATAAGAGTTCTGGTTCATTGGTTGAAATAAGTGTGCTGTGAAAGCTGCAAGTGATATTTCTTTCTTCTTCTCTTTCCTATCCTCTTCATTTGTTCCTGCTCTAAGGTAGTTGTAGAGTTATCACATTCAATCGCGTGTGGTCACATGGTTACCGCCGTCTCCCCCCCTCCTCTTTTATCAAATAAAGAGGGAGGCCTCTCATACAATTACATGCCTTTCCCACACACAAACACCCCCTTGTTGATGCCGTTTTGCTAAACGACTTCTGCTGCTGTTTAATGCATTTTTAACCATTTACCATTTTTAAGCAGAATATATAAATTTTATGTTGATTAATTTTGTCAGGACTTTCTGTGTTTGTCTCCCTTCATCCACCAGGAGGCGCCTGGTTCTGGTCCGCCTCCTCACACACCTGCTGATAGTTTCCTCGTTAAACTGAGTGTTCTTAAGCTGCTGACTGCCACTACTTGCGAAGCCAGAGTGTTTGCCAGTTTAGGGTATGCTAGCCAAGCTGAGTTTTTTTTTGCTTAGTCAAGCTGAGCTTTTTGTCAACCTGAGTTTAACTTTGTTTTGTCTTTGCCTCTCTGATTTGCAGGAAGTCATCCTGCAAACTGTATTTCGGACCTTCACTCCCTGGAAGGATCCACTGAGCTTCAAACTGAGCTGGGATTCAAACAGGAGGTTTTGGATCCACTTTCCCCAAGAGATCATTTGAGCTTCACACTGAGAAAGGGATTTCTACACTACGTACGACCCGTTCAAGTACTGCAGGAAAACTGAGTGGCAGTCAGTTTCTCCGTTGACCAACTTTTTCACCAGGATTCAAGGATTCAACAACTTCTCTGGAAACGTGAGTCGGCAACCAAATCCTCTTCCCCAAGTTCACGAGTCAAATTCCCCACTTAGCCTGAACTAACCGCTGTGTCTCCCCCTCACTTTACACTTCCGGTTGAGCAGTGTTCAGAGCAACACTTCTCCCTCTGCTAAACTTCTTCAACAAAACCCGTTAAACCTTTTCCCTGTTCTCTCTGTTCGGTATTCTGCATTTGGGTCTGAACTTTGTAACATCATGACAAATTGCACTGTTATCATCATACTGGCTGCTATTCCAATGGACATTCGTGAATGAACATCTGGCATATTTTGGACAATCTCAGAAGCCAGTTGAATGGACTCTTAGGGTTTTATTCTTTTTTATTCTTTTATTTTGATTTCTTTAAACTATTCATTTAATCTACCTCGTGTTTATTTTTCTAATAGCGTGTAGTGTTTGCATAGATGTTAGATTTTCTGTAATCCTGAATTATTAGAATAAAGACATAATTGTTTAACTTGTAGTAGTTCTGTTTTTCATATAGCGGACGATTTATAACTCGGGTCAGATCCAACCCCCTTTTTGGTAATAGTGCGAATAAACAGAGATAAAAGATTCTTTATTGATAATTAATAGCTCTGCTGATAACTTAGCCTGGGTCACTAGATTGTTGTGGATACCTGAATTTTAACAGCCAGTCCAGGAACCATCCAGAGGTGAAACCACAATCCCTGGTAAGTAAGTAAATTAAAGCTACCATTATTCAACTAAGAACACTAAATTGATTTCACCTCCGATTTTGAATAGGTTAAATAATTAACTATAACTCCAGTTCTAGTTAATCATTTATTCATTATCTGCAGGATATTATTTTGCACAACATATTGGCGTCCCTGGGTGGGCCTGAGACTGAAACATTTGTTGTATGAATAACAAATCATCCAGACTGCTTTTAGTTAAATAGCTAAAAACGCTACTCCTGCTGAAAATAGACCGGGTGTGTTTGCGGTGTTGCAACTATTGAGTCTAGCAGGTTTGAGAAGATTTAACGGCCAGTTAATTAAATCTCAGACCTATAATCCAATAGAGAATGTATGATTTGGGACTTCAGCTGCGTTGTTTGTGGGTTGCTGCTACTCTGAAGCCGTGAGATCAAATTGTGGATTGGTGCATCACAAAGGTTCTTAAAGTCACAGCAACTGGGTCAGTGTAGATCACATTGACAGAGATTGTAATCTCCCCCTAGTGGTAGCTTGTGTAATTACAACTACTCAGCTGATCCCAGTGTTTTGAGACCCAAATTTTTTAAGTGCTCTCTTTGGCGCCATCTGTTGCAACCACAAATGGAAAATTCCCAGGCGAGGGCACCTTGTCTCCCCCTGGCGGTGGCTTCTAAAATTGCAGCTTAATGGTGTAGAGAAGGAGTGACTTGTTTTTTTTTTTCTTTCATTTATGCTGTTTCACTGTTGCTTTCTGTGCTGTGGACAACCAGTGTTTTAACAATTGGAGATTGGTCAAACTTAAAACTGTTGGTATATATATAAAAAAAAAAAACTCAGGTTTAATTGTGCAGCTGCTGCCAAATTTGACCACTTCTGCCAGGTTTTTCCAAAACTGCATTATCCATTTTTTGTGCAAGAGTTGTTTAGCAGTGTTCTACACCTATATAGATACACGCGCACATATCTATATTTGATAATGAATAGCTCAGCTGATAACTTAGCCTGAGTCACTAGATTGGTTTGGATACCTGGATTTTAACAGCCGGTCCAGGAACCCTCCAGAGGTGAAACCACAATCTCTGGTAAGTAAGTAAATTAAAGCTACCATTATTCAACTAGGAACAGTAAATTGATTTCACCGATTTTGAATACGTTAAATAATTAACTATAACTCCAGTTCTAATTATTCATTTATTCATTATCTGCAGGATTATTATTATTATTATTATTTTGCACAACAAAAATAATTTAAAATAATTAATTTCAATTCAGTTTATTTCTATGGCACCAATTCACATCATGTCATCTCAGTTCACTTTACAGTTCATCAGATCATCCACTCAGATTGATTTTACATATTTAATTGATCCTAAATATCTAAATATCTACTTTTTGTCATGATACTAAAGTCGACCCTGAAGGATTCTGCAGCAGTGGGAATGGTAGTCACCTGAGACAGACCTCAGGCATCGCCAGATCCTAGTAGCTCCATGATTAGCAAGGGTCTCTCCAAAGACAAGTGAAATGAGGGTGAACATTGGTCACGCCTTGGATCGTTGGTCCAACTTAAGGAAGCAAAGGGGCTCAGAAGCCGGGCAGAGTTTACTGCTTTTCTTCTCAATTGATAAGTGAATTTATTGTTAGATTATCAGATCTAACATCTAGCTGGTAAAGAGTACAGAAGAAGGGAAGGTGAGAAAGACGCGTCACTTACTGGCCAGAAGGAGTTAAACTATCTTTAACTACAAACAAATGAAACTTTACCAAACAGGATTGTTCCTAGAAATAAACATCAATCTCTGTATGGACCAGAGATGGTACCTCAAGAGACTAGAGCAGCGGCGGCTGGTCTACAGACTACTAAACATTATCAGGGGGTTTAGTTAAATCCAGCGACCTACCGGCTTGTTAGGCCTGTTTGATGAGTAATAGAAGTCTGGATCGGTGCCTGTTGTCCTGCTCTGATCAGGACTGATGTCAAACAGCAGCAGCTCAGTGTTGGTCTCTCCTCCATCCAAACTGAACACTCCGCTCCAAAGGACCTGCTGTCCTCCTGGGATGAGCGAGGAGGCCAGCAGTCTGCTGCCTTCACCTCCATCAGAGCTACTGAGAGTCGCTCCACCAAGAGACTTTAGAGTCTGAGCTTTACTGGTTTCAGCCTGAAGCCAAATCAGACGGACTTTGTTGGTTTTAGCTCCTGATGCCACGTTGGAGAACAGAAACACTGTTGAGTTGATCTGAAATCCATCCACAAAATCTACATCAGCTTCAGTTTGGATTCCAGGTGTTTCCCCTTCTTCAGACAAAGCAAATATCCCCCCAGACTGTTTCTGATCTGTGTTTTGAAGGTTGATTGTCTTTAATTCAGATGGACACCTGCTTTCCTCTGGCTTCTCTCTGTGATTCTGGATGGCGGTCAGGATGTACGTCTCAGTCTGAACTGAATCCTTCTTCACGTCCACCAGAAAGCTGACAGAACCTCTGCTGTTCCTCAGAGGTCCCACCTGGATGTGTTCTCTGTACACCAGCTTAGAGATGTCCCTCAGGTCCAGAACCTCACAGTAACCACAGCCTTTTTCTATCGCACCGCAGACGATCAATGTCCCATTGTTCTCTAAAGGTAATAAAGCATTTATGGTGAAAGTTGCATTCCAGGGAGCATCCATTGAGACCCGATGAAACTCCTCTTTGCTCAGTTGACCCGGGTTCTTTAGGATCCCTCTCTGGTTCAGGCTGTGGATCAGAGTCAGGTTGTGGCTCAGCTGGTAAAGCTTCTTCTCTGTAGAGATGTAAACAGAGTCATGGCTCACTGAGACCTGATGGAGGTCTCCTCCTAAACTGAAAGCTTTGTTCTTCTCCAGAGCCAGAGCAGGTTCTCCCCAGATGGAGCAAAGCAGAACCAGCAGCAGGATCATCTTGCTCTAAAGGAGGCAGCTCTGAAATCAGACAGACTGCAGGTTGGTTAGATATCTATGTCTCTGCAGCAATGTGGGTAAAAACGTCAGACTGCTGGTGAGATGGAGCACAAAGTTAGAGAGTCTACCTTTTCTTCTAATGATCTGCTCAGAGAAAACTGGAGGAAAGTTCTACATGAAATAACTGATGTTCAACCTTTTTATTGGAGTTCTATATGTTGCTTAAAGTGTGTTAAAGTTCCTTCTATCAGTTAAATGAGTCGTTTTTTTTATATTTATCAGGATAAACGGAAGTTTTATCCTTATTTGCAACAAAATATATCCCCAACCTGTTAAGAACAATTTATTTTTTTTATTACTGGAAAACCAGAAATTTCACTGGATTTCTCTCCAGGAGGAAAATTTAATATTTGATGTTATTTTCACTCTGTTAAAACTCAGTTTATGTCAGTTCAATATAAAATAATTTCTGATAATTAAAAACACTTTTTTCAGTTTTAGAATAATTATAATCACTCCTCTTGTTTTTAAATAGAAAATACAAATGTCTTTTGTAATTCTTTTTTTTTCAGTCATTGATAGAAATATTTAATCAAAACACTCAGTTTAGGCTAATGTTCTATTAAAGGTCTTCTGAGCTCAAAATGCCAGTTTTCACCCAGAACTATAAAATAAGTGAAATTAGGACCCTGCTATTAATGTATTATCTCCAATAGTTCAAATTGAACTAAAGCTGTCTCATTATTTATGATGACTCCTCTTCCCTCCATTTTTAGTTCAAATTGCTTCTTTCCTTTTTAACACTCATTACAGTCTTTTCTATATATTCTGTGCATACAAAATGACAATAAAATGTGTATAAGTAATAGAGATAGTATAAAGTCATAAAGGTATTATTTTACGTAAAGTTTGGGGGAAATAATCCAGTCCAACTCTATGGAACAATATTTGAAGTTTTAAAGGTTTTTGTTGTTTTTTTTAGGGGGGGTCTTTTTGTCTGTTTGTTTTCATTAAAATGAAAATGACTGAATCCTGACTAAAAACAAATTAAACTGATTCTCCTTTATTAACTGAACCTTCACAGCTTCCTTGATGAGTGAAGGTTATGCCAAACGTTCTTATCTAAGTGTTGCAATGGGTCATTTTTAACATTAAGAAGAAAGATCTTATATGTAATTTTCGTTTCATCAGAAAGTCTAGAGAAAATTCCTGTATTACCACCAACATCTGTGGTGACTACAGGAATCGCACATAGCTTCCTGAAATGTCAGCGGTTTAACCACATTGCAGATGTTTCTGAAGGATATTTATACATTGACTACTTTACACTTTTCTTTGTAACTGTTATTAATTAATCATTACGCCATTAGCTTCTACTAGATCCGTTTCCCTTTTTCATCATTCTGCTTCATTCTATCTCTATTCTCCCACTCTG
>JAGKQL010000053.1:2395498-2406083 GCA_018398635.1 Cyprinodon brontotheroides
TATTGATGACGTGAAAAATAATAACGGTAACTCCATTGAAATGATTCTAAATTAAAGTAACGAGACGATTTTTTAAAATGTAAGGAGTAGAAAGTACAGATATTTGTGTAAAAATGTAAGGAGTAGAAGTAAAAAGACGCCATAAAAATAAGTAGTAAAGTAAAGTAAAAGTATCAGAAAATCTGCTAATTTGAGTCTAGAAACGGCTATTTGTACTTTGTTACTTCTCTGATGCAGACCAATAGAAATGCACCTTTGCTCCTCGCTCCAGAGGAAAGCCCGCCCTCAGAGGTGAAGAGAGAATGGAAACGCAATTTGAAAAGAAGGATATTGTCAAAAACTTGAAAAGTAAAAAAGATTTATTATAAAATAAAATGTTAAAACATTCAAAAAATTTTGAATTTTTTATTTATAGAACAGCAAAAAAAAAAAACTAAAAGTTTTGATTTCTAGATTGCTTTTTTTAACATTCAATTTTTACAAAACTTCAACAATTATGGAGCGTAGTTCACTCCATATTTAAGAGCCTATGCTGGTGACGATTCTCAGTCATCCAGATCAGAGTCATTCTATAAAAGATTAAAAACAATGCAATGGACTTGGTTTTCAAGTAACTTAATTTTGTTAAATATAAGAGCCACTACAGTAAAAAATTGCTGCAGTAAACAAATATTAACATTTACCGTTATCCATATTGAGATGTGAATATTTTTTCAGGTCTTCTTTAATAGATGCCACTCTTTGGTCCCATGCTGCTCCGTTAAACTTTGCTTTTATCTCTTTTTTGCCGCTAATGTTCTAATTGGCATTCATGAGCCTCCCTTTTGTTACATAACGGAGCGGATCTTAATAGGATCAGGAGTCTTTTTTTCTGCACAGGTGTCTGCCAAACAGGAACTCTGAGGAGGAAGGATTTTGGTTTGGGTCTCAGGAAAGATAAAAGTCCAACTGGGTCGGATTCAGCCCTTTGATCTTGTGACCCATGACAGAACAAAAAAATAATAACTTTAAAAGCTTCTGCTGGAATGTGAAACTATAATTAATATGTTTAATTACTCAAATTAGAATGAAGATAATTCTTTTATTTTCATCTATTCACTTTCTGTCACCCTTATCCCTGCTGGGGTAGCGAGGGGTGCTGGGTCCTATCTCCAACTGTCAGTGGGTGAGAGGCAGGGTCCATCTGGACAGAGAGGAGGGGTCCACCCTAGACAGAGAGGCGGGATCACCCCTGGACAGAAGCGGGGTCCCACCTGGACGAAGGAGGAGTCCACCCCTGGACAGAGAGAGTGGGGTCCCACCCTGGACAGAGAGGAGGGGGTCCACCCTGGACAGAGAGAGGGGTCCACCCTGGAGAGAGGCGGGTCCACCCTGGACAGAGAGAGGGGGGGTCCACCCTGGACAGACAGAGAGGAGGGTCCACCCTGACAGAGAGAGGGGGGTCCACCCAGAGGGGACAGAGAGGAGGGCAACCACCCTGGACAGAGAGTAGGGGGTCAACCTGGACGGAGGAGAGTCCACCCTGGACGGGGGTCCACCCTGGAAACAGAGAAGGGGGGTCCACCCTGGACAGAGAGGAGGGGTCCACCCTGGACAGAGACCCTGGACAGAGGGGGTCCACCCTGGACAGAGAGTCCACTGGGCAGAGAGGGGTCCACCCTGGACAGAGAGGAGTGAGGGTCCAACCTGGACGAGAGGGGGGTCCACCCACTGGACAGAGAGGGGGTCCACACCCTAGACAGAGGCGGGTCCACCCTGGACAGAGAGAGGAGGGGTCCACCCTGGACAGAGAGAGGGGGTCCACCCTGGACAGAGAGGCAGAGAGGGGTCCACCCTGGACAGAGAGAGAGTGGGGGGTCCACCCTGGACAGAGAAGGAGGGTCCACCCTGGACAGAGAGAGGGGTCCACCCTGGACAGAGAGGAGGGGTCCACCCTGGGCAGAGAGTAGGGGGCCAAACCTGGACAGAGAGGTGGGGGTCCACCCTAAGCAGAGAGGGGGCGGGGTCCACCTGGACAGAGAGGAGGGGTCCACCCTGGACAGAGAGGAGGGGTCCACCCTGGACAGGGGGGGTCCACCCTTGAGAAGAGGGGGGGGTCCACCCTAAACAGAGAGGGGGGGTCCACCCTAGACAGAGAGGAGGGGTCCACCCTGGACAGAGGTGGGGGTCCACCCTGGACAGAGAGGGAGGGGTCCACCCTGGACAGAGAGGTGGGGGATCCACCCTAGACAGAGAGGCGGGGTCCACCATAGACAGAGAGGGGGTCCACCCTAGGCAGAGAGGGGGTCCACCCTGGACAGGGTCTCCAGTCCATCGCAGGGCAACACAGAGACAAACAACCATTCACACCTAAGAAGAATCTAGAGAAGCCAATTGACCTAACTGTCATGTTTTTGGACTGTGGGAGGAAGCCGGAGTACCTGAGAGAACCCACGCACCCTCAGGGGAGAACATGCTGACTCCATGCAGGAATGGGAACCTGGAACCTTCTTGCTGCAAGGCAGTAGTGCTACCCACTTTTTCTCTGTTCAGCTTTTTTTTTTTTCATTTCTAAATTAAAAGAAAATATAAGAAGAAAAGTTTGAAAAGCAAAAAAGTCCCATACACGAATGTAAAAAGACGAAAACGTGCTTTTTTGAGGAAGAAATGGAGTCAGGATAAATCAGAGAGCAGCTAACAAACCGGTCACCTAACCAGCAGGTTACAGAGCGCCCAGGTGAGGCTTAGGTTAGGTGATTAACATCATGCTGGTTTCATAACGTCTAACAGAGAAATAGAAAGAAATGCAGAATCTCCTGCTAGACTGGCTGCTGCTTTTTAGGCTTTCAGGGAACAGGATGTTTATTTATTTTAGCTTGAAACTTGTCAGCTGTGTTTTTCTAAAGCTTCTATGGATGATCGTTTTCAGGTCATTTAAGTTTTTCATGTCAAAAATTAATAGGAAACAGCAAATATTCTCCTTGGTAGAGAATGAAAGTGTAACAGCCCCATCTCAGTCAAATGACTGGGAGGGGGCTTTGTTTAATGAGTTAAGGATAGAAATAACTAATTTTAGTATCCTAATTACATTATTTATGATGACCTGCATATATATCTGTTTGCCTGGACGGATCGGATAGAGAAGCTGCTGCTGTTTGAGGCTATTTTCACATGTATCAGTGGAAACCTTGATTCATTCTAAGTGGAGCTCTGCACCGGTGGGACTGCAGAGGTTAAATATCATCATCTAATGGTTATTCTGTGCAAAAAATGTAATAAAGAATTTTAGCTTAGCCCATAGATTTATCCTTACTGGTTTGAAAGGAAGCCAACAGGTCTGATTTACGTCCTCCAAACAATATTTGGACTTTTTAGTTATTATATTTTATCTTTTTTCATAAAGCTCAATAAAACTTCTAAAATAAGGAGACAAAAAACAAATAATAGTTTTTAATCAATAGCCTTAGAAAACATTGGTTTATATTATGTGATATAGTTTTACCCTCTCAGTCAGTAGAGACAATAGTGGTCCAGCCTGGTTTCAGTTATTTGACTTAATTCAACTAAAACTAAAGTTATATTCTCAATTTTATTTTTTACTTACAAGTAATAATAATGGACATCTTGAGTTGAGGAAACTAGAGATTTTATAAAACGCAGCTGAACCTTTTCTAAGATGCCTTCAGGCTCTGGTTTGTCCTGCTGCAGCTCTGTGTGTATTTTGGTTGCAGGCGTGTGATTTGTCGTCTTTCTATAGCCGGTGGTGCAGGAGATCTCCTCCCATGGTTTGGAGCTCTATGGTCTATAATCTCTCTAAGCCACAGCAACACCACCCAGATTCATGTCTCAAAGTAAAAATGAGACCAAACCCAGCTGGGTATACAATGGAAGAAAAGAAAATATACACACACGTGCCCTGTGTGCCGCTTTGGATCGCATCCCTGTGGAGATTTAAAAAAAGGCCAAGTTGCACTTCGCGCTCAGAGCTTTGTGTTTTATGCTTTTCTAAAAAGCAACATTATTCTCTCAATTATGGGCTGATTTTCATTCAAAGCGACACATTGAGCTTGAGGAGTTTTTAAAAAGGTATGATTATAACATGAAATATGAAAAACAAATGAGATAAAAATGTAGATTTTTGTTATAGAATGACTCAATAAATTTAACTTCCATCAAATATTTAAATGTGTTGAATTGCAATAGAACAGTTTTACTTTATACAGTTAGAAAGATTTATTTGACCTATATGTATGGAGTTAGTTTTTCTCCATTATTGTTGCAAAGAACACATTTCATAAATGGAAATTTGAAAAACAAAACTGCAATATAAAAAAAGGTCTTCAGATTTACTTTGCTGCTTTCTCAGATATATTTTTTTTAACCAAGTTCTCTTTTTCAGAATAATTTTTACAAACTCTAGACTTTTGTGCATTTCTATTGGCCTGCTGTACGTTAGCTACAATATTTCTATTGGTTAAAAGCAAATGTTTGTATAACGCTAGAAGTGAGGAAATGTGAGGAAAGATTTGAAAAAAAACAAATGCGACGCTAAACCTGCAAAATATGGAGTGAATTTTGTTCCATTATATTTGTAAGCTACAGACACATTTTGCAAATTGAAATTTTAAAAAAAAAAAAAAAAAAAGAACTTGGTATTTTAAAATTCTCTGAAATTTTTGAAAATTAAGTTTAACCAAATAAATGTTGAAAAAATAAAATAAGAAAGTAGAAAAACAAAGTAGAAAAAAAAAACAAATCTAAAAATACAGCCTAGTTACTCTTAAAACCTTTTATTAATTACAAAATTTCTCAAGTTTCATATCTTGATCACATTCCTTTAAAATGTTAATTTCCAAAGGTTGTTTTTTTATTTTCAAGTTTCAATTTACAAAATGTGTTCTTTGCTTACAAATATAATGGAACAAAATTCACTCCATATTTTGCAGACGAACCAAGAGCCATCCTGGATGATGGAATTCATTCTTTGGTTCATTTTAGGGTTCAGATTAGTTTATTTTTTCCATCGCAGACAGAAAAAGATTGAAAAAATGACATTTTGTTCACAAATGGACCAAACAGAGATTTGAAATGTGTGAACAGAAAAATAATCTCATCATATTCACAGTTTTAACTTGTCTTTTTAAGAACTGTCTGTCTCGCTGTGAAGTTTACTGGCATATAAAGTTAACTGGTGGCGACAGCGAGCTCCTCTGTTCTCTGCAGGAAAATTGGAGATAATGGTTAGTGTTGCCAACTTGGAGAGTTTGTCACTTTATTTTGGTCTCTTCAGATCATTCTAGCAATCTTATTTTATTTAATTAGTTAAAGCTGCGTGTGGGCAGCTGTGAGGCTCAGCTGCCTCATCCTTAAGGCCTCATGTGCCGTCAGATCGGATACCTGATCTATTTTCCAACAGCTAACATGTAAACTCCTGCAAAACCTGAAGAGGATTGGCCCTGGACTACAAACCAGGATATGAATATAGTTTTAATTAAGTCCCTTTTTGGTTGAAAAACTGAAATAATAAGCTGATTACCAAACAGCTTAAATCGCTTCTTCACTTAGTAATGCGTTTGCCTCTGAATAAATTTATGCAGCATGGATTCCAGCAATGAGTACAAGTATGTGCTTTATTTTACTATAAAATGAGGTCTGCTCCATTTTAACTATATTTTAACAAGTAGTTAATGATTAGTTTTGAATAAAGTTCAAACCTCCTCCATTAGTCATTTTAAAAAAAACCTTGTTTTTATCCCTCTTATAAGATCAGACCATAGTTTTCGCTGTAGAGTTGATGTCTGAATCGTTTCCTGATCTCTGAACCAATCAATGATGAGGATCTTAAAGCCTCTCTATCCTGACCTGGTGACAACCTGCTTCATCATGCTGGTAAACAAAAACAAAAAAAATCATAAAAACATAAAATTGGGTGTTCATTGCTTATTTATGTGGGATCTTTTTGTGGGAGTAAGTTATCTTCTTGGAAGCGATAGAGTCCTGCATAGTGATTGGACGTGGATGATTCACTTTTAGCACAACATGTGACTCATGGTTGGGCTCAACTCTTCATTATACAGAAATAATCAGATTTTACAGAGAAATAAAACCGGATCAGTCTGAATAAATTAACTGATCCACCAACCTGAACTTTCCTGAGTTTCATTCTGGCTTTGCAAGCTCTGCCCCGGCGGTGAAAAGGTCCCATTTATCGTCTAATTTTTATTTTAGTTTGTATTTATACTTTTAACCTCCAGATCCTCAGAAGTTGATGTTTAGTTCTTAGATGAATAAATTCCCAGAGTTTGTTTTACTGTTTTCAGCCTTAGCTGCACTCATGTTTATATGCTGTGCTGTAAAACAAACCAAGCTTCACCTGCCGTGTCTGGTTAGTCTGAGACTGGCCCACAGTAGAGTCAGGTTTATGGAAGCTCGTCTCTGGCCTGGATGGAGCTGCTTTTAACTGGATACTGATCACCTTATTGACACATGGAGGGTTGGAAACAAGCGTTTCCCCAGAAATGGGTTTGCTTCTTTTTCTTACCGCTGTCTATTTGAACCATTTTTTTAAAATAAAATCATGTTTCTCTTTCGATTTTACAGAAAATTAATTCTAGTTTGACCATAAAGGAGATAAAAAATCCTGCTGTGAGGTTTAGCTTCAGCCTGAAGCAGCGATGGGTTTATGATAGAGAGACACAGACAGACAGAGAGAGAGAGAGACTATAAAAGGCGAATACTGAGGAAGAGTGATGAAGACTTTGCTGCGTCTTCCTCATTGTTTCCTCTGAGGTGATTCCCTGCTGCAGCACAGTGACAGTCACACTTCCTCTTTCTCATTGCAGAAGCATTAAATATGGAGTTAAGTTTGCTCCATTATTTTTACAAGCAAAGAACATATTGTTTAAATGGAAATTAAAAAAAGAATTATAATCCAAAAATAAGATTTTAGAAGGTTTTGAGAGCTGCTGTTTAGTTTGATTTCTTTTTTTAATTTAAAAAATTTTTTTTCTTCAAAGTTTTGTTTTTACACATTTTATATTTTCAATTCTTATTTTTTTCTATTTTTTTTTTATGAATTGCATTCTTTTTAAATTATATTTATTCGTGTTTCCTTCACTTCTGGCTTCTGCTTTAGTGAGGAGAGAAGCTTCATTGGTCAGGTTGGAGTGTTGGTCTGGAATATGATCTGAAAAAAGCAATTTGAGTGGAATGCAATTTGTAAAGCTAAATGAGAAAAAGGCGAAATTTGAAAAAAACGTTTGTAAAAAATAAATATTGGGGGGAAAAAAATAAGAATAAAACCTAACAAAACAGTTTAACAGAATTTTCAAATTTTCATTTCTGGATTCTGGATTGCATTTTTTTCAGTAACATTTTTTATTTACTTGCAGCAATAATGGAACAAATCTGACCCCATAAAACTGAACTTTTCAAGCTAAACTATAAAACAGTATGGTTAAAAATACTAATATTTACAGAGGTGCAGGAACAAATATTAGAATCATTTTTTGCCCTGGTCTGAAGATTTAATTCTTAAAATTTTTTTGCTAGCTGCTGTGGAGTGTTCAAATTAGATTAGATTAGAGAATTAGATAAGCTTTATTGATCTCACAGTGGAGAAATTCACTGATCACATATCACTGGTTCATCTCAATGGACATCCAATCTTTCTGTATTTATATTTTAAAAAGTGATAAATCGCACATATAACACAGAAACAAATATTTAATAAAAAAATTATCCACAAAATGTGTTTTTCAGTTTGGATAAAAAAAGGACTCTGCAAAAACCTTCAAACTAATGCCATATAGTACTGCAAAAACCTGCAAGCTAATGCCATATATTACTGCAAAAAGAATCAAACTAATGCCATACCTTACTGCAAAAAGAAACAAACTAATGCCAAATAGTACTGCAAAAAGCTGCAAGCTAATGCCATATACTGCTGCAAAAAGCTGCAAGCTAATGCCATATAATACTGCAAAAAGCTGCAAGCTAATGCCATATAAAGCTGCAAAAAGCTGCAAGCTACTGCTGCCATATAATACTGCAAAAAGCTGCAAGCTAATGCCATATATATAAGCTGCAAGCTGCCATATAAAGCTGCAAAAAGCTAATGCCATATAATACTGCAAAAAGCTGCAAACTAATGCCATATAAGGCTGCAAAAAGCTGCAAACTAATGCCATATAATACTGCAAAAAGCTGCAAACTAATGCCATATAATACTGCAAAAAGCAATATAATACTGCAAAGCTGCTAATGCCATATAATACTGCAAAAAGAAAAGCTACTAATGCAACTAAAGCTGCCATATAAAGCTGCAAAAACTAATGCAATATAATACTGCAAAAAGCTGCAAGCTAATGCAATATAATACTGCAAAAAGCTGCAAATCAATGCCATATAATACTGCAAAAAGCTGCAAGCTAATGCCATATAAATGCTGCAAAAAGCTGCAATGCCATATACTAATGCCATATAATACTGCAAAAAGCTGCAAGCTAAATGCTGCAAAAAGCTGCAAGCTAATGCCATATACTATAATACTGCAAAAAGCTGCAAGCTAATGCCATATAAGGCTGCAAAAAGCTGCAAGCTAATGCCTGTATACTAATGCCAAAAAGCTGCAATATAAAGCTGCAAAAAGCTGCAAGCTAATGCCATATAAAGCTGCAAAAAGCTGCAAGCTAATGCCATATAATACTGCAAAAAGCTCCAAAAAAGCAACTTTCAAATGGCAGAGGAACTGATTTTTAATCAAACTGTATTTAAGAACAGTAGGACAGTAAATTTCTCCCTCCAGCCCTTTAGGTGGCGGTAAAACGCTTGAAGTGGGTTAGTCGCCACACAGGAAGGTGGAGAGCGTTGCAGCGAGAGCAGATCCATGCATGTAGAACTAAACACTTTATCAAACTTTTTTACAGTATTTTACAGTAAAATCTTGGAACTATGGACTCTGGGTGAACAAGTTTCAAAAACCAAAACAATTGGATGAAACAACAAGTTTGGGGTTAATGCAAAGGAAAATTAAAAATGAAATGAAAAATAATCACAATTTAGATTTTAGGCAAAATCATTCAGCCCTAGTAAAGATGTTATTTTAATATTTTTTTAAAGTCCGATACTGACTTTACTCCATTTCTCTCCGATTCCACACAAAAGATTTCATATTGAATTAAGAAATTCTGTTAGATTATTTAAATAATGTCTGTTTTCTTTGGTCAATTTGTTGTTGTTTTAACTATGGGGTGAACTTCGTTCCATTATTTTTTAGAAGCAAAGACAACCTTTTATAAATGTAAGTTTGAAAAAAGAAAAAATAATTTTGAAAAAAAAAATGCGAGCCAGAAACGAAACGTTGAAAAGCGTTTTAATCAAGAATAGTTTCTGAGATTAACCTTACTGTTTTCTTAGGTTTTATTTTTTATTTCATGTATCAAAAAATGAATAATTTCCCTTTTTTTCAACAGATTTTATATTTTCAATTAAAAAAAAAAAAAAACTTGTTCAGAGTGGGTTTAACAAATTGCATTCATTTTAAATTGTGTAGTACTTTATTATATGGGAGTAGTATTTGATGGGGTCCCTTCAGAATATTGAGACTTTTAAAAGTATATCGATTTTTCACAAGTAGAATAATAAATCCTGCGTTTTAAAACACTTTTCTAGAAGTTAGAGGATCAACTTTAGCTTTTTACTCCAATAAAGGTGTAAAAGTATCATTTTTATACCTACTTAGAGTATAAAAGTCAAAGTAATGCAGGGAAAACTGTTAAGGCCAGAAACTTTACTGCTCTTCCCTATTAAAGGAACATTTTCTACAATTCTGGATGATAACTTCCTTAGACTAAATTTTCTTAGTTTTATAACTAATGGTAACAGTATTAAATGTAACTTTGCATCATCTTGAAAAACTATTTATTTTTGGGACGTGGTGAGAAACAAGTTGGGGCAGCACCGAGTCCAACCACAAAGAAATTAATGGTCTGGATTAAGCTAATTATTTTGATGGGAATTCCCCCCGTCACTCCTTGACGATATTACTGCACACCTCTGCATTAAGGATCCACTAATAATCAGTCCGAGCTCCAAATGCATTATTAAGTATTGTTGTAATGCGACAAAAAGGGAGAAACCGCACTTGGAGTCCAAACCCAAAGCAGTTCTTAAAAACGGGCGCCGAGATCCAAATCAGTAGGGAGTCCTGATCCGATATTGATATCGGATATCGCTCTGTTATCGGAATAAATCATCCTGCATATAAACTCTCCCATATGAGCGTTGTCATGGAAACACTTCACTTTTGTTTAAAGTTATAAGTCACCTATTTAACAATAAATGGGTGATTTACTGTTGACTATTATTTTCCTCTCACACTTCGAGTTCTAAAAGAAGCAGGAAATTGTATCGAGTCATTATCGGTATCGTTCAGCACTCCAAGCTGCATTATGGTGATATAAGGTTGCTTTTGGGCATCCCTGATATAGAGTGATGTATATATACGTGTTTTTAGTATATTAGTACAAATACTTCGTTACTGTACTCAAGTAGATTTCTCTGATATTTTTACTTTACTACTTATTTTTATGGCGACTTTTTACTT
>JAGKQL010000053.1:2410195-2443351 GCA_018398635.1 Cyprinodon brontotheroides
AAATACTGTGCTGGGTGTTACAAACAAAACCAAGTATCTTGGGCACATCATCACAGAAAATCTGTCAGACGATGATGATATTTGCAGACAATGAATATGCTCAAGCTAACACCCTTGCTTGTAAATTCGGTTCATGTACTGATAAAGTCAAAGTGGAACTGTTTAATGCATATTGTACCTCTCTGTACACTGCTCACCGGTGGACTACATATAGAAAAGGCCACCTGCAAAGGCTGCATGTGGCCTTTAATGATGCTATGCGGTTACTCTTGAAACGTCCAAGATGGTCCAGTGCAAGTGAGATGTTTGTCACAGCAAGAGTTAATACCCTACAAGCTGTTCTACGAAAGTTAATGTATAAGTTTATTTGTAGGTTATTAGGTTTTAGGTGAATACCACACGTAGTGCAATCCGATATCAGTCTAAGCTGTGGAGACACCGGTATTCCTGTCTTCTTAAAGACATCGATAATGGTACTTGTATTGTGTTTTTATCATTAACTATTTTTTATTTTATTTTTATGTATGTATTTATTGGACCATGTGTCCGGAATAAAGTTTATCTATCTATCTATTCATTGCACGCCTGCACTTTGGGCAGTTTTTACTTCATAGAAAAGTGGTAACTTCTATTTGCATGCATGGATTGGATGCTAGCATTAACTCTCTCTCCTCCATGCTGTTTTGATATTAACATATTACTGCCACTGATGCTCGTTGAATGTAATGTAACCAAAGTTGAGAGCCTTTGTGATTATATTGCCAAATGTAATTAAATATCCAGCCCAACTAGGAACCAATGGCTTTTCAATATTAATAAAAGCAAAATGCTAATCATAGTGTCAGTATTAGGATGGTGTCTCATAGGTTTATTAAGAACAGTGGGCCCTCCATTACTTACACCATTACATTCAGCATCATAAAACCTCTGTCGAAGGTTTGTTGTACTTCTTTACAGTTCTGCATAGTTATGGGTTTAATGTGGTTTTTATGTGGATAAAGAACCTAAATGAATCCAAATGTCTTGCCTCCATCCTTTTACTGATATCAGCAGTGATTCCCACAGGAGAAAATCTCCATTTGGTTGTGGCTGTGTTGGAAGCTTTCCTCACCGTGCTCATTGTTCTGCTTTCACACAGAGTCACGGTGCTTCAGGAATAAAACGTTTTATTAGCTAAATGACAAAAGGAGGTTTCACCCTGATATTTTGGCCAAGTCCAAGAATAAAAAAGGACCAATCATCTCCTAGCTGGAAGCCCAAAGCACAATTGGATAATCAAATCCGTCTCCTAGAAACCATTTTCTCTTGACGGTG
Source organism: Cyprinodon brontotheroides (assembly GCA_018398635.1). NCBI lineage: Eukaryota > Metazoa > Chordata > Actinopteri > Cyprinodontiformes > Cyprinodontidae > Cyprinodon > Cyprinodon brontotheroides. Next base: position 2,411,510 of record JAGKQL010000053.1, read on the forward strand.
AAACGTTCAGAGAGATGAAAGTTGGCTCAATTCATTTATCAAGGCTTTAGTCGAACGATGAAAAACCAACCAGGTAATCTTTATATCATCATTATTAATCAAATGATAATTTACTGTATGTTTATATGTTGTCTGTTAGAAAGAATAAAACAAAGTAAGTCCCTTTAAAATATAACCCTGAACTAGATATTGGCTAAAAAGGGAGGGAAAAGCACAAGAATATATTTATTGCCGTCAGGATTTGCTACTTTTCCGATAAAGTTGTTCAAGAATTCATTCTTTCATGTCGGGGAATTAAAGTTGCCCTTCTTTTCATCAACTTGTCTCCTCAGTGACTGTTTCCTCCTGCACGCATCAGAGGATGGTTGGCTGAACTCTGAGCTCACTCACCGCCTCGCTGAGCTTTGCTGGTCGCAGCTGCTGCCATGGCTAAAAGCCCCGAGGTGAAGCTGGCCGTCTTCGGCAAAGCGGGGGTGGGCAAGTCAGGTAAGCTGCTGTCCGTCTGCGTCCGTCTGGGTAGATGTTGTGTTTTCTCCTTACGTACTGGTTTTAAAATGCAGGCTTAAATCATTTTAGTGCTTAGAGGAAGCAAGTGAATGAATTCATTCAAATCAAATTCAAAAATGTTTTATTTAATACTGGAATTCATAGCTTTATTTGAACAAGTTGTAGATTTGGATAATCTGCAGCAGTCTGTCTGACATTGGAACCGGAGAATCCTCTGACTGAAGACATTCTAGCTGTGTCCAATCGTCCGCCCTAACGCCATTTTAGATGAGCGTCCGAACATCTAGTGGATGAAAAAGTAGTGGACTGGAAATTTTCTACAATGCACCTTGAAAAGTAGTGAACATCCATGGTCACTAGACAAGCAAATATATCCTTACAAGAGCTTTTCAGGCTGCTGTCAGGTAGTGACAGTTGCACCGAAAAACAGTTGGCTACGTGATCAGTGGCGCCACCAAGGGGTGGCAAGGAGTAGCCATGGCAACCCTGTGCAATGCCCTGGTCACCCACAGGCACGCCCCCTACGTCACATCAGTTTAGCATTTCCTCCCATTCTGCACAGTAGAGACTGACACGGGAGTGGATTTTTCACTCCTGTCCCGTCCCACTCCCCACAGAAAAATAGTGTCCCGTCCTCGATCCCGGGCCAGAGTACAAATCTAAATCCTGTTCCGTCCCCACTCCTAGTGAAATCACTCCCACTCCCGGCTCCCATTCAAGAATGACTCCCGCTCCTGCACATTCACTCCCATTCTTGTTGTTTTTGAGCAGCGTGGTGAAAAACTCAGAGCGGAAGCACTGTTGGTTTTGGGTTGCGTGTCTCTTTTTTACTCGCATTATAGTGAAGGCTTCAAGGAAAAAGAACTACAAAATGGCGGCGCCAGTACTGGATTTTTCTTCTTTTCTATTTTATTTTATTTTTTGGCATCGATCCTAGTTTTCTTTTAGTTACTATTGGTTTTGCTCCCCGCCTCCCCGTCTGCTCTCGTTAAAGTTTAATCCTGTACCGTCCCGATCACGTGATCAAAACTAATACTGACTCCCATCCAAGCGGGAATCCCACGGGAATCCGTGACCCGTGGGATTCCCGAAAAAATGTCAGTCTCTAGTGCACAGCCAGCGACGTAACATTAAAAATCACTCAATAAACCAGTATCTGAGGCTGTTAGTGACGTCTTTCTGGTTTCTACAGGCAGGTTTACCACTATAGGAGATTCAAACCCTGAAATTATGGCTTTTAGTTTCAGTGGCCACCCCTAAGATTTTTAGTGGCCCGATCTGCCCTCACATTAAATGTTTCTGGAGGCGCCACTGTAATGCGTGACCAATAGGGAGCAAAAAGCAGTGACCATCGGTCTGATCGTTCAATTAACTGAGTTGACCATATAGTGCCTGTTCTATATAGTGATGGAGGGATTTAGGGGTTAGAGCGGAGGGTCAGACAGTCTTCCATAGAGGTGGGCGGGGCTAACTTTGATCCTGCTAATGTCTCCCTCAGCTCCCATCACCACAGCAAACTCCTTGTTAGCTTATTAGAGATATTTCTACGGAAGAGGAGTTAGGGCCACTGAAAAAAAAAAAAAAATGTTAACTTTTTTTTTTTTTTATTTTATTTCAGTATAGTGTGGGGAAAAAGTCAGAATTCTGACTTTAATCTCAGAATTCTGACTTTAAACTCAGAATTCTGACTTTTTTCTCAGAATTATGACTTTTATTGTCAGAATTCAGTTGCTTTTATTCTGAAAAGTCAGAATTCTGACTTTTTTCTCAAAATTCTGACTTTTTTTCTCAAAATTCTGACTTTTTTCTCAGAATTCAGTCAGACTTCTGAGATTAAAAGTCGTGAATTCTGAGAAAAGTCAGAATTCTGACTTTAATATCAGAATTCTGAGAAAAAAAAGTCAAAATTCTGACTTTTCCCATGTTAAACTGAAATAAAATTTAAAAAATCAGTTAACTTTTTTTTTTTTTTTTTTTTTTCCAGTGGCCCTAATCCTCTTCCTCGTATATTTCAGACCAAAGTAACCAGAGGTATACAGGCTGGAGTATTGAAAGAAATTTCAATACTTTTTTACAGTTATTACCCAATTTTTCAGCAATAATGTTCATTTTAGAGTAAAAGAAAACCAGGAAGAAGTTTTTATCTTGCTCAGTGAAAAGCAGCCAATTGGTCTTCAGGGTTGCTATGGTTGCTGAATCTGGATAATTTACATAAATAAATTAGTTTTATTCTAATCTAGAGTTTCAGGTCTGATATTTGTCTTCCAGCTCATTCTACAGTTTAGTCTGGCTAAAGTGGACGGTGTTTATCATCTCCCTCATACCCGGTATGTTTATTTAGTCATTATTACAGTAGGTGGTTGTTTACCGTCCCCATATAAACGCCTTCACTCCCACAGGTCATTTTCAATTGCTTTCAGCATTCCTCCATAAGCTGAGGCAGCGCAGCATCAGCCGGCGCTCTGTAACGCACACCGTATGTTTCCTGGCAGCTGCAAAGACAGATCGCCTCGCCGTTCAAATGGGATAACAGAAAACATGCTTCTGGATTCCTTCCATGTCGAAGGAGGCTATTAAAATGTCAGAGGAGGTCAGTTGAAGTGCAGCGTGATTGCTGAGCAGAGAGGCTGTAAAACACCGCCATCATGGCTGACACCGACTCACAGGAAAGGTGAAGATGCTTGAACTCCGGATTGTAACTTTTGTTCACAATCAAATACGCCCCCAAATCAGTCCAGTTTGTTCCCCACAAACATGTCAGTCATCAGAACAGCCTGATCTTCCCTGATCCTGGATCCACAGCATGGAGTCATGATGGAAGCAGGGAGGAAAATATCAGCTCCTCTATAAACAGCTTTTTCCTTAATGAAAAAAAAAGAAAATATCTCGGGCTGTTTAGATGGGCTGATTTATACCTGGCCTCCATTTTACCATCCATCATCCCAGACATATTTTTATGACATCCCAGTTATTCAGCAAATGAAGAAGAAAGATGAGGAGATTAAAATCATCTGCAGACCGTCTGAAAGCAGCAGATCATAAAGAAACATGGACACAGCTGTTCTAATCACACAGTAACATGCCGATTACCATGCCGCTTCTTGGATTTAAATTAGCACTTCTGGCCATTTTCTCTTCAGGCCCCAGGACCTTTTGAAAACAGCGTCGAGTCCCACAGCTACAGGGCTGAACTCTAACCGGCTGCTTGAAGGAGTAAACTATTGTTCCTTATCTAATGTGAACTAGTCCACAGAAGCATTTTCACCAAAAAAAAAAAAGCATTACTTTAATCAAGCTCGTTATCTTTTCTTTTAGGAGGGTTAGCCTCTCCGTGTTTTGTAGCAGCACAGTGATGCAGTGAATTTTGTTCCGTTAGTTTCACAAGAACAAGTTCTGCTGATAGAAATAACTTTAAAAAAAAAACTGCAAGACAGAAATTAAACTTTGCAGCACTGCTGCCTTGCAGCCAGAAGGTTCTGGGTTTGATTCCCTGTCTGAGGTCTTTCTGCATGGAGTTAGCATGTTCTCCCTGAGCATGCGTGGGTTCTCTCCAGGTACTCCTGCTTCCTCCCACAGTCCAAAAACATGACTGTTAGCTTAATTCTCCTTAGGTGTGAGTGTGAATGGTTGTTTGACCTGTTGGACTGGACACCTGTCCATGGTGGACCCCGCCTTTCACCCATTGACAGCTGGAGGCACCAGCAGCCCAATGCCACCCTGACAGAACTAAGTGAGAGAAGATGGATAGAAAAAATAATTATTTACAATCTTTGTGAAGTGCGTTCCTTATTTTTGATTTGAAAAAAAATCAAAATAAGGAATGCACATCACAAAAATTGTAAAACAAAAAAAATAAAAAAGAAATGTAGGTGTTAGTTTTAAATAGGCCCATTAACAAGACACTGGCCTTTGCTGGTTGTGAACTTCACAATGAACCTTCACCCTAGTTTTAATTCAGCTTCTGGGACTTTGATTTGCAAATTAATTAATAAATTTGAACAATAGAGTAAACTCTCTGCAGTTAAAACCTTTTTTGATTAAGAAATTTTTCAGTTTTTCTGTTGTGGATGATTTTTTATTTATTTTTTTAATTTAATCTCCATTTACGAGATTTTCTTGCAACAGGAATGGGATAAAATTCCCTCCCTAATCTGTGTGACACAGCAGTGCTGCCTGGAAGCATCCATGGCAGCGTCCTTCTGTTGGCAGGAGGTCATCCGTCTGGAAGTTTGTACCAGATTTAAAGCGCGGTGATAAGCAATCATCTCATAATCCTGACTCCATTTGATTCAACAAAATCAATCCATCAGCAGAATCTGTGAAAAACATCATGCTAATGATGACTAGCTGCTGATTGGCTGGTATTAAAAACATTGTCTGCATTTAGAGCCAACCTGCAGAATAAATGATGTCAGCGCCATGTGTGGGGTTTCACCTTTGGAAGTTTGCATCTACCTGTCTGCAGATTTTAGGCAACCCAGCATATAAATGCTAAATAAGGCAGCTAAACCTGGCAGAGCAAATTGTGTGATGCAATAACACAGAAGGATCTCTAATGAGGATTCTGGGTTGTTCCTGAAGTATGATCCAAATGGAGCAGTTTGCACCGTCTGGTTTCCTCCTAGTTTAGAGCAAACGACTGCATTTTCCTTTAAGTTAAATACAAATTAGGAAAATAAGTTACTGATCATCCTGAGGTTTGTAATTTAAATAGTTTTACACATATTCCCATCTTCATATGAATGTAAGACAGTTATTTTAACATTGTAAAAAAAGGAACCTTTCAAATGCTAAGTTTCAGTTGTCATCTGTGTCTATAACCTCGCTCCTTTGTTTGGACCTGGGGCCAACAAAATGGACCAAGAATTAAAACAAAATAGTTAATCCTGCTTTAGGTAAAAAAAAAACAAAAAAAAAAAACAATAAGAACGGATTAAAATAGCTGTGAGGGACTGCTGAGGGAAAACAGGGCTTCATGTGACTGTTTCAGGTTGATTAGTTTCCATTTAATGTGATTCAGTTCATTTAGTTAATATTGCATCAATTCACAACACTGGAGACAATTCAATCTGATCATCTAGTATATTTTTCTTTATTGCAGATATTGCATTATGTTGTCGACTCAACACCAATTCCTGTCCACTATAACAGCATTAATGCAGTTATAGTGAACAGGAAAAGCTTGTTTAAAACAGGAAGAGAACCAGGCTTAGTGTGAGCAGCCATCTGCTGAAGCTGCTGGGGTTTAAGGATAGACATGCAGGAATAGAAGAGAAACAAAAGAACCCATCTATAAAAACTTTCTAGGTTAGAAGGTAATGGTGAACAAGCTCTATAAGTGGTTCTGTTTTGGGAAATAAATATTGGAAAAGATGAGCTATAAGCCTGTTTTATGCCAAATGGGACATTAGAGAGTTACACATACAGTTAGGCTCCTGCCCAGAGGTGGGGGACTCAAGTTTGTGACTCCGTACTCGAGAGCGACTTAAATCGCCATATTTAATGATTTCAGACTCGACACTTAGACTTCGCAACTGAAGGACTTCAGACTCGTCTGAGACTCGCAATTTCTGACTTGTGAACAATATATATATAGCTTTTAAGCGCTTTTTGTTTTTACTACTCGTAACATTGTGACTGATCACGCCGCAGCTCGGCCTCTACTCCGCATTACCACATGAGGTACACAAAAAAAAAAAGCGCCAGAGGGCTGCTCAGGTCAGTCAGCAGCACTGACGTAGCTGACCAGTTCAAGATAATGATCATTCCATAGATTTAATAGTGACCTTTAAAGAATAGTACACCCAAAACATGATTAACCTTCATTTTCTACTCACCCCCATGCTGAACAACACTCTGGAGGTACTTTTTGATATCTCAAATGCATCTGAAGTCTGGGAGGCTTCTTGCTGTCTGCTGACATTCAAATAATGGAGGTCTATGATAGCCCGAGACAGAAAGGTCCATAAAGTCCACAAAAGCGTGTCAATATTCCTCCATACTGCTTTCGTCCAATGTATTCCAAGTGTCCTGAGTGGGTAGCATCCAGAATTTACTCGAAACACGAAGTCATTTGGAATGTTTTAGAGACATAAACGGTAGTGTATAGGATTTCCTAAAAGCGGCATCTTGGCCCGCGGCCTACGGAAACAGGCAGACCAAACCAGATGAAAGTCGCATTCAGCTCGGCAAAGAACTCATGCTCTTCCTCAACACTGAAGTCCTCAGACATTTTCTTTTCGTTGTTTCTTTCTTTGCACAGGTAAACAGCACATTCTTCTACGCAGTGTTGCATTAGAAGCAGCAGAGCGGCTGAATCGCACTTTCATCTGGTCTGGTCTGCCCGGCTTCCCCGCTAGCGTCATTGACCCGCGCGTAATCGTACGGCTTTCAGGAAATCCTATACACTACTGTTTATGCTCTAAAAACATTCTAAATGACTTGACTTGTTTCAGTAAATTCTGGATGCCACCCTCTCAGGACACTTATTATTAATACATTGGGCGAGCAGTATGGAGGAATATTGACACGTTTTTGTGAACTTTTATGGACCGCTTCTGCCTCGGGCGCACGAGCATAGGACCTCCATTATTTCTGAATGTCGCTAAGACAGCAAGAAGCCTCCCAGATCTCCAGATGATGACTGAGATATCAAAAAGTACCCAGAGTGTTGTTCAGCATGGGTGAACATAGAAAACTCGCTTTAAACATGTTTTGAGTGTACTATTCCCTTTAATGCTATCCCCGTCTCAGTGAAGGAGATGAAAACACAATCAAGGAGAATCAAGCAAGCATGCAGATAGACTTGAGACTCGACTTGGACTTGCAAAAATGACTTGTGAACATAAATGTCTGCTCCTGCCACATCTTGCTGATTTATCCAGCAGCTGCCTGACGTCCCAGCAGCATCTCCCTAAATCTATGGATTTTTTCTATTCTGGGTGTAAACATGGAGTATTCATGCACGAAAGTCCAGAACTTCTGTCTGACAACAAGCCCTAACTTCTGCATAATGCACGGTAGAGTCCTGCGGGTTCGAAGTTTACCAACCCGACCTCTTTTCCGCCCAGGCTTCCACAGGAGGACTGCTCGAACCCGACCCGTCACCCGCGATATCTTCAATTCAAATCCGAACCCGACCCGTTGATATTTACTGCCACAAGCCGTAACCGTTAACACATCAAGTAATAGGCTATAGTGCGCTGCGCTGCAGAACAGCGCCATTAACACTGCAGCAGACGTGTATGCACCTGACTGTGGCCTTTTATGGAGGGAAGCCCACACTGCCAGCAGGGCTTTAAAAAGCTACAACAAGGGTGACCCTCAGTGCCTGATGTCCATAACAACACACACGCATAAAAAAAAAAATCACCAAATAACCCGCCCCCGCTTTACCGCGTTTATTTTTATTTATGTATGTTTTTCATCTGAAAGAGCATTTTAGCTTTTGACCCAGCGGGTGGTGGCCGTACAGGACTCCTAATGCACAGCGGCCGCGCCCAGGAAATGATGTACAAGCCAGTGTGTCCTGAGGGGGCAGCAATGCGCCAGAAAGCGCCCGGTCTGCAGAAAAGATCTTTAGTCGTGGTATTAACCTAGCTGCTGTTTACCGGCGCCGCCAAAAAGAAGAAAGCAAAAGAAAGATGTTTTTGTGGCAGCTGATTGGCGTCATGCCTGCTAGGAAGTGTGTTGGTGGGCGTGAAGCATAGGAGAGGATCCATCACTCACCTTCTGGCTCACCCTATGATGGGGTGAAGTATGATGAAATTTGGAGCATGCTCAAAAATTTCATGTCGTAATCGCATTGTATGTCGACAGCATAGCTTCAGCGTGCTCATAACAACATTATACCAAACGTACCCAACTTATCCAACCTGTGCCAGCCTTTTTGCCAGATTTTCCGTATGTCAGAAATAAAGTGGTCTTAATCGTTAAGGTGTGACAGGGGCTTTGCTCAGTAAAAGCTGAGCCCATAGCTAGGTCTAGGAAAGAAACTAATCACAGAAGGTGTATATATGGGAGATAGAACAAATACTGGGCTAATCAGCTGACAGGGAGCAGGTGTGGATAGAAGCAACTAGAAGGGAGCTAAGGAGACTGGCTCAAAAGCTGAGCAACAGAGAATAACTTAAAAATGCAACACTGCTTAAATATAACTAGAAAACAACTAGAATGACATAAATTAAAAGTTTAACTGCAAGCTCAAAAAGAAAACTCATGACAAAGCCCTGATCTATAATCGAAGGCGTTGAAAGCAGCTATTAGGGTGGAGTCACAGCTAAAAAAAAACAGATCAGATGAAGCTACTATGACAAAAGGCAAAGAGAACATCAAGTTATACTGCATAATTGGAGAATAGAGACAGAATGAAGCAGAATGAAGAAAAGGGGTCCCTATGTCCTCCAGCACTCTAAGCCTATAGCAGCAGAACTATAGAGATAGCTCAGGATAACCTGAGCCACTAACTATAACCTCACAGCAGCAGACTCTGACAAAGTGACAAAGTCTATAAAATGGTCGCATTTTTGGTGTCTCTTCCTTTCAGCAAGCTAGCTAAGCCAATCAAATTAGCAGAATGTTTCTATACTTGTCTCCCTATTTTGAAAAAGGTCAGCCAGCTGAGCATCATGTATTTAAATAAAAACAACAACCTCACACTTATTCATGATAGAAACCAGAACCGCTTCATCCATCTTTCTTTTTCAGCTGCTGCTGTTTGGAATCAGACGCTAACCTTTTACTGTGGTTAATGTTTGGTGGATAAATAAAACTATTTACTGCAGCAGATCCAGCTCTGCTGTCTCCTCATCCTTCTCTCTCCCTTTGTCCTTTTCACAAAGAAAAAGTGAAATCCAGCAGAATGATGCTTCATGGAGCTCTGATGATCGCTTCAACTATAATCTACCCTCTTCTAAACATAGATCTATGATGGAAGCCGCAGATGCTAATGTGTCGGTTTGTCCTGAGTCAGTAAATTACACTCCCACTTCATGAACAATGTAGCAGGGAGGGAAAACAAAACCCCCATTTTAGAAAGATTTATGTGTTGTTTGGCTACTCTGCTGGAGGCAGAACTGTGTTTTCTAGACTTTTCATCTGTCGTAAGTACGATCTTATGTTGATTATGATGTAAACAAACAGGAAGGTCGGCTCTGCTTTCTACCTTCTTAAAACTCTTAGAGAAAAGCAACAGAACTAAAGGTTATTGTTACATTTAGCTGCTTCTCACCAGAACTAACCGGCCTGTTAATGAACCTTTCATCATTAGGAACCTCTGTGGCGCCAGTGGTTCCTGTTTTATTTGGACTTAACGGTGTTTGTGGGAGATCATCCCTAATCATCAGCTTCGTATCTGCAGGGTGTTTCCGTCTAGCTGGGGTTTTCCAGGCCAGCTGTGATGTTCTGACCCAGACTCCTGCAGAGCTCCAGTGCGCTAATAGAGAGCAGAGTGCATTAGCTGCAGTGTGGATGTTCTGGCACTTTGCTGATTTCTCTTTATTGACTCAGCCGTGGAAACAGGAGCAGAGGTGGAAAAAAGGAAACATTTAACCCATTAGGATTCATCTAACTCTACTTGGAGATAAAGGACTCGCAGACTTCTGCTGTGTCATGCTTTAGTGCGGGAAACTATTATTAGCATCAGTAAAGCAGTAAAGCATTTTATTAAAGGGAAAATTGTGTACAAACCATTTGGCTTTAGGGCCGTTATTAAAGGATCTGTTTCAGTTAAAACTGAATCATGTCCATTAGAATCAGGCTTAACTAAGGTCAGGAAGCCATTCTAAGATAGAACATACTGAATCTTCCAAATCTGTCTATTACAGAAAGATCTTCTCCTAAATTAGTCCTAAATTAGCAAAGCAACCACAAACCATCACACTACCACCACCGTTAGCTCTAATGAGACGTTTTTTTATGAGATGAGGTGATAGATGCCTTGGTACACACACCTGGGATAAAGTTCTGCTTTCGTATATCACTTGTTTCCAACGTTTTTCCAAAAAGAAAAAAAACATTTGATTTAAGTTTTCTCCTAAAATAAACCGTTCAATTTAATGTTTTTCCAAAAATAAACTGCAGGGCTTTAGTCGTTCCGAGTTCCTTTAGAACTTCCTAACAGTGTTGAGGTTCTGAATAAATGTCAAAAGAACTAAATTCCTTCATTTGTTTTCTTCCATCCTCCTCTTGTTTCCTTTCTTCTGCTTTCTGCTCTGCTGCCTGCAGCGTTCCTTTCTCCTCTGAAAGGAACGTCGTGTCTCTAATGTTCCAGTTTGAAGCATTGCTACATTTCCTGCATCCTTCTGTTCACCTGCTGTATCACAGATTTAAGCTAAAACTGAGCTCATCCAGATATGGGATATAAAGCCGGGGCTAAAGGCTAACCAGGGTCTCTTTCTATGACTAATTCCAAATTCATCCTTTTCGTTTTCCATCAATGGCAGAGATTGCATCGCAGGTAGGCGGCTGTCGGGTGGATCTACTTCTTTCATTCACTGGATTATTTTTAGAATCCTCCTCTGACTCGTCTCACCTCCAGCCTGTTGTCCGCTTTTCATTCATGGACTCTGAAGGCTGCAGGTTCCTGACCAGTTAGTGAATCATCACATTATTTATTCTCTGCTCTATAAAAAGCAAAGTATTGAATAATTTGAAGGTCGTTAAATCTCATTAAAACTGTCCTTTTAAGTAAAGCTGCAGAATGTAGACTTAATAAACATTATGATTAATGTCCAGAGGTGCGTTCAGTACCAGAAAATGTACTTATAAGTAGCATTACTTTATCGGATTTTTACTTAAGTAAAAATTCAAAAGATTAAATTTATAAAAAAAAAAAAGAAAAAAAGTGTTACAAAGGCTACTCTAGTACTGAGCAACTTATCTACCCACAGATTTAATATTGTATAAAATCACGTAAAATTGAACAAAATATTAAGAGATATGAAAATCCTGGTATTTCAAATAATACGATAAAAATAACAATAAGCCATAAAGTAGTTACAGAATAAAAGATACACGTTATGAATAAAAAAAACTACCAGATCAACAGATACAGTATTTAGAATATGTTGATTTAAAGTAAACTATATTTTCACTCATCCTCTAAATGACTCCAAATTAACATTAAACCAATGAGCCTTCAGTACAAAACATAATAAATTTCTCTCAATGGTGCATATTTCTTAATTTAGCTTTTTTTCATTAAGTAAAGTTACTCACAATAGATGCATTACAATGCTAAAAATTTACTTCTTAGAGTACTTTTTTTTTTTAAAAGGATACTCAAAAAAATATAACTGAGTAAATATAACTAGTTACCAAACACTTTGGTTGATGCATTATATTCACATTTAGTGATAGTTTTTCTGTAATCTCTGAACTCTGCCTTGTTCTATTGGAAACATCTTTAAAGAAAATGTGAGTTGGAGCCAGAAGGAATCTCTTATTTTGAAATGTACTGCTCCCGCATCTGACTTCCTGTCTGCCTCATTTGGTTTTTTTAGAAATTTACTTGTTTTCCTCCGTCATCCTTCAGCAATGGACTTAATTGGCATTTCTAGCAGGTTCTGCCCATACAACAGCAGCGATTCAAAATGGCCGTTCCCAGTCTAAAGCCGGCTGAATGGCGGCCCACTTTCCTGCAACTCCCAGCAATATCCCCTCCAACTTCCAGCCACTGCAGTGACTCCCTCTCATGGATAACTCCACCCTTTCACTGAATTACAGGGTCTGACCAGCAGATGGCGCTTCTTTTTAGATCCTAACGTCCACAAATCATGACAGAAAGAATATTTTAGTACAAAGATTGATGTTTAAAAAGGAATTAAAGGCGATGAGCCAAAAACAGTCAGGATAGTTGGGACATTTTGAATGGCTACTACTTTAAAAACCGGTCGTGCAGCGATTGACAAAATTGACTAGAATGGCTTCTAGTTGCAGTGGAATGGAAAACTGACTTTTTTTGAATGAGGACTTAGCTAACAGCGGTTGCTATGCTAACATTTTATTACTGCTACCCTGAATTTAGCCCGACACACTCGGCCCTTTGACATCGGGGCTCCCACCCCCAGGGTTCTGTCCAGCGTATTTCAGCGCCATCACTGGTTGCTCTGGAAGTTTTCAGAACTGCACTGAAGCTAGTATGCTAAACTTTAATTAGCATATTAATATAATGACTGCTGAAAGGGTTATTTTATACACATTTACCTCCTTTTGTGTAAATATGGGAGAAAAGTGCTCTAAAGATTTAAAGCCCACTGCATTATACTCAGCTTAGACTCACCCTGATTGGCTGCAGGCAGGTGAAGACATGCTCTGCCCCATTAGGATAGATTCTATTTCTATATTTCTATGAAGATAAGACTTTTTCTATTATTTCTCATTTTTAGTTTGGATCCTGTTGCTTTTATTTTTCATTTTGCCGTCGGTGTTGATATTTCCCCTCTCATGTTCCGATAAAGAATCATTTATTCCTATAAGGGGTTTAGTTTAGTCACAATGATTTTACACAAACTGTATAATTTTACATCTTTTCTGACTGTTTGGGTTTTCATACAATAATGTTACAGCTTTCTGTTTAGTTTGTGTTGCTGGGGATGAATGTTGGACCTGAGTGACGTCCCTTATTGCTCATAAAAGGTGGTTATTCTGAGCTGCTGCTGTCTGGAGGACTCCACCTCTACGTCTGTAATCAGAGAGGATCGTACTCTAAGGTGTGGTTTCAACAATCCAGGCCTGATCTCGTCCCGCCTGCATGAATAGCTCTGTGGTGCTTTTGTTGGAAGCTAAATTAAAGGGATGAAAAGGTTGTTTGGATCCTCACGCCCTTCCTGCTGAAACCCCAGGACTCACTGCTTTTGTCCTTTTGCATATGCAGAGATGGGATCCAGAGAATAGAAAAAAACCTCCATGTTGTTCTATTTTATAAAGGCCCCAGGGCCCCCAGGAGAACTGCTACCATCCCTGCTGCTTCTGTGAGTTTATGAGGAAGTAAACCTGGGGGAGTTTATCTGACCTTTACTGTCATTAAAATAAACTCGATATCCACCGTAGTGATTACACAAAGATATTTCAACCTTTAAAGTGCGTCTGAATAAAGGCCTTTATAAGGCCAGCCATTATATTAGTGGAGCTTTTGTTACCTTTAATATGTTGAAATCTCCTGAAAGTGTAAAAAAAGCACCAGAGATATGATTTTCTTACCTGGTCCACTTTTTAAAAGCTTTCTATTGTTTTTAAAAGCTATAAAGGAAATGGTAATGGCATAGTTTATAGCCTGGATGCTGCTCTCTGGTGGATTTATTCAGACTTTCTTTGAATCTAAAGGGAATACGGAGTGAATTTTGTTCCAGTATTGTTGCAAGCAAAGATCAAGTTTTGTAAATAAAAAAAATGTTTTCATATTTCTTTTTCCGGATCACATTCTTTTCACTTTAAGACCAATACAAACGCTCACTCTTGACCAATTATATTTATTCATGTTTTTAGAATTTAAATTTCCCTTTTAGATTGAGTTTTAAAAAATGTTTTATTTTCAGATCGTTTCACAGATCACACACTCTTCACTTGTGGGGGCCGTTTTCCTCTGAAGTGAGGAGCAAAGACGTATTTTTATTGATCTGCATGGAAGTTAGCAACATTTTTATTGGTGCAAGTATTTTTGTATTTAGCCTCAAGTGAGAAAAAATTGTGATCTTTAAAATTCAATCTGATAAAGAAAAATTAAGATGATTAAATGTGATGACAATCATAGATTTCATTAAAAAAAATATATAGAATTTTATAAAAACATTTATTGTAAAACAAATTGTAAAAAAAGATTAAATAAAAAATTATAAAGAAAAAATTTGAACAAATTAAATGAAAAGCAAGGATACTCTTAAAAATTGTTTGACATATTTCAAAATATAATTTTTTTGGGTTTTTTTTATGTCAATTTAAAAAATGCATATATATTTTTCCTTTTACAAAACATGTTTGTATACAATAATGGAACAAAATTCACTCCATAAGGGATCAGCTTGGGCATGTCACATTAAAAAAGTGCTTTAAGTATTTGTATAAAAATGCCCAAACCTGTTGTTTCGGTGTGGAAAACTAGGATTCCATAAAAAATAAACTCTATAATTAGAAGAAAACGGAAACGTAGTTCTTATTTGAGCATTTGCACTAATTACACACCAACCGCCATCTCGTTAGATGAAATCGTGTCTCCAACCCATATTTCACTGATGAGTTTAGAGGCAGAGGGGGAAAATGATGAGTCATGCATGATAATCATTCAGATGTGATTGTATCAGGAGCCTGAAGAGATTTCTTCAATTACTGCTGGTTTGGCATTTTAAAAATTATATTCATGTTATTTTCAGTTCTATTCATTTTCTCTTTGGTAGCTTAGTAAAACCACAGTAATATGACAAACACCTAACATATTTAGTAATAACCTACTGCTTCATATTTGGTGTTTAAGATCATGTTTCATTTTTAAACACATTGCTTTCTCAAAGTGGAGTGAGATTATTTTGTTGGTGTTCTGTCAGACCAGCATACTTATAGTCAAAGTACAATACGTCAGATTTGCGTTTATCCCTTTAGTTTTGTATGAAAAATAGACTTTAAAGTGCGGTCCTATCTTAAAGACTAGTAGAAAATAGGAAGATGTAACGTGGTGCTCTGCAGTATGAAGCGTATTAAACTATAATGTGTTAAAGTTTAATAATGTATTTCCTGAGAAAATAAATGCATTAAAATCCTGTTTTATTCTCTGTTCCTGATCTGCACAGGAAAAAGGATGCTACGCTACTTGGAGCTAACTTTATCAGCTTTGGATTTAAACATAAATCTAGTCTATTTGAGTTTAATGTTTTCCTTTCATGTTAACGTTGTATAGCGCGTAATCTAAAGAAATAAACAACTAGAATGCAGATAAACATAGTTTAATCCCTCAGAGTCTTCTGAAAATAGAACAACTCACCTGTGGGCTGAGTTTGAAATTTGATTTTATTCTGTTGCTCTTTTTATCATTTATAGAGATTTCAAAATGACAGTTTCTAAATTAAAATTAGAAATTTAAAGAAGCAATAAAAATATGTTTAAAATGTATAAAGTTTAAGCTAACGATGACTCCTGCAGTTCATGGGTCAGTATTGTAGCCCTTCCTATGTCTCAGGGCCCTAAGAGTGGCCCTCAGCCGTAAAAAGGTTGGTGGCCCCGCTGTAGACCGATAGAAATAGGTTTTTGCTCCAGAGGAAAGAGAAGAGAATATTATCAATAAAATGCATTTAGAAAAAGATCTTTTTCTTAAAACTCAATCTATAAAACAGAGTTGAAAAAAAAGTAACTTAAATAAAATGTGAAAAAAAAGAAATCCACCAAACCTTTTCGTGATTAAGAAATTTTCAAGGTTAAATTTCTCTATTTTTCTTTTCTTATTTTTTAACCTTCATTTAAAAAACATGTTTTTGCCTGGAACAATAAGGGAACAATATTCGCTCCATAATTTTCCATCCATCATCCATCATCCATCCATCCATCCTCTGCTTATCACGGATAAACAAAGTTTTGTGGTTCTTAAATAAAAATTTAGATTGGCTTAAATCCATATCAGCGACCCGAAATAACCAGAGACTAGAAACCAGAAACAAAATTATTTAGAACAAGGATATTTATTAAATCTAGCTATTAAATTCTATTCAGTTTATTTCTATAGCTCCAATTCACATCATGTCATCTCAGGTCACTTTCCAGTTCACCAGATCATCCAGTCAGATTGATTTAAAAGTTTTCTATCTAAGGAAAACCAGCTGATTGCATCATTGACTCTTCAGCAATCCCTCACACTAAGCGTAGCTACAGTTATTATTTACACAAAAAGATGATTTTTTTACAGAAATAAAGAACCTATTTCTATTCTCATCTATATTACCAACAGTTACTGTTTCACAGAATCAATCTTCTAAGCCTGATGCCGTCATAAAGTCACCATGCTGTTTTTATTTACTCTGATCGTTTTCTGAAATCTTCCGTCATCGACTGTGCAGAGATTACTGATGATTGTGTGGAAAAATGGAAAAGAAAGTTTATTTAAAGAATGAAGACCAGCAGTGATGTTTTAAGCAGCCTAACAGGCTGGCTGACTGTTTGCGTTCGACTGTTTTCCTTCGTCACATATATCTGATTCCAGAGCAGTGTTTGGCCATAAATTCCCCCGATCCCGCAGCTGAAACTAAGTGAACTATTTGTCCCGGTCTGGCCCAGACGGTACCGCCATTAATCCTGGGAGATGACATGTTTACGGTTGCCTTGTGTGTTATCGTTACACGGCTCGCTTTGGACTCCCCACATCCGCCGTTGGACAGCAGGAGAAAGAGGGAAGGCTGAGAGCTTGCTGATTGGTGATCTGATCTGGATTGGGAATGAGGGATGCTTGATATCTATCTCTGCCTGGAAGTAAAAATAGGCTGTTGTTGTTTTTCCCGCTTGCTGCACAGACTCCCACCTCCCCCGAGGACGGACATCCCTGCTTCTCCTTATGGAGGAAAAGGTTGAACGTCTATCAGGCAGGTCTAACAAGGCTCTGTTTGTGGTTTGGGATTCAGATCCTCCCTGAGGACGGCGTAGTGGTGACAGGAACTCTGGGAAAGGTCTGGGAATGATGCTCTGACCCACTATCCAGGAAGTGCTGCATGAGATTCGGTTGCTTTTGTAAAGATAAAATAAAATCCCACTAATCAACAGTTCAGCCGAGTCTAACAGTCAGAAATACCAAGAACTGTTAAAAAGGACTCAGCTTAAACGGCGTGGAAAACTTTTAGCTCCTTTTCCATTTCCACTGTTTCTCTGAAGCTAAAGGCTTCAGATCTCCACGGAAACCAGAAGATCTGAACAATAACTCCAATAAATAAAGCTCCTCGTTTTCTACCAGCTATCAACTCTGGAGAAAATAACTGAAAATAACTGGAGACTTTAAAAAAAATACTTTTTTTTATCATTGATTTTCTCTTTTCTAGACTTTCACATCGGCTTCCTTTTGTGTTTTCATTACAAAATACGGTATTCAGTCAGCAATATGAAGTCTGATTTCTGAAGTCGAAAGCTTTTTTATACGATTTATATTTTACATTTTAATTAATATTTTCAATGAAAATATTTTTACACAGAATTTATATTTTTTGTTGAATTATTTTGTACAGATTCAATATTTTTAACATCCATGAACTCCGATACAAAAGCATATTTGCTCCTTTGAAGAGAGGACAGCCCCCCCAAAATAAAGAGTTTCTAATCATTCAAGCGCAATGTATTTGTAAATGTCAATCTAAAGAAAAAGAAAACTTTTTAAAAAAAAATATGAAAAAATTTAAATTTCTAACAAGAATTTCAAAAACATAAAAAAAAAAAATATCAAATGTCTAAAATATTTTTAAAACGTTTTTTTTTTAAAACAGCTAAGTTATTTCCAAATCTTTTTTTTTTTTTTTTTTTTTATAATGTATCTTCCCTTGTCTCATTTATGGATGACTATTTTAATTTACAAACGATTCTTGTAAAAATTATGGAACAAAGTTGACTCCATACAATC
The DNA here is from genome assembly GCA_018398635.1 of Cyprinodon brontotheroides. Lineage (NCBI taxonomy): Eukaryota > Metazoa > Chordata > Actinopteri > Cyprinodontiformes > Cyprinodontidae > Cyprinodon > Cyprinodon brontotheroides. The sequence goes on from JAGKQL010000053.1 coordinate 2,429,595, forward strand.
CATATCAATCATCCATCTTTAAATCAGGTTTTTCAAATTAAACTCTGTTTCTCAGATTAGTGGTTGAATCCATTTTCCATAAGGCTGGTTTAGAAATGATCATTTTAAGTCTTTAACTTTCATATATATGTTTTTTTATTATTATTATGACATTGATCTTCATCTGTGATGTAAAAACAGCATCACTTCCAGCAGAGTCTCAAATAAAACTGCAATTCTTTCTTCTCTCCCTGTTTGCTGCTTCAGCCTTTATTTCCTGGGTTTCCTCGTTTCTCCAACATAATCTACTATCATCTTGTCTCTTCCTGATTATTTATGCTTTAAGTTCTATAAAGCTTTCTCTACGACTAAAAGCTCCTGTAATGTTGTTTCCTTCAACTGCTGATAAGATTTGCTGCATCAATAATTAGAGTAGCAGGAAATCCATCTATAATCCTGCCGTCAGCATCTGTGATTAGAAGTGGAGGAGATATTAATTAGAGCAGAAAGCTCGATACGCTAATTCTCCTCATGTTCCTCTGACCCAATTAGTTTGGGAATCTTCTAATTGTTTAATAGACCAATAGTTTAGGTTTGTTTTTTCCAATCAGCTCTGCTGCTCGGTTTATTTCTTCCAGGGAGACTTTATCCAGTCAGAATGCAGCTAAATAAAAACTCATACCTGCAGTTTTAACAAAATGGTTCAGATTAAAATCTTTCCTTTCTGGTTTCAAAAATACTTTTCCATTTTAAACCAAATTTTTAGTTTCTTTATAACTAATGACCTTTTTTTGTTTTTTTTGTTCACAAAGTATGTTTTGGACAAACATTATGACCCAAATTTAGACCGAGCTTAGATCAGTTAACCGCGCTGAGCTCGGTTCTAACATTTCCACACCACGCTAGCACGGTTCCTCGCCTCCTATTGGCGGCCCACGGTACTACAGCTCTGAAGGCGGGAATTATGCAAACAAAAATAACATTCAGGAACTTATTTTTCTTTAGTGATATTTTGTTGATGGAGGAATATCAAGTTAAGAAGGCGTCCTGCTCGCTCTCAGCATCATCTCAGGTCGCATTGCGCTATTTTGATGCCATTTATTGTTAAAAAGCTGAAAAGTAGTTGTGAATTACAAAGCTGCTGGAAAACCCATGAAATAAGTGAGCTGTAGGGATGGGAACCGAAAACCGGTTCCTGTTCAGAACCGGTTCCGTATTTTCCGATTATTATTATTATTATTATTATTAAGTTTGTTCTTGTATTCATTTTTCATTTAAACACAGATGTTACTCCAGTTTCACATTTCCTGTGGACATCTTGATCTTGAGTTTGTAAGATTGTGCAATAGTTGAAGTAAACAAAGTCGATGCTGATAATCAAACTATTTGTTCTCCTTTTCCCCAAATTGGAATCGAAAAAGAATCGATAAAGAATCAATCGTTTCATAGAATCAAAAAAGGGAATCGGAATCGTGAAAAATCTTTTCAATTCCCAACCCTAGTGAGCTGACTGTGTACGGGAGATGATGCGGTCTAATGATCTATTCGTTATCAGAGAACCGAGCCGCAGATGAACTAGTACTAGATTTAGCTCAGCTCGGTTCAGTTAGGGTGACCAGATTTGGGGGTCTCTCCTGGGCCGCTGACTGCATTTGAACCGAACCATCAGCTCCACGGTTCCCCCCGCTGGCAAAAATATATAAAGGCTTGAAATGGAATAAAAATTATTCACTGTTAAAAAAGTAAATGGCAATTGTTGTTCTAACACACAATTGTATTGTAAGAAATCTAAATTTGACATCTATCAAATAAATACATGTTTGCCCAACTCAAATTCTCAGAAGTTGGTTTAACAAGGAGTTTTAAATCGCCTATACAAGATTTTTTGAGTTCCCTCAACTGTAAACTCATGGACAAGCCTACTATGATACGGGGTTTCCTATCCCTTTCTTCAAGTGCACAGCCCTTTTCCCTCGCGTTTGAGAAGATTGGCGGACATTGTGGTTTTATGTTTGTATCTGTTGATATAGTAGCCTTGTTGCACACATCATTGTTCCTGCTGGAACCACTATAGCCCAGACTGCCATTTACCACAGCGCGCACACACACACATGCATTCAGGTCTCCAATTCCTAAATAAGCAAACGAATAAGCATACTGTATCTATTGATACAATGTTTGACTTGAAGCGATAAAAATGTTGTATTAACATGATTTTTTGTGTGTTGAATGATGGGTAGTGAAGACGATTGGTAGAACTAAAAGAAACTGAGTTGATTGAACTCAGAACTTAAAGGTGAAACTGAAAAACCTAAGTTGGTAGAACTCAAAAATCTTTGTAAACTCAACCACAGTGAATTTAAGTAAGGAAAACTCAAAAAACCAAATGCATCACGTTGCCTAGATAATTTAAGTTCTGTCAACCTCTATTTTTTTTTTTTAGTGTTGTGCCTCATCAGGCTGATGTAGTAAAACTATTTGACATAGATTTGGAGTCAGTGGGTCACATGACCTGGAAGCTATTGAACAAAATTTCCAAATTTTGTCTTTAAAAATATCTTAAAAATTTAAAATAGCTTAAAATTGTATAAAAGCAAGTGTGCCTTACATATGTTATCAGTTGGCACACAGACTGGTGACGCTGGGGTTAATGGCCGTACCCAAAAGCCCGCTGACATGTGGCAGGAGGCAGCTACTGCTCCCACAGCGCCCTCTATTCATCAAATCAAAATAAAAAAAGCAAAGACTTTAAGAATAAAACCTTTTTATTAACTTTTTTACCTAAAAATGATGTTGATGTTTGACCAGAACTGTTAATTAGGTCCCTCTGGTTTATTTAAATGCATTAACTGTATTTGGGATTAAGTTGCTAGTTTATTCATTGGTTTATTATATTTTGGGGGAATATTTTGCAGCATTTTTCGGTCCAGCCAGTCGCACCTGGATCCTCCTGTGTGACATGAGCCAACATGACATTAATACAATAAACCAGGAGTTGAGCGGCGCAGCGCTGCGCTGGGAGGGCCTCTAAAGAGGTATTTTTCTGTTAGGAGAGGGAAGCAAAGAGCTGTGGGTGTCCGTCTGATGCTATTAGAAAATCAATGGGACCTGTTCAATGAGTAACACAGCACCAGTCCAGCACAGAGCCATAGGCGCCACTAATTGCTCCGGCTTTGTTTGCAATTAGCCAAGCCTCTGCTGCTAATGTGATTAAGTCACTTCTGATGAAGGCGATTTTAGGAAAAGCTGGTCACCTGGATGAAGCGTTTGATCTTAACCGTACGTGTTGCCTTCATACGGTAAAAGCAGCGAGGTTTGAGGTACAGAATATGTTCAAATCAGATCAATCTTTTCACAACTAATGGAACCAGAAAGTGCATCAGAAATGAAGAAAAACTCCAACTTTTAAATAAAACCTTGTATTGATTTAAAATGCTTCAGGATGCAGACGTTTCAGCAACAAAGGTGCTGCAGAAACATTACATTAAACAGCCTTTATGAAGGCCTTTTAATCCAATGAAAGGTGTGTTTGGATACCTTGATAGTGCGCCGATATAATTCTACAAACTACAGACCTGAATTATTAGGTCTTAAAGTTCTATTCAGTTTATTTAAGAGCTCGCAATTCACATCATGTCATCTCAGGTCACTTTCCAGTTCAACCAGATCATCCAGTCAGATTGATTCAAAGTTTTCTATCTAAAAGGAAAACCAGCTGATTGCATCGACTCTATTGACTCTTCAGCAATCCCTCACACTAAGCATGCTTGTAGCGACAGTGGAGAGGAAAAACTCCTTTTAACTAGTAAGTGCTTATGTCAGTCATTGCGTGGCCCCAATACAAATACCGATACTAATACCAATACCATCTGTTTGAAATTGATGTATGTATACTGTATATATGAAGAACAGCAGACTACTTGGATGTAAAATAATTGCCATCATGGCTTCATGTCAAGCTGCTGCCTACCTTTGTGAAACAGGAAAAAGACTAAAACAAAGTGAATTCAGTAGAACTTTTTATTCTGGGTGACAATAGTTGAAGAAACTTTTTGCTATCAAGCTACCCTCTTTCTCTGCCTGGAACAATTGCATCAGTGGGTAAAAAGTAAGGGGTTTCAAATAATCGTCATGGCGATGCATCGCGATTCTAATTTTGTGATCTACTGCATCAATTCTTGAAGGCAAGAATCGATTATTTAAAATAAAATGAACAAATAAAAATACATGAATGGTTGCCGCGCACATCGGCCAAACCAAGTGGAATACGACTCCAGTCCAGCAGATGTCGCTGCCGGATGTGTTGACGCCCGCTGCTTTGTGTCACAAGCATGTCCGGCCGTGGGATACTGCGACGAGTCATATGAAATAACATGGGAGGACACTATGAAAATTCGGCCCGCTGCTCCATCAAATTTAAAGTCAGATGCTTGGATGCATTTGGGCTTTAAAACAAAGAAAGGTAAAAATGAAATTGATATGATGCACGTCATTTGCAAAAGGGGAAATATACATTTGAATGTTTTCGTTTCATTGGTTTAAAGGACCACTGAGGCCATGTAAACGGCACTGATTATCCTTATTTTGTTATTTTAAGTTTGATGAATCCTAAGATCCTTTTATCAGTGTGTCCACGCCATATTTTTGTCCAGTATTTGTTTTCCATGGCAACACCTCCAAAAGTCGTTTCAATAAATACAGCTATGTATGAATCGTCTCTCCGCCAAGTGACGTCAATTGTTTACCTCGGGCGCGGTACACTATGCCTTTTACGCCTAAAATGGCGTCTTAGCAACAAATGTCACGTGACTGGCGGAGACCGATTTTCCTAAACCGCCCCTGTTTTCAGGCTTATGTTAACTGTAATGACTTATCTTGGACAGGCTGCCATGTAAACAGGCCTTTAGTCCTTCGTTTAGCTATGCTCAGGCGGTTGTTTACACTACACCTTTTACACCTAAAATGGCGCCTTAGCAACAAAAGTCACGTGACTGGCGGAGACCGATTCAGTTGCTTTCAGTTATGTATCAATTGAAGACACGATCCAGATCACACCCAGCCAGCCAGCCACTGGTAAGGGCTGTATCTTTTCTTACAGTGTTCAGTGAAAATATCGCGAGTATCAGATGCATTGTGATAGAATCGCATCCTGGCATGTGAATCATGATTTGAATTGAATCGTGACTTCTTTGCCAAGACCCACCCCTAGTTAAAAGTAGTTAGAATCTATTTTGAAGTGCGAAAAAGTCCTCCTGAAAACACGGTCTGTGCAGTCAGTTCATCCAACATATTCAGGTTTCTACATTTGAAGTTAATTTAGGCGCTAATAAACTGTTTCAGAGGAGTGATCATAGCGCCTGCATCAGCAGTGCTGTGTCTGACTCTCCTGCCAGCTCCCAGATCAGCTTCTCTGATTGGTCGATGCGGCGCGTCCAGCAGATAAAGTTACATTTTTCTAATTACAGCAGCTGCTGCTTCTGAAGCGCCTCAGATGCTCAGAAGCTCCTGCTGCTCTAGATGCTGCAGGAGCTTTTGCTGCTCCTTGATGCGCATCAATAATTGACTTAGCATGTAGAGCAGCTGCTTCTACTGCTTTAGGTGTGAACGTAGCATTAGCAAATCCATGAATGGGATGCTGTCCAGAGGACATCAAGGGTTTGCCTTTTATTCTTTCTTATACACATAAAGATTTATAAACCAGGAAATTGATAACTTTAGATTAAATTATTAATCCATAACTTGTATTAATTCAATCACACAGCTGGTCTTTGATGTACGACATAAATTACATCAAACAAATCAGAGCAGCTGTATCTTTTATAAATAGTTGGGTTTTTTTTAGTTTCAGGCGTCAATCCAGTCATTAAAGAATAAAAGAGGAAAGAATCACAACCAGGCTCCTGTTTTTACTAAATGCTCTGATAAGGTTAATTTCATTACAGATTCCAGGAAGCAACATTTTTATGCTCTTAACGACGAACACACAGATTCTTTTCCCCGAGTGAGTCTGAAGCCACGTGCTAAAGTAAACACACTTGACTGCCTTGTTATTCTTTATTTCAAGTGGCGTTGAAAAGCAGGAGATAAAGTTACCGCTAATGAGGAGAGGACTTCACAGCCCATTGATTACTGCGTCCACCTGGGATTCAGGAAGCTGCTGCAGGCATTCAGGCCAGAACAACCAGACCTCCTCCTCTACAGCCTGACTAATGATCTGCTGCTCTCAGCGTATGAAAACAGTTAGAGAGATTTACTGCGGGACAAAACCAACATGAAGGGCCGAGTACAAGATGTGTTTGGATAATAAGACGGACCTTTCTTTCCTCGTGACTTCACCCCCCCTGCTCTAAAATCTTGACTCCTTTAGGGGCGTAATGAATCGTGACACGGACAGTCCGGCTTGCACAATGGTTCCCCCTTCCTTGTCCTTTCTGCGGTTAATTGGGAAACTAAGATGGATCTTTGTTCCCGCTTCAAAGGGAGCTTTCAGAAGAAATGCTGCATCTCATCGTTCCGCTCGTAATGGGGACGAGTTTAGATGAGGACACGGAGACTTGGACCACCCAGTCCATCATAAAACACTTGGGAACATGGCAGCTCTGGTGGAGAACTGAAACCCTGCCAATCTGTAGCAGGTTTTAGGAACGACTTCAAAAAAAAGTCTTTTCTGTTTTCTTCTGCAAATAAAAAGCTGTCAAAGTTTATTTTTTGTGACATACATCCTAATCATTAGGAACAGCATTCTGATTGGTCAATTTGAAAGTTTGAATTGGCCTTGAAATAAAGAGAAGGTGATCTGGAAATCATAATTAGAATAAAATCCCCCAAACTCAATATTAAAAATAGGAATTTCAAAAAAAAAATATTAAACATGTGAAATATTTAAAGAACAAAGTTTGATCAAAAATTAAAAATCTAAAATTTTTTATAAAACCTTTTATTTATTGAGCTTTTCAAAGTTTCTTTTCTGGATTGCATTTATTTTCCAATTCCAGCTTTATTATCTGCTTGGAATAACAATGGAGCAAATTTAACTCCATAGTTCAGTGCGTTTGTGCTTGAAGTCGAGTATAAAACCTTAACCCATAAATCCATTGTTTTAAACAATCTCTAATATCACAGAATTACGGAAGAGGATTAGGGCCACTGAAAAAAAAAAAAGTAAACTGATTTTTAAATTTTATTTCAGTTTAACATGGGGAAAATCAGAATTCTGAGATTAAAGTCAGAATTTTGATTTTAATCTCAGAATTCTGACTGAATCTCTGACAATTAAAAAAGTCAGAATTCTGAGAAAAAAGTCAAATTCTCCAGAAAAAGTCACCTTATGAGATTAAAAGGGATAGTTCGCATATGTTTTTATGACATGAATCTGTATGGCATCCCCATCACCAGTGGCATGCAATCACACTGACTTGCCCCCTGGCAGCGCCCTTGAGCAGAGTTATCGTCCAGTTTTGGTCAGTTTTAAAGTAGTCCGGGCAGGTTTTTAGGAACAGCTTAAATAAAACTTTTCTCTTCCCAAAACATTATGTGTTCAAAAGAGCGATATTTTTGCATCCCAAAAACGTTGTAGTGGAAAAAGTCACACGCCGTTATCAATTGGTCCTATTTTTTCTCTGTTGTTCAGACAGTGCGCCGTCATTCAGACTTAGCGAGCTGAACAACAGTTATAGCCTCCCTCCCCAGCTAGGAGCTAGGCGGGAGGAGACATGGCTTGACCAAAACTGACGATAACTCTGCTCACAGGATGCTGCCAGGGGTAAGTCAGTGTGATTGCATGCCACTGGTGATCTGGATGCCATGGCCAGATTCATGTCAAAAATAGTTCTAACTATCCCTTTAAAGTCAGAAATTCCAAGTCAGAATTCTGACTTTAATCTCAGAATTCTGATTTAATCTCAGAATTCTGACTGAATTCTAATATCTTGAAAAAGTCAGAATTCTGAGAAAAAAAAGTCAGAATTCTGAAAAAAGTCAGAATTCTGAGAATAAAAGTCAGAATTTCTGAGAATAAAGTCAGAATTCTGACTTTATTTTCTAGTAACTATACTGAAATAAAATTAAAAATCAGTTAACTTTTTTTTTTTTCCAGTGGCCCAATCCTCTTCATTAATATATCTGTACTGTCTGAAGAGTTTAAATACCTACGTATGCATGACTGGACTCCTTTAAAATCACACAGATAGCCTTTTAATTTAGATTTAAACTCCTTTGCCCTGCGATGGACTGGAGACCAGTCCAGGATGGACCCCGCCTCTCACCCCTCACCACCCCAGCATGGGTTAAGCATTACAGATAATGGATGGATGGATATAAACTAACTCCAGCATCATTTAGTCTCCAAGGCGGTCGACTATTTTCCTGTGATCTTTTTGACTCGATCTGCAAAAAGCAAATATCTCTGCTGATACAAACATCAGGCCAGCTGCCTCTGCTCTTCACTAAAATCTGGAAATTCTGCTCCATATTTGACTCCATATTTGTAAAATTATGAATTCAGAGTGATAAACAGATAACGGTCTAATTTGGGTCGAGTAAATAGACTCAACGTTTCCCCGCAGCAGAGCGCTTGTTGATGGTAAACCATTGAGTCTCTGAGGATGTTTGCTTTTCCTCTAAGGCCCGTTTCTGTGAGGGGCGGAGCCAACGCCGTGCATAGAAGAGGCTCAGGAAGAACTCTAAAGATTGGTTTTTAAGTTTAGTTTGAATCAAGTTCAGCTTCTTTAGAAGAACTAAGCTATTGTAGTGATTAGCTGCTGAGGGAGAGCAATTACAGCAGCAGCCTGATATGGTTAGCTTTATTATTATTATCTGATGGTTGAAAACACATCAGATGCTAAACTTGGTGAATCATTTAAATGTGTTTAAGCTAAAAAATCACTACCATCTGCTCTGTTATACCTGCCTGATTTTTTTTAAAATGTCAAATTAGATTTTTCTTCTTGACTTTGCAGCTTTGGTGGTGAGGTTTCTGACCAGACGCTTCATCTGGGAGTACGATCCAACGCTGGGTGAGTCCTATTTACACGGCAGCAGCTGTTATTCCTCCATGACTGCAGAGCTGCGTGTCCTCAGGAATAACAGCCTGAAAATTAATTTCTTTGTCGTTTTGATGGAAAAGCACCAATTTCCTCTGAAGTGCAAAGAATTGCAGGAATGGTGTTTATGCATTTCCAGTCCTTACCGACTCCTCAAAGCTCTCAAACAACATTTTAAACATTTTTGGGACTCCTTAACTATAACATCCCTTTACTGTAGGAGCTAAGAATTGGTTTTATAATGTTGGTGATAATATTTTACCTGAGAATCTCTGCATTAATGTTTTTAGGCTGCTCTACTGTCCACATTTCTTTAGGAGTACGTCTAGGCTGTATCCTCGGGCACATGCCGTTCTAACAGTACATGACTCGGCTCTATTTTCAGAACATTCTCTTTATAATAACACAGCTAAACATCAGATATATAGTCATATTCCATAAATTAGAAAATGTTACCCTAACTACCACAGACACAGTTTTATGTTTTTTGTTTGTCTGATGTCATATTTTAGTATTATATTATATCCATGAATATTTCCCCCCTGTTAGCTGAGAATCATCACAACGAACAAATAGATCTAATCTCTAATCTTTACATTTTAACAAAGCTGCTAAACTTACTGAAGTAAACCAGCTGATTTCATCCAGTCTTGACTTTGCAGGATTTGGATGCAAACCTGGGTGAGTATTTAGAGACGGTAGATGTTTGCTTGCATTGTACCATGAACTGTGCAGCAATCCCTCACACTGTCCATGCATACAGCGACAATAGAGAGGAAAAACTCCTTTCTAACAGGAAAAAACCTCCAGCAGAACCAGGTTGGAAGTGTGAGTGGCCATCTGCTGACGCTTGACTGGGGTTCAAGGACGCAGAAGCAGACATAGAAAAAGGAACATAGAAGCACTGAACTACAAATACTTTCTGTTTGAAAACGTAATGGTTGTCTAGGAAAGAAACTGTTGAGTAGATGAGCAACAGTGGTGTCGGATGCAGAAGCCTTCAGTATTGTTGTTCTTTTTTTGGTAAGACTCTTCACCCTCATTGCCTACTGATTGCAGTCAGACGGCCAGTACAGCAGCCTGGCTTCTGTAAGCGAGCCCCAGGGAAGCTGTGGCTACAGTGCAGCTTTTCACCATCACAGTGCACGGGTGGGTGAAAGACTCAATGTAGTGTGAAGCTCTGTGGTCAAATGCTATACAAGTACAGGACATTTATGATTTTATGCCAAAGGGGATGAAAGAGAGGACATCCGGTTAGAGGTGAGCCAATAGCTATGCTTAGGAGAGAAACAGGACTAAACACTGGATGACCAGCCCAAATCTATCATCTGTAATCTAAGGTGTTGATGACAGCAGCTCAGCTGATGCTTCCCTCCAGGATGGAGTCACAGACAAACAGGAAAGGATTCCTTTTCCTGTGCAAATCAGAATAAGCAATAAGCCCACATTACATGTGTGATACATCACATGAAAGCTAAAACCTTCTAGTTTTTAGAAAATATAAATTAAATACCGAGTAAATCACAGCCCAAGCTGCATTGGTCTTTTTCGAACAGCAGTAATAAAGTCATGCTTGAGAAAAGGCAGGTCTCAGTGTATTAAATTTGTTCTACATCATGTCATCCACAAATGCAGAAAATTTCAGACCTCTAGCTACAACAGATCCAGAGCTGTGGGGCTTTGAACCTTTGGTGTCACCAGCATCTCCAAATGTGCCAAATGCTTTTAGTGAACTATTTGACCAATAGAATAATAAAATGCAACATTTAAAAACCTAAAATAACTCAGGGATTGATGAAGTAACTCAGATAATCTAACTAAAAATAAGCCCCAGTGCATTTTATTCTTTTTAGCCTTAGGCATTGTAGTAACAAAATTAAAAGCGCTTTGAAACGGTTCGCCGGCGACCCGGATGGTTTTGAGGCGCCAACACAGCCTGGATCTCGATCACTGTGCTGCATATTAATGCCGTCTCTTGCAGACGGCTTCACAGTTGTGTCTCCAGTCCAGGTTCTTCTCCAGGTGAACACCAAGGTGTTTCTACTCTTCCACTTCTTCTCCCAGGATGTTAACAGGATTCAACTTGTTCCTGTTTCTTCTGAAATCTCCAATCATCTCCTTGTTTTGTTGACCTTCAGGATCAGATGATTGTTTCCACACCATGCCACAAAGCGCTTCACCAGCTCTCTCTGTCCTCAGCTTCTGCTCCGTCTTTGATGCTCCCAATGACTGCAGAGTCATCCCCAGATGACAGGACTCTGTCTGGTCCTGGAAGATACTGATACTGGAATCCTTCTCGTTTCCATCCATCCATTCTCTTCCTCTTTATCCGGGTCATGGAGGCAGCAGTCTCAGCAGAGATGCCCAGACTTCCTCCTCCAGCTGCTCCCCAAGGCGACACCAGGCCAGCTCAGAGACATAGTCCCTCCAGCATGTCCTTGTCCTTCCACCAGGCCTCCTCCCAATGGGACATGCCTGGAACACCTCCAGAGGGAGGCGACCAGGAGGCATCAGGAACAGATGCTCGATCCTCCTTAGCTGGATCCTTTCCACGTTGATAAGGGGAGAACAACTCTACTCACCCCATCTGGAAGGGTGCGCCCAGCCACCCTGAGAAGGAAAGCCGCTTGTATTCGTGATCTTGTCCTTTGGGTCGTTACCCAGATCTCCTGACCAGAGGTGAGGGTGGGAACGTAGATCCATCGGTAAATCCAGAGCTTTGCCCTCCGACTCAACTCCCTCTGCACCAAGTAAGTCTGATACAGCGACCGCATCACTGCTGATCAGTCTATCGATATCACACTCCATCCGTCTCTCACTAGTGAACAAGACCCAGAGATACTTGAACTCCTCCACGTGAGACGAGGACTCTCCACCGACCTGAAGACGGGAGTCCACCGATAGAGAACCATCAGATTTTCCTCCCGTTTCCCACAGAGAGAAATCCCTTCATACTGTATCAGACGGCTTTCAAAAAAGCATCATATTTCCAAACTGTCCAAAATAAAAGTGCTTTTACAAAATACAATATCCATGAAACACAATGAGTGGATTCAGACACATCTGCTTTAGTCAAACATGAACCAGTGTGTATTAATGTAGCCGAGTCTGGCCCTTTCTCTTTACGATGGCGGTCAAACCACTTTCCTGCGCTGTAATTATATGCTGCAAAGACAAAGTGTCTCATCTGTAAGGCCCTTTTCATTTCCTGGCTGCTCGGAGCGCATGAGAGGCGCTAAACGCTTCCCTCGGCGCTCTTCTCAATCGTACGTCAGTTTATTTGGTGACATGAGGAGCATCAGAGAGCAATCGACTGCAAAAACAGGCAGCACTCAGGAAATGATTGCACTATTCTGGAGCCACATAATGATCCCAAACTTATTGCCATCATGAACTCCTTCATAAATCAACAATATGTTCCGGATATTCCCCTTTTCATTTAGATATTACAAGCATAAATTCAGTTCAGTTGATATTTCTTTGGCATGAAGTTTATTTTCCATCTATTATGTGATGTGTTGTTGTTCTGGATGCCAGCCTCATACTAAGCAGTGAAATATAAAAGGAATAATAACGGCCTCCTTGGTTTCCACAAGAGTTGGCGTCATAACCAGGAAATCCCAGCATGAGGTCCATAATGGGAATAACAGCACTGCTGGTGGGTGTCTGTTACCAATCAGACTCTGGCTGAAATTACCCATGAAGTGGATGAAACATTATTAAAGCGCCATTATGAGCACATCAGTCAGGTAGGGGGCGTGTTTGCAGACTGCCAGGCCTAGAAAGTAGAGATTACTGCCAGAATGTTTGCTCTACTTCATCCATCTCAATGTGAACGCCTGCGACTATGGCGACCTATTTATCGACTACCGATTAGTTTCATGGTTATTGATGATCTGAGCTTCTTTCCTGCTCAGAATAACCTTGGATGTTCCTGCTAACAGACGGAACCCTCAAGGCACACCGACAGAAACTCTACTACCCAGTGGGAAACAGTACGGAGTAAAAAAATAACTAAAATATTAAAGTTTTTCTACAGACTGCAGATAATTTATATTTTAAGACTCTGCACCATATGGAATTAATTTTGTTCCATTATTTTTGCAAGGAACACATTTTGTAAATTGAAATAAAACAAACAAGCAATCCTGAGATAAAAGTGTGAAAAGAAGTAATGAGAATAACTTTGCTCATTTTGCAGATTTTGTTTAAAATTATTATTTTAAAGGAATAGTACACCCAAAACATGATTAGCCTTCATTTTGCTACTCACCCCCATGCTGAACAACACTCTGGAGTACCTTTTTGATATCTCAAATGCATCTGGAGATCTGGGAGGCTTCTTGCTGTCTGCTGACATTCAAATAATGGAGGTCTATGGGCCCCGAGGCAGAAAGGTCCATAAAGTCCACAAAAAGCGTGTCAATATTCCTCCATACACTTCTCGTCCAATGTATTCCAAGTGTCCTGAGTGGGTGGCGTCCAGAATTTACTCAAACTTAAGTCATTTAGAATGTTTTTTAGAGTATAAACAGTAGTGTATAGGATTTCCTGAAAGCGGCGTTCACGAGGTCTCACGGAAACCGCTGCAGAATCAAAACTGCATCTAGAAGTGCTTGCATTCAGCGCCTGCTCTGCCACACAATGCAAGCTGTAGAAGAAGAAATGCGCTGCTTTACCTGTGCAAAGAAAGAAACAAGGAAAGAAAAAATGTCTGAGAATTCAGTGCTGAGGAAG
>JAGKQL010000053.1:2467851-2486675 GCA_018398635.1 Cyprinodon brontotheroides
ATCCATCCATCCGCTCATCCATCCACCATCCACATCCATCCATCCACCATCCATCCATCCATCCATCATCCATCCACCATCCATCCATCATTCATCCATCCACCATCCATCCATCATCCATCCATCATCCATCCATCATCCATCCATCCATCCATCCAGGTCGCTGCAGCTTAAATTTTGGGGAGGTATTTAGTTGGTTGCAGTTTGCAGGTCGAGACACTAGGTGTCCCACCATGTCACACAGTGAACCTTTAGTTGATGATTCAGTAGTGATAGAGACTTAAACAACCTGTGAAAATGTGTGAAAAGTATGTTCAACAATCATGCTTAAAATTGTGAGCCAAGAATCAGCTAAATTTGAAACATATTAAATGATTTAGTTAAAATTTGTCACTTTTATTGTCACTCTAGGTGGGCTGCTGCTCTAAGAAACTCACCGATGAGAGTTTTCACCAATGGCGAATGAGTCATGTGACCCAAAGAGTCGTTTTACGAAGGCTGTACGCAGCACGTTAGACTTCTTAGAAGTAAGAAGCTGAAACAACAATTCACTAATTGATGTTTTCTTCTTCTGTAGTTTTTAAGGTTGCAGGCAGCTGTAATGTGTCTCAGAGTTTGTTTTGATTTCTGTCCTGAACATAAGCCAAGGATTTTCCCTGTTTACAAAACAATGGAAACCGGATGTTTACGGATGAATTCACCAGGGAGCTAAATTGATCATTGAATAATTGTCCTGATTTTAGAGAAAACTTTCATCCAAGAGTATAAATTAAGCCAAACTGTTCTGATAAAACCAGGACAGATGGTAGTTTGGCTTCTTCTGTTAGCCTGCAACGCCCCATACCTGTCTATGTCTCTGAAAGGGAGGTCGTTAAAGCGAATTGTTGGCCTGACTGAATAAAGGAGGTCTTCTGTTCTTAACAAAAGAAGCCAAACGACCCTCATTCCAAAAGGGTGGACCCGTTCATCCGTCTCTATTTGCATGTTTTCTAAACCAAGGCTTTGATGAGCTACTGGATAAAACCTGGAACTCAACGCTATTATTACTGTTTTATCTAAATGCAAACATCTATGGGTAAAAAATATAACAATTTTTAAGCAAATATGAAGTTTCACAAATGTTAATTCTAAGATATTAGATGTATTTAAACATATATAGCAAGCATAATCAACTAGTAGTGGAGTCTTTTAAAAATAATAATTTCCTTTATGCATAATTGATGTTAAACAATCACCTACCTTTAAAAAAAGGTAGGTGATTTTTTATATATTTTTATATAGGTATTATTATATATATATTTTTTTAATGCATATACAGAGTGCTAAACTTTTTTTTTGCAGTGTATGCACTTTTTCAAAAGGCTTTAAATATTTTTGTCTGATGGGCGTCAATAAAACAGCCTGCACTACACTGCACTGCACTGCACAGCCTGCACTGCGCTGCACTGACCGGGTGAAATCCTGCACACTGTTGCTCCAGCTGTTGCTAAGCACCACCTCCTTTCTTTTAACACATGCCTGGCAAACACTTTGAATGCATTCAGCCAAAAATGTCTGCACACGTCAGAGCTGTGCAAACATCATCACATCAGAATGATCCAGCCGTCCAAAGAGGGGCAAATATTTTAACCAACCGCAGAAAGAAAAGATCCACAGCTGAGGTCTGTGATGGAGGAGGAGAAATGGAGGGAAATACTGTGACAAGAGATGGGGATAAGTTGAGGAGGAGATCGCCTCCTGCTGGTTAAACTGGAGTCAAACGTGAAGCGATCCTGAAAGATGAGCTGTACCACAACTTCTCCACAGGTTCCCATCATGCCGTGCGACCGGACGGATCGCAGAGGGCAGGCAGGGACCTGCGGCAGATCATGGATTCCACATTCCCCTTTAAAGAACAGAAGAATTCACCCTGGCAGCAGATTACCATCAGGCTGCCAGGGGTCTGGTATGCAACACGTGTTCAGGCTGTGATGGGGGGTTCTGCATGTGGGCCTCAGAGGTTGACTGATGGGAGCTGAACCCTCAGAGGAGGGAAGAGAGGAGCAGCTCTTTAAGGATCACATAAATCTGCTCTTAGGAGGTGGAAATCTAGCAGAACCCGGCGGAGCTGGATCAGAGAGACGGTTGTTGGAGATAAAAGCCGTTTCAAGGGGAATAAAAGGTTGGATGTGTTTTATAAGGCTGGGTTTGCTGTAAATCAGCAGCTCAGGACCGGGTGGTGTGACCGGACCCTTACAGGCCGCAGGGTTTACACTCCAAACATCTTCAGACTCTCATCTCTCTGTTTTCCTACTAAGATTTGTTAGAAACTAAAAAGTCCTGTTATTAGAAAAGAGGGAACCATGAAGAAACATTCAGGGACTTTTTAACCCAACATCAGTTAAAGGAAGTATAACAGTGAAACAATCAGATCCAGCTCCGTCTCTCTGTGATTATTTAATCGCTTTAGATGGAAAACATTCATTGTATGTTTTTAAATTTTACAACAGACAAAAAAATGTGATCAATGATTTGAAATCAAATGATTTTTAGGAAACTAAATGTATGAAACTGTTTTATTTCATGAACACAAATGATTGACTAGAATCCAATCCAACTAAATACATTTAATTAAATATTTTAACTTAACGTGAGTTTTTACATTTTTATTCCATATACTAAACCTCAGACATTCACCTGTGTATATATATAAATAAATAAAACACTGGTTGAGATGTTCACAACATGAGCTTCTTCTCAGCTTATTAACAATAAATGGCATCATCAGAGACCTGGGATGATGCTGAGAATGAAGAGGATTCCTTCTTCGCCTGACATTCTGCAAACGACGAAATATCCTTAATATAAACAAACAAGTTCCTGAACGTTCTGGGTGCCGCCATTTTTGTTTGCATAATTCCTGCCTTCAGAGCTGCAGTACCGTGGACCGCCAATAGGAGGCGAGGAACCGTGCTAGCATGATGTGTAAATGGTCGTTAGAACCGAGCTCAGCGCCGTTAACCGATCTAAGCTCGGATTGAACTGGATCGGTTTCAGAGGGGAGTAGAAATGAGGCTTAAATTCCTCCAAGAGATCTTCAACAGATGATCCAGGAGGTGAGATAGGAACCTATAGAGCAGGGGTCCCCAAACTTTTTCCTGTGAGGGCCACATAACTTTTCCCTTCTCTGATGGGAGGCCGGGATCAGTTTGTAACAGAAAAATTGTGACGATTGCAACAGTGCCTAAATTTATGATGGGACTTATGTCTTTATTCATAGTGTCTTTGCAGGTTATATTCTTTGAATACCGCCACCGCCTCTTGACAGATGAGACAGACAGTCTTTTCTTTGCATTAAACAAAAAAATAATCGTTTGTCCAATTCAGGCTAAATGCCCTGCATTCTGAATCTATTTTCTCTTACCTAATCTTTTCGCCATTATTCCATTCTCTCTTTACGGAAGAGAATTAGGGCCAGTCAAAAGAAAAAAAGTCTATTCAGTTCTGACTTTTTTTTCCTCAGAATTCTGACTTTCGTCTCAGAATTCTGAGAATAAAGCCAGTATTCTGATAAAAAAAAAAGTCAGAATTGAATGACTATTATTTTAATTTTTTTGAATGGACCTTATCCTCTTCCGTATCTCTTTGAGAGGGGCGGGTTTAAGATTTTTTGCTGGGGGACCTCAAAAGGGTGGAACATTGTCACGTTGTATGTGTGTATGAAATAGTTACTAATAGTTAATAATGAAAAAACTTCATAATTATGGAATATTTTATTCCAAACGTACAAAAAATACAATATATATAAGTAGAGGTTCATCATTTATAAAGAAGAAATGGAAAATAAAATCTGAATCTTTAACCTCAGAGGTGAGATTCTGTGGAATGATGAGCCAGAAGGAGAACTTTTTAGGCAGGTTGATGTTGATTGATCTGCTGTTCCTGCCTTAAGATGCCATGTTGTGAATTGGTACTATAAAAATATACTGAGTTGAACATTATATGTTAGGGTAACCCTGAGGGGGGGTGGATGGATATCAGATCCTGATTTTAGCTGCTCAGGTTCTGCAAAGGAATGAAGATCGAAACGCAGGCTCACAAAAAAAAGCAAGGTTTAAAAGTTTAGTCCAAATTAAAACAAGATGTTGCAGAATGAAGATAAAGAAGATAAATCTGCAGATTATGTTTAAAAACCTACTAATGTAGAATAAATTAAAATAAGAGGATTGGCTGAGACTCCTCTCTGTTGTATGAGTGGCGTTCAACAAGTAAAGCCGCTGACCCGCTTCCACATGAGTGATTTAGCTGAAATTATGCCTGTGCAATTATTTCTATCTCTATAGATTACATTTTAAATTAGAGCTCTGGACTATTAGTGGTTTCTGATTTACAGGAGTTTGAACTGAACTCAGGCCCCGTCAATAATTTACGGTCAAAACGTAACACGCAAACGTTAATATTTTCCAGAACGTTTGTCGTGAAAGACGGAGACATAAAATAAATGTGATCGCCCACACGTAATGCATGAAAATGCTGCAAAATGTATGCCAGGCCTGTAAGTGGGCGCTGTGGTGCCAAAGCAAAAATAGGCGACTTAAATGTTGGGCATGCACACTCAATATTTATACATGCTTTGCCCCGGCCGGTCCATTTTCGTGGTTCAATCAAATTCAGGTGCTGAACTATGTCGTCGATATTGCTCTGTTCTTCCTGGAGATATTCCAGAAGAAGAAGATTCTGTTGTAAGCCCGACAGCAGGGTGAGTAGCATTAGCAGCAACCATTCAACACAGTACGGCCCCATTGTTGTTGTGATACTGTGTCGCCGCGATGCGTGTTTAGAGGCTTACCGGCCATGACGCATGCGCGGTAAGAAAAAAAAATGCTGCCAGAGTTTAAAGATGGAAACGCCAAAACGCCGTTTTCCAAAATCTTCCCACTCTGAAGGCTTAATAAAAAGATGGTTTACAGACCCCTGAAACGCCCGACTCTCGCGGGATGAGAGGCTGGTTTGGTGAAAAATTTGTGCCGCGAAAGCCAGGGTTTGATTTGTCGTATCGTAGCCTCAAGCCCCAAAAGCAGAGCTGCTGAGTGTCGAGCAGCGTTTATCAGCTCACGACATGGGAGACTTTTTAACATGTTAAAGCTACAGTGTGTAATACAATTACAGGGATATACGGTCAGAAATGTAATATATTATACATAACTATGTTATTTATCATCATCTACGAAGCTCAGCAGCCTCTTAACCTTAATATTTTTGCGTTGCCTTAGAATTCGTTATATTTATAATTACATAGAGCGGGTCTCGCAGCCATGGAGGACAGACATCTTTGCTTACGGTTGCAGCGCAGAGCCAACAAACTAGCGACAAGAGAGATCGCCAAAACGTCCTACAATGATGTAGAAAAATAACGGGTATATTTATTATCTAAAGTCTACATGAAATCTATACCCTACAGACTAATGAAATACTATCTGTAAAATTATCTATGTAAACAAACCTCATCACTTGAGAAGGTAGGTGATGGGACGTCGTGGAAGACATTTTGTCCCCGTAACGCCGCCGCACTGTTGGGGGTGAAGCGGTGTGGGGGAGATGTTCATGTTGCTGCGTGTCTGGACGTTAGATGTCGCTAAAAGTTACACACTGTAGCTTTGGGAAAAAAGTCTCTTCATAAAATCCTAAAAATGTTTTACCTCCATTAGTTCAGAGCTGTAATTTGCCATTTAATCTATAGAGATAGAAATTATTTCACATGCAGCTAAATTGAGTGGAAGAGGGTCAGGGGTCAAACTTATTGAACGCCCCTCATATCAGCTTCATTTCAATAATATAGGCAAGGTGTGATTAGTTTATCACACCTACTGAGGCTGTTTCAGGGTTTAATGATCATTTAGAAAGAGATTTGGTCAATTCTAAGGAAGGTTTTCTCTAAAAGAAGGAAAAGCAGAACCAATAAGTGAGAAGGCACAGACTGTTTCACTTATTTCTATTGTTCTGCACTAAGCGACGCAATGACCTGAGAAATATGAGACGTCTGATTGTGTTTAAAGTGAGTGAGTGTGTGTTGACGTCTCCGCGGCTTAATGCGCTTAATTTCAGGGCCTGATGTAAAATAGGCAGCAGATGAAAGGAAGCGCTGCAGTCCAGCAGGTTCCTGTTTCAGCTTTTAACACCCCCAGCTTCATGCCAAAAGGAATAAAACACGGCACTAATCTAAGATGAAGGCATTTCTGGGATTATCGCCGCATTTTCTGAATGCTGCCTTTTTTTTTGCACTAAAGCTTCTCCTGCAGTGACCATAAATGGGCATAAATTCATTCATCTCATGTTCATCGCCTCAAACACAGTTAAACACAAGTATATTAAAACTCCTTACGCTTTATTAACAGAAATCTTGTTTTTCCAGACAAAAAATAACAATAATAAAGTACAGAATTCATGAATAATAATGAATTACGTCACACTTCTCACAAATAAGCAGCCAGACATTAAGGTCACATGATCACTAAATTTACACACCTGAGGCACAAGAGAGGAGTTGGTTTCCATGCCACATTTACAGCGATATACAGAACGTTGATACACCTAAAGGACCTGACGACATCACCACCCATCATTCAGCAGGGAGGAAGGAGCGCGGCGGCCTGGATGACCGCCGGGGAAACCATGCTGGACACACATCACGTCACATGGAGAGCCGACTGCCTGCAGGTTCAGATGGCAGGACTCTCTGAATGCATATTAGTTGAGCGATAGGACTGAATGTGGCGACAGCTGAGCAGCAGTATTGCCTTTTTCTCCATATAAGCACAAAACATGAGAGTTAACAGGTGAGAAAAACATATTTCCTTAAACAAACACCTGAAAGCAAAGCAGAGCAGAGCAGGGCCGTAACAACCTGATAGTTTTCCTATCAGCAAAGGCCCCCATTAGGACACCTCTGTTAATTACTGATGTAATAATTAATGTAAACATAAAAGAAGTAAATCAACAAACCTTCTTTTTTAATATTTATCAGCCGTTTTGGATAAACATTAATATATTTTGAGAAACAAATTCTTAATTTAAAAAATTACAATATTTTTATAGAAAACAATTTATTTTCTTGTTGAATTGATCTTGTAAAACATATATTCTAAAATCAAATAAAGTCTTAATCCCCTTTAAAAGAGAAATGAAAATAGATGAACAGCTAAGAATGAAACTAATGTTTGGCTACATATTAGTAAAGTTTAAAATATATAAACAAGCATAAACTTTCATCTTTTTTTTGGGTCTGACGATAATCAGATGTAAAAAATCTTATTTATAAACTTAAAGGTAAATTTCACTGGTTTATTTTAAGTCTTTTGATAATGAGTTCAAAGGTAATTAAAACTAATTTACTTTAATTGATTCTGACACAATAATAATAATTTATTTTCTCGGGGAATTTTGTGGTTATAGACTCCTTCTCTTCTTCTCATGCATCATTTTTATTTTAAATCATGCTTTTTTTTTTAAGAAAACAAAAAAAAAATCCTATTTTTTAATCTAGTCTAATCTAAAAGTTCATGTAAATTTTGTTTTTGGTTTCCATTAACTGGCCTTCAGTCTTTTAAATGATTAAACTCTTCTTTCCAGAATCATTTTAATTCAAAGACCCTGAATGGATAAATAATTCTTAATTTCTCGTTAAAGGTTTTGCTTTTAAAATAATAACTTCATAGTTCATCAGTGAGTTTCTCTTTTACTCAATTTCTTAAGTTATCTTTTTAACAAACGTATTTTAGCCTGCTTCATGTTGTCTGACAGGTTCTAGTGTTTAGTTTTTCGGTTCGGCAGTGACCCGGCATGGAGTATGGGGTGAACTTTGTTCCATTATTGTTTATTATCATATATTTTGTAAATTAGCAATAAAAAAATTTTGGCCACCAAAAAACTTTGAAGAAAGAAAAATCATGTTTAAAAAAAAAAAAAATCAACATTTAGAAAACAATAAAGTTTCTTTCTTTTTCTTTTTTTTCATTTATATATTGCATTTTTGTTTTCAAATTCACAAAGCATAATCTTTAAGATAACTATGGAACAAAATTCACTCCATATAATCATGGCTGCTGGAATCGAACCAACAAATTTAAAAACGGTTATTTCTTGATTTAACCAGGAATATAATTATCATTTAAAAATGTTTACTCAGGTTAACCCTTAAGTGTTTCATAGCCTATAAACCATAAAAAATAAAATAAATAGAAACACACTTAAAATATAATACTGTTTTCAAAATACATCTATATTTGATATTATTTGTTTGGACCTTATATTTCCGATTGATTAAAGCATACTAATAAATTACCCAGAAGGCCTAAACTTTAAGCCGAGTGTTTTCGCAGTGACAGATCAGCTGTTATCTAACAGAACGTTTGTAGTTGCAGACGAGTCTCGCCTGCTTCATGCCGTTATGTTTTAGATCCTGCAGGAAGTAGACGGTGATCAATGCTTGCAATGTTTGAATGGGTTTTTGTTTTTGCACAGATCATACGACTCCTGACATAAAACACTCCTTGTTTGGTAAAAACTTCATAACTACAGCCGTTCTGCAGTAAGTTTGTGAAAGTACAGCTAAGCCTGAGGTAGGTAGGAAAACGCTTGATTCCAGTCGACTCAGATTTCCAGTTTGTCAAACTAATAAAATTAAGTCTCTCAACTTTGAATAAATAATCATTGGAACGATAAGACGTGGAGTAATTAACATAAACTAATCTTGAAAGCCAGAGAAGTTAAAGTTTCCACTCCGACCTTTAAATTTCAAACAAAAGACGAGAGAGCTGACGTCAAAGTTTATCCCTCAAATCAAAGTGGAAACGTTAAACTACAAGGAAGAAGCAACAACCGCTGAGTGTCTCTGCAAGGCAGGAAAGTTCACGTGCACAGTGTTTATAGTGCTCACTTTTTCAGTGATGTCACAGCGTTAGTGCGTGGCACACAACGGATAGGAATCCTCATTGTTCAATTATGGCTTTTCCCTCTGGTGTTGCATCTTAGCATGCAGCACGCATGCTAACCAGGAAGTAAACTTTACAGGAAAGAGATGACATGGAATTTGGTCCGTCTGGTGAAAATAGTAGCGAATGGTTACAAAAAAAAGAATTTAAAGATTACACCATGAGGCAGAGTTAAAGTTACGTTCCCAGTAAATGATTATAAACGGGCCCCGTATGGCGGTTCAGCCCAAACCGAGAGGCGACTGAAAGGGTTGCAGGTTCCGTACCCGGTTAGAAGAAGGATCTGAATTCAGCAATAAGAAAATCAAGTGAAGCTGCACAGATGACTAATTTGTGGGAATAAAAAGAATCCTAACCTGATAATATCTTTGTTTTAGATAAATGTCGACATAACTTCAACACAATGAAAGTTCCGTATAGTTAGACAAAGAAATGAAAACCAGGAGAATCAAACTGTAAACCGGATAAATTAGCTCCTTCCAGATGCTTCCTGGTTAAAAACAAAGATTTCTCTCTAAAATTAACCCAAACAGAACTTCTACTAATGGATGTTGATCATATATCGTAGGGATGTGCACGATGCATATAATCGCCCCCATTCCGGTATCGGGCTCTTAAAACTGAATATCGACATCGGCCACCCCACCGATATTTGCACCCTGATCATTTGATCGGGCTTCTGAGTTTGTAAAGTCTAAAAAAATAAAAATACTACTTCTTCTCCTTCCTCAAAAAACTTTTTTTACATAGACTCGAAAAACTTCTAAAAGACGAGGGAAAATGATTGATACATTAAAATATAGTGCACTAATATTCTTCATATGCTGATGATATATTGCCATTATTATTTTGCAACACCATACTGCAATCTCTTTTACTAATAGAAATATTGCTATAGTCATCGCTTATGCTGTTTAAATTCCCCTAAAATTCACAACACCCAGTTTTGGTTCCCATATTTTATATATGTTGGATATAGTTGTTGATATTTTACTAATGCGTAAAATGGCGTTCATAAGGCCCTGCAAAATATCACGCAGAGTTTGTAACAGGAATCCATGAAATTTCAAATTCAGATTTTAAAAAGTAAAATAGATCGATACGTACGCTTTTAAAAAATCTAATTTGATATCAGCATATGAAAATATATTTAGAGTATGGTTGTATTTTTCAAAGTGTCAGAAATGGATAACAAAACTGCTATTTTCAATGACTACTTATTTTTGTCCAGCACTTTAACATCGGTATCGAGAATCGGTTATCGGCTACCACATGAGTTTTGAAAATATCGGCATATCGGATATCGAGCCAAAATCCCAATATCGTGTATCCCTAATATATCGTGATTTTTTTTTTACTTAAAATGCAATTTTAAATAAAAACATGTTCTAAAACAACAATGGGAAATTGGCTGCCTCTGCTCCGCGCCGCTCTGGTAGATGGCGCCGTGGAGCCCATTAGCCATGCGGCCCAGCGCCCCGTAGCAGGAGGCGGCCACATTGGAAGACGAGGACCGACTCAAACCTCCAACAACATGGATTCTGATGAACATAAACAGCAACTATAGGTTTTATGTTAATAGCTCAGAGAAATATTGCAATATATATTGATATTACAATAGTGTAATAATATCGTGTTGCGACTATGTATCGTATCGCAATATCCATGCCAATACTCACCTAACCAGGGAGCCAATCACAGCGCCAGGACTCTCGCGTGAGTTTTACTGTATTACCAGTATGTAACAACAGCAACCACCAACCAGCGATAAGCGCGCCATAGGACTCATAGCACCGCTCGATCAGCGCTCGCGGAGCAACATATGCTGCTACTGCATAATAATATATTCATATAATATATATATATATATATATATATATATATATATATAATATATATATACAATAATATATGCTCCTTAACTATTATATGTAACGCTATTTTATAACCAGCAACAGCCAGCAACATAAGAGCAGCAGCAGCCAGCAGCAGCCAGCAGCCGCTGCTATATAACAACCTTTACGCGCCTTAACAGCAGCAGCAGCAGCAGCATAAAAGCTCAGAAGGCCAGCAGCAACAACAGGCTATATATATACATAGGCTATTAGAGCAATAAAGGGGTTATTAAGCTAGCACACCCGCGGCCCGACATGCGTGCTTTTTCCTTCCTGGCGTTATCGGAATAGTCCTGTTGTATTAAATCGTGTTTTTCACCCCCAATATAAACAGTTCGTTGATGATGGTGTCATATTTAATGAGATTCTCCGGTATGTTTGAACTTGAATTTAATGTTGTTTTGATGTTTTAGAGTAAAATGCGATCCCCAGTCTGAACATTAACTTAGAAATCCACTTTGTGTTTTAGAAACTGAGCTCCTGGCTGAGCGATCCGCTCTACGCCAGGCTGGCAAAGTCCTGGCCCTCCGTGGCGCCCGGCGTGGAACCACTCTGATAGCCTAGAGGCGCTGCGATCTACAGCGTGGCGTTAACGCTCTGCCGACAATCCACGCCATTACCGCTCTGAATGGAATCCTGCTCTCTTTTCTCTCATTTTATTTTATTGCTTGTTTTCAAAGTCTTAACCAGGTTTCTTTGCATCGTTGTTTTACTTTTTAAAGGCCTAAGCTGCGTTTTCTCTCTTACTAACATGAGGATTGATAATGGCTTATTTTATAGGTAATTAATACTGTTTAATATTTATTCGCTTTATCAAAGCTGCTCATCCAACATTTCCAATTATTAATCTTTGCATATTTAGGTTAAAACAGATGCTAGGAAATAAATAAGAATCTAACCACTCCAGAAACAGCTTAACTGAAATTATTTCTTAAAATCTTTATTGCTGAGAAGCAACATTAGAGACGGCAGGATGTTTTCAGCAGTAAATGAGATGCTAATAAACATTAAGCAAAGCCTGGAGGGTTTGTTTTTGGAGGCCTGTAATACTCTGGTTAATACAAAATCAGAAATCTGTCTAAAAGGCATAAAAATAAAACTGATATGAGAAGTTTTATTGAAAACAAGTAGAAGGTTAACTAGCATGAGGCGTCGCTTTCTATGTTGGAAACAGGCGGGTCTGTCATACGTAGACGAAGCTCTCAGCCAACGGTACAAGCAGGGAGTAAACAGCCAGACCACCTGAAGCAATGATTTGATAACATTGATTCTTTTGACCCTTATTTTTTTTTTTGGTTCCTTCCTGATGCCAGCTCGATCAGAAATATCCTATCAAGTCTCTGAAATCGGTCCTCCTGAAATCATTTAACTCATTCTTTTGCGCCTTTAGGCTGGAGCAATGCTAAACAGCGTCTTTTATGTGGGTTCCTTCAAACAGCTTTTAATGGCCATTTCAGCAGTTAATGACATTAAACTGTTATTGGTTAGAAACTCTAAGATAAAGCAGGTTGTATCGATAACCGGGTGTTTGTGGGAATAAGCTCACAAATATGAAAATAAGAACGTCTGTGTGGAGGAAATTTATTCTAGCCTCCAAGGTTCCCATATTTAAGTGATTATTACTGTCGCTTCCTTCTCTACAGAGATGAATGTAAGGCAGCCTTGGCTCAAAGCAAAGAGCCGCTTTAAATCCTCCGCCATATGAAAGCCGCTTGTTGTTAGATCTTGTAGTATTTGTCTGTAGTATTTTTTAAATATTTTTATTTTTTCTGGACACTGTTTTTATGCTTTTTTACGGTGACCTTGAGTGTCCAGAAAGGCGCCTTTTTAAATAAAATGTATTATTATTATTATCTGCAGCTTCCAGATCTTCTCTTCCTTCATCAGTGGATCAATAATGATAAAAATGGCCATCTCCTTAACATTCAAACATCTATGGAGCAAATTTTGTTCAATTATTGTTTCAAGCAAAAAAGAAAAAAAAAATAAATAAAAAAAAATGCAATCATGAATTGAAATTAGAAAAAAACTTTTTAAAGACATATTTTGAAAGCAAACATTTCAGATTTTTTTTTAGATACCGGTTTACTTAAAATCTTATTTTTTTAGAACAAAAATATAGATATAGCTTTCTTTTTTTAATTTCTCAAATTTTATTTTCTTTTAAATAAATTTTTATTCAGATTGAGTTTTACAAATTGTAATTTTTTCGAGATTTGGGGTGGGATATTGCTCTGGAGCGATGGTCCGAAATTGGTCCGAAAAAGAGAAATTTGAAAAAAAAAAAAAAAAAAATCAAATTAAGAAATATGACAAAACTTACAAAAGTTACTCTCAAAATTTGTTTTCTAAAGCATTTATCTTTTATTTGTTCCTGTGCTTCTTTTTTAATTTCCATTTACAAAACAAATCTGTTGCTTATAACAATAATGGAAAAAAATTCACTCCATAGGTACCTCACCATCACTATTGATGTGTTGAACTTGTTTTATCCAGTCGTTTGGTTTGTCTTTTTTTCATGCAGAAGTTCTAGAAGCCGCTGTAATAAACGCCCTTTAACCAAACCTCTTATGGGTTTAAACACAATTTCTAGATCAGATAATAAATTTGAATGACAGATGAATACACAATAGCTATATTGTGTTTTCAAATCTGACCTTAAGAACAGCCTTTTCCTGGAATACTTGAATGAAGGGAGTGAAATAAACAGACTTTTTCCATCAGTTCCACTTCCAGGAACCCTTTAAGTCATAAATAAATCATAAGCCTTTAGAAAATGTTACGTTTGCCTCAGTTTTCAGGTTTAAGCTCATATACGGCATTGGATTCCACAACAAGATCAAACCTGGAGGCAGGAAAACAAAAGCTCTGCTGACAATATGTGCAGAGAGAAAGGAGAAGAATGAAAACAGTTAAATAGAAAACACTTAGTTGAACTTTTTAGGTAAATATTTAACTCCAACACATCAAATGTTTAAAGGAGAAAATAGCTGTGATGGAAGACGGCGGCTAATAGCCAGTACAGCGTTTCCCCCAGGTAAAAACTAGGATGTTTTCCTGACCGGTTTGTTTAAATCTGCCATTAAAAAGCACTTTGGTAAAATCAGGAGGAGTCGATGCATCACTAACCAGTCCGTCTGAGAAGCTGCTGGCTGAAATGCTTTAGAGCTGGCTGGTGAACTGAGACCGCTCGGGTCGTTTTAAAGTGGAGAATATTGCCTTTTGCAAATCATTGGGAAGCAGGGTGTCGGTTTAAAACAGGAAACAAACAGGGTTATGGTTTCACCAGTTGCACAAGGAGAACGGGGGACGAAAATACAGCAAGTAGCAGAACTAGAAAAGGAGTCATTTCTGTGATTATCACTAGGAAGGCCAAACGTAGATTAAATCTGAATGTAAACAGCTCAAATCGTGGCACCTATGAAAAAAAAAATTTTTCTTTTACTAAATTGGATCCTGTGTTAAAATACAACCAAAAACTGGAATGTAATTTAAGAGACAGATCAACCAAAGCATCGATCTTCATTTAATCGCAGCTTCAAATGGGTTTTTATTAAGATATTTCCCGTATTTATCATATT
Source organism: Cyprinodon brontotheroides (assembly GCA_018398635.1). NCBI lineage: Eukaryota > Metazoa > Chordata > Actinopteri > Cyprinodontiformes > Cyprinodontidae > Cyprinodon > Cyprinodon brontotheroides. The sequence continues at coordinate 2,482,297 of JAGKQL010000053.1, forward strand.
TCCATCAACTTTCCCTGCTGCACCACAGCATGATACCCCCACCACCGTATATAACAATAAGGAAGCTGTATCTCTCAAGGTCGGATTTTACAGCAGGATTTTCAAATTATTGGATCAATAAATGAATCGGAGATAAAACTGAGTTGATTGTTCTTTCCGGTCACAAAACAATCACGACACATTACGCACGATGTTGATGCTCTAGATGCGCAGCGACCAAAGAGTCTACAGACAGTCTCTATGTTCAGTAGGTCTGTGCTGAATGAGTGAGGAGAAACACAAAGTTTTAAGATTATTTTAAGGTGAAAACGTCGTCCTCTCAGTCGGTTTGCCTGGATTATAATCCCACCTTCAGATATTCTGTAGGTGTTTAGAGCAGCAGATTATAGTTGTGGGCAAATAAGACGTTTTGTAAATTGAAATTTGATAAAAAAGCTATTTTATGAAACAGATTTTAAACTTTTTTAGTAGTTTTATAAATTTTCTCTTTTTTCAAATTGGATTCCCGTTAAATTTTGTTTAACAGATCAACTTTTCATCTTTTTGAGCCCAGAACAAACGTCGCTTTGGACCAATGGAGACATCGCTAACATCCGATGAAGACGTATTTCTATTGGTCTGCTGGACGTTGGCAACAGTCTTACTGGTCTGGAGCGTTTGTACTGGGATGGAAATGATGAGAATGAGAGCCGTAAAACGCAATTTGAAAAAGGAAAACTGAAAATATGAAATCTTTAAAATAAAATGTTTTCAAAAACAAATAAAATTAAAGGATGAAAATAAAGATAATAATTTAAAGTAACAACATCTTTAAAAACTTGTTTTTAAAGATGTTTTATTTCTGGATTGCTTTCTTTTTTTCCCATTTACAAAAACTGCTTTTTGTTTTTCTTGCAACAAATTATGGAACAGAGTTTACTCCATAGAAACCCCACATACCAGCAGGTTGGCGCTCTGGGAATCCCCCCACACCCACACCCACACCATCTCTCAGGGGATTTCCTGTCGCTGCAAATAGAGGTGAATTTTTTAATTCTTTATTGTTTTAGATGGTGAAACCTACAAGTGGCAGAAAATAAAACCAAATAGTTTTTCCAGGCAACTTTAGACATTTTAAGTTAATGAAGGTTTGAAGTATAAACAGTTTTTTGCCAGAATTTGGTTACAAAATATTTTAGCTGAGAAACTCACACTTTTCTTTGTATGTTAAAAAAGAAACCCCACAAAAAAAAAAAAAAACTAAAATCCTCCTGACTTTTCATGTAACTTTAATGGAGATGAACCCTTTATATACATGAATGATAGTTTTTCCTGTTTTATACAGGAGGAGATGATTGAGGGCGGCTCCGCACACCTGCCCTCCTTCAGCTTCATTCCTATTGGCTGTCCTTCAGCAGTGGTTAGCCGTTTGGCGATATATCGGGATTTTCAGCTGCCCAATATAATATCAATCTTTCAATTCCTAATATCGATTTAAAAAAACAAAAATTTTAAACGGGAACAATGAGGGAAAATTAGCTACTTCCGCGCCGTCACTCGATGGCGCCGTGGAGCCCGTTAGCTATGCTGCGCAGCGCCGTATCTGTAGCTGAGGCGGTCAGAGTGGAAGGCGGTGACTGACGCAGACCAGGAACAACATGGAGACAAAAATAACGGATCAATAATTCCTGATGAAAGTTTACAGCATTTACTTTTGACGGCTGGGAAAATATCGCAATTTATTGTGATATGGTGATAATATCGCATTGTGACCCAAGTATTGGGACGCGCATCATATCACAATAGGCATGTCAAACTCAGCCTTAGCAATGGTTAACTCTGCTTTTACCACTCTGGTCAATTTTGATTTAATTTGTTGCATTAGTTTTTTTTTAAGGTTATATTTTTTATTTTAATTTGATGTGAGTTGGTGATGATCTGTCTCATAAAATACCCAGAAATATCTGGAAGTTTCTGCTTCTCTGCACTTTATTGAGGATCTGCGGCCTTTCTAGTGATAAATCAGCTGATGATCTGAGAACAGTTGCACCAGATGATCAAAGCAAAGAAAAACCACAAAGCTTGGAAGAGAAGGAGACGCTTTTACAGATGAAGCTGTTTCTTTTTTTTTTCTTTTCTTTTTTATGTCTTTGATCTGACATCCAGCAGGGGGAGCTCTGCCTTAGAAAGGCTCTAATCAGAGAAGAGGCTTGCGAAGGACTGCCGGAGGCTACGGATGGTCTCGGCCTTGGCTTCGTCATCCGTCACGTTCCCCCGTAACGTCTCTGTGAATGTGTTGGTCAGTGACTGGGACTTGCTGCGCATCATAGAGAAAAACATTCAGAGAAGCCGATGACAGAAAATGATTCGTAAGGAGCCGGAAATGATCGGCAGTTTGGACTTACTTCAAATGAGGCGACTGTTTCTGAGCTCCAGGCCCGGAGGAGGCGGGGATGGGTCCGGGCTGGAAGGCCTGGCTGGGGGAGGTGGAGGCAGAGCGGGCTCTCTGAGGGGAGCCCTGGGCCGACTGGGACGGGGAGGCGGAAGCAGAGCGGTGTCCACCTGGAAACACAGGTTTCACTTGGCTTCATAGCGCCACCAACAGGTCAGCTTGGACATTGTAGAATAACCTTACCTCGCCTGGGCTGGGAAGTCTGAAGGTGGAGAGAAAGAAGCGTTACATTGTTAATAAAGGGACAAACATGCATGAAAGCACTTCTGTATCAGCGATGGAGCCATGAGGTGATCAATTAAAGGTCCACAGAGCTGGATAGAGGGACATCTAGTGTCCAACCTACGAACTGCAACAAGCTTCTGTCATAAAGCAGTTTATTGAAGCACAGTAGACAAACTTTCAACCTAAAAAAGAAGAAGTTTACTTTACTTTTACTTTTTTCAAACTACATTTTACTTACTGAAGAACGGTGTACTAGTGAATACTAAGACTGGAAAATCTGGAAAAAAGACGTTTTATTCAAAATGGCCTTTCCCAGTTAAACAGCAGCCAAATGGAAGCAAAGTCCCCTCAAACTTCCAGCCACTGCAGTCACCCTCACCTGCATAGTATTTTACTCTGACTCCATCCTTTCACTGAATTACAGGGTCTGACCAGCAGATGGCGCTTCTCTTTAGATCTTAATGTCCACAAATCAAGACAGAAAGAATATTTTAGATGTTTAACAATGAATTGTAGGGGATCAGCCAAGGAAAGTGGGGAAAGTTAGAATGGCTACTACTGTAGCTGAAGCCTAAAGCTTATTTTAATTGGTGTATTTTTACTTATTATTGTCACAAATTACCAATACTTAAAATATCTGGTTTGAGGTATTAAAAAAAAGGTGATAAATTTCACATTATCTTAATAGAGAAAACACGTGAAGAAAAGCTGAACAGGCTGGGCTTTAAGGAGGAGTTTATTCTTCCCATAGTTCAGGGAGACAGAGAGTTTAGTGTCCAGAACCTTCAGTTATGAACAATCTCAGAATCTAAAGGTAAATACTAACTCGGGGGGGGGGGACTAGCACTTAATGCAATGATTTAATACAGGAAGAAAATAATGTTTATGTACGACTTGAGAATAAAAGCCGTATTCAGGATAATTCCTCAACTCCTGGTAAAGTCAAGTTAACTTAGAGAATCTGACGGAGCGTTTATTTATCCTTTAATGAGTCGCAGTGATGTCATCTCCTTCCAGTTTTCAGCTTACAGACGCCGGTATTCTCCATGGCCGCCAAAGACAGGCGGTATTCAGCACATATACGGCGCTGAAATAATGTCCTGGAAAGACAAGTAGCCCCTTAATGCCAAAAACATCTTAAAGATCAACTACAAATCGCCAAATTTAAAAAGTTCGACCCTTGGTGTGACTAGAATCCATCTTGAATGTAAAAGTCGGGAACCATTTTGTTCGACCGACTTAATGACTCATTATTTTAAAATAAAAATAACTTGGAAGTTAAAAACTTGGGATTGTGAAGCTCCATGGAACACATGGTGGACTCATTGAGACCTGGTTGTCAACAGCATGCTGGCAGCTGCATTGTTAATAGAATATTTACCTTAACTCGCCTGCAAAACAATGAACTTCAGGCCTCAGAAGCATCAGTAAAAAGTCAAGTTTAAGAAAGAGAAAACAAACACAAAAGGATCTGCTTCTGTCTCCTTGAACTTCAGTGGGCCTCAGCCAGATGGTCCGCTCACACCTGAAAGCCTTGGTTCTGCTGGAGGTTTCTTCCTGTTCAAAGGGAAGTTTTTCCTCTCCACTGTCACGCGCTACAAGCATGCTTAGTGTGAGGGATTGCTGAAGAGTCAATGAGTCGCATGCAATCAGCTGGTTTTCCTTTAGATATAGAAATCTTTGATCTGGATGATCTGGTTGTTTTATTTCTATAAGGTGACCT
>JAGKQL010000053.1:2496675-2507656 GCA_018398635.1 Cyprinodon brontotheroides
TCTGCTGACATTCAAATAATGGAGGTCTATGGCGCCCGAGACAGAAACGTCCATAAAAGTCCACAAAAAACGTGTCAATATTCCTCCATACTGCTCGTCCAATGTATTCCAAGTGTCCTGAGTGGGTAGCGTCCAGAATTTACTCGAAACAAAGTCATTTAGAATGTTTTTAGAGCATAAACAGTAGTGTATAGGATTTCCTGAAAGCGCGTTCACGAGTCTACGGAAACCGCGGCAGACCAAACCAGATGAAAGTGCGCATTCAGCTCGGCAAAGAACTCATGCTCTTCCTCAACACTGAAGTCCTCAGACATTTTTCTTTCGTTGTTTCTTTCTTTGCACAGGTAAACTGCACATTTCTTCTTCTACGCTTGCATTATCGGCACAGCAGACGCTGAATGCGACTTTCATCTGGTTTGGCCCGTCATGCTTCCGTGAGTCGCGAAACCCGCTTAGAAATCCTACACTACTGTTTATGCTCACTTCAAATGACTCGCTTCGAAACCCTGGACGCCCACCAGGACACTGAATACATTGGACGCAGCAGGAGTGAATACGCACACGCTTTTGTGGACTTTATGGACTCTGCCTCGGCCATGGACCTCCATTATTTGAATGTCAGCAGACAGCAAGAAGCCTCCCAGGATCTCCAGGTGATGCATTTGAGATATCAAAGTACTCCAGAGATGTTCTCATGTGGCAAGGGCTTAGGTTTGATTTCAACTTTGGTAGGGACACTTTTCCTTCAGTTTCATTGGTCCTTTTGCAAAAATATGCATGCTCTTTTTATGCTTAATGTGAGCTTCTCAGTGAAGGCTAGCCATATTGTTAAAAGAGAACAGCAACATTTTGCGTTACATTAATACAAATCTTATAAGCACTACATACTCTAGATGCTGCTTATCAATATTTAAAAGCATAACTGGCTCTGATGAATGAGAAATTAGGATCTCCTTTTTCCATTTTGAAAGGGGATTGCATTTAAATTCTCACTCAAGTTCTCAAGACAGTGTCTGTTTAACCAAATATAGTCTATAATATGTGGATTTCCATCCTGTGCTTTCTGAAGAAGATAAAGAATTGTGCAGAGGGTAAAACCCACTCTTATTTTATTTTTTTATCTAATATGCTCTCTCTGGATAATGCAAAATAATACATTCAAGGGACAGCAAATAAATGTATTGTATTTACATGTGCACTGGAACTATAAGATGAACTGACACTGAGCATTTAAAATATTAATATTAGAAGTTGTACATCTGGGCTGTAGTTACTCTGTGTAGCTAATCTCATGTATTTTATCTATGGCTGAAACAAATAATCATATTAACAAATTATTTAAATAATCGTGAACTATGTAGTGATTAATCGTTAACTGGAAAATAGGGCCACTAAAATGTGCCTTTAGCCGGCAGAGCACCCACTTCTTAGAGCAGGAATTATACCAAGATTGTAAAAAATATGTAAACATTTAGCATTTAAGAAGTAAAAAAAAAATAGTTTTTGTCTGTCAATATTCTCCATCCAGAACTCCTCCAAAGGAAACGTTTAAACGTTTCTGTTTCACCTGGTTTCATTTCATAAAAGATCTTCTTTAAGGAGCCTTTGGCTATCTGATTAAAAGATAAAATAAAAGAAATCCTAACGTTGTTAACTTACATTTCTCAAGTTCCACAAATCAATAAAACTCTCCTGCTTCTTTACTGAACTCCAATCAGAAGCTTTCGCCTGTTTTAGCGTAGATAATATATTTTTTAATTTGGACTAGTTTCGTAGCCCAATATTAATTTATTTTAGCGTGTCTTTTTTTCGCGCTCCAAGCACCCTTGCGCATGCGCACATACAGACTAGAAAACACGCATTCAGAAAGAGAGAAGGCGGAACTTAAGGCGGCAGAATAATCAGAGAGTTAAAACCGCAGCAGCACAAAGTTGATGCGCTGCTATGTGAAAGGGACAGGAAAGAGCAGGCAGCTGCAGCTACCAGGCAGAGAGAAGCTGCGAGAGGAAAAGAAGCGGCTGCTGTATAGTAAATTATAAACATGTTGTTTACATCCAATTATTGGTAGGGACAAATAGGTCCTTTCCAAAATTTTGTTGGGACATGTCCCTATGGTCCCTATGCAAACCTAAAAACCCATGGGGTGAGTAGAAAATGAAGGCTAATCATGTCTTTTGGGTGTACTATTCCTTTAAATAAAGGCTGAAAAACAGAAGCTGGTTGAAGCATCTGCAGGAAACAAAGTTTATCTCTTATGGTCGCTGCTTGGTTTGGTCTCTGCTGAGTCAAAAGACTTTTTAGAATAAAAAATAAAAAAAACACCATCACTTAAAAATCATTACTGCACTGTAAAATAATCTTCTTATATTAAACAGCTACTGTCTGTTTCTTTTTTTTTTAATAAGCCTATTTCCCCTGATCTGAGCAGGTAATAAAAATTTTCCATACAAGCAGAAAAAACCTACACTCATATTTTAAGTTTATAATATTTAATAATCTTATTTTAAAGCCAAAAATATAATTTTAATGTGCTTAAATTAAGAGCAACTAGACCTTTTTTAATGGGATCCACGATAAGTTGTAACAGCAAACTTTATTTGAGTGATATTGTAAATTAAATACATAAAAAATACAGTAAACTGTTTAGTTTTGTTGCCAAACAGACATAGCTTTGTAGGCATTCTGGGTAAAAACGATGTAGGCGCTGCAGAGCTCCATCCAGCCCAAACAGCAATGAATAATGTTAAAAACGATGAGAATGTAGAAACAATGATAAAATGATCAAAGGAAGATGCTAACCCAGGTATAGAGGTATGCTAAAGAATTCCAGTTTCTAACTGAGGCTGTTTACTGTTAACATTTATTAGAACAATGTGTTAAATTTACTGATAGATGCTTCAGTCTCACTTTAAAGAGTTTATTATCTGTAAATTTGATTTCAATTTCACATTAGCTTCTGCTAATGATGTTAGCTCTGGCTAATATAGTAAACAGTCGATCAGTGTTTCAACAGATGTGTCATGCAGGGGGGGGATTTACCTTTAGGCAATACTAGGCAGTTGCCTAGGGCCCCAAGTTCCTGGAGGCCCCATAAAACTCTGTTTCCATGTATGGTTAATACAACTATTCCTTATTTTTGCACATTTTTGATAAAAAACCTTTGGTTAAAATGCCATCAGAACGCTGATAATATTAGTTGTGTCTCAGCCGCAAATTTCCTAATTCCACCCCGGGTCTCATGTATAAGTTTTTAGACGTAGAGCGTGAGCGGGTAGATCGCATCAGAGCATCGGGTCACTGTGTGAGAACAAACATCGTGAGCTGAGAACTTTAAACCCTGCGGTTTCGTCGAACAGTTTGGGCTGTAGCTGCAACGATTGAAAAAATCGTACAGCGTAGGCCCGGATTTAGACTAGGTATGTCCAAAGTTGGTCCTGGAGGGCCGCTGACCTGCAGGTTTAACAGCTGATTCTGATTATTGCAGTTCAGCAGAAGCCTGTTCATCAGCTATCAATGTAAATCAGCTACTGGAGCAGGAAAACCTCTAAAACCTGCAGGACAGCGGCCCCTACAGGACCATCTTTGAACATGCATGGTCAATCCATCGTGCTCTGTGCAGATCACCTCCATGAGTGGAAAGTTCCACACCAAATGGGCTCAAAGGGGTAAGAAATGTGGTTGAGACGTTGCAGTGTCCTTTCAGCTTCGTCTTCCATCAAACCTAAAACTAAAGTGTTTTACGGTTGAGAGGTGCAGCTGGTTTTATCCCTTTATTCAACTTCTAGCTGAACCGTCCACCAACCCTGTGATGTCATCACCTGGACTACTGCAACACGACCTATAAAATAAAGCTCCATTTTTTTTTTCTTTTAATGCATCACAAAATGTCATTTTTAATTGAATAGGAAAATAAACCAACATGTTCGAATAGTTTTGGACCCTTTGGAAAAATTTATTTTCAGATCGATTTTTTGCAGCTTCTTTAACCGAAGCGTCTGCCTGACGGACAAATCAGGATCTCCATTAGATTTAGTTTTAGGGTTTTGCTGCCGATGGAAGGTAATTATCCACAGATCTGAGTCCGACATTTGAAGCCAGGAATCAGATTAAAGTAGTAAAGTTGAAATTAGCAGTAAGTCAGATTAATGTCACTGCTGTTTATGGTTCAATGTGACTCTGCAGCAAAAAGTGCATCTAGACTCATCCTCATCTATGTGTCACTTCAATGTGTGTCAGATGGATGAAATATTAAATAACCTGGGAACCTATCTGGATTACATCAAGCAGTGGGGGGGGGTATATGCCAAATGACATCACCATCTTTATTAGGTGCCACCAACCAGATCTCAGCTTTAGTTCATGAAGTGCTGCTGAGCAGCTCGTAACTTTTTATGACGGATAATTTCGGTGGCTGTTGTCTCCAACCAACAAAAACAAAAAGCACAGACCTCCAGACTGATGCAGCAGCCAGCGTCCTGCAGCCTGCATCATTGCATCAGGGAGGGGGAAGCGGCGCTGCTTAACCACGTAATCTCTTTCTCTCGTCCAAACTCTGACACAACGCTTCTCCAGGGAGCTGTGAGATATTCGCTGAGATAGCAGGAGGTTTACTTTCTACACAGCTGACCTCACCGGGCAGCAGATAGAGAGCGGGGTGACGTGGTGCTTTCAGGCTAAATATGGCCGACCAGGCCCTCAAGGAGGAAGGACTCGTTCTAAAAACAACAGAGCTGATTACACAGGATCCAGCTGGATTCTGTTCCATTAATGCTGCTATTAAAACACCTTGTTTAATGGAAATTAATTGAAAAAAGGGAATTCGGGTCGTCCTTGATTTTACTTTGTAAAATAGACCTAAATGAAGTTTTTCCCTCCCTAAATATAGTGAGCATACCAAACTAATGAGTTAAATGTTAAGAAAATAAAAGCATTCAAATCATTTGTTTTCTGTTTGCTTAAATTGAAAGGATGATGAATGATTTTAGTTATCTTTATATGAATTAGAATATGTTATTTGAATAAAACCAAACCTGCCTACATTCAGGATTAAAATAAATTTCATGAATTAATCTGACAAAAAAAAAAAAAAAAAGTAAATAAAACTAGCATTAGCATACAGTAACTATTCAATATTAAGTATTTTATTGAAATCAATTCCTTATCTTTAGTTTTTTTTAAAAGTCTTCTTGTTAAATTACAATTTAAGCTGCTTATGTTCAGCATAAAACTGTATTTTTAGGAGTAATCTGATTATAAAACAGCTGTTTCATTTCCTAGATGTGTTTAGCTCCTCTAATCAGAAGTTGCTTCTGCTGTTTTCCTGCGGGAGAAACATCCAACCACATTTATTGAGTCACTTTAATTCTGGTTAGAAGTGTTTGTCTACAGACATGCAGCTACAAGTCAAAACTAAAAGCTTTACTGTAGTTATAAACACAGCAGGTTGTGTTAAACCGCCGCTGCTGTTTTCATTGAGCCGACTGTTTGGTCTACAGACTAATTATTCTCTTGATCATACGCCACCGACTGTGGCTACGCCCATGTCTGCTGTTTTTGGCCTCGGCCTGACTGGTCACTTTCCTTCTTGTTGATATGATCAAAAGAAACAAACCAAATCCAAGAAGACGTTTCCACCACACTGACTTCGTTTTTCAGTAAACTGACCAAATGTATCCAAACTTACACAACATAGAATGCTGTGGTGTTTTAGCCCCAAACAGCTTTCTGTAGGTTTTCCTTTGAGTCAGATTATAGAACAAATATCACTATAAGACTAAGCTACGCAGAATTCATACAAAAAGAACATTTTAAAAGATTATTTGATTTAAAAACACAAAAAAGTAGTCAAATAAAACTTTACCCTCTGTAAAAGGGTTAAATTCCAGGGTTTTTACAGGAACAGTAAAGTAACACCTAGATGCAGGGGTGCCCAACCTTTTTTAAACCAAGATATACTTTTGAATTTGATGGCATGCCGAGATCTACCAAGCCAAACACAAGGAATGGGCTTTATTTGTTTTTTATTTGCACAGGTGGAGAATAAACAGTGAGTCCAACAAACGGGGAAACGATCAATTGTGTCAAAAAATAGGTTGCAAAAACAGAACTTAACAATCTCATTAGAACTTCACACCATATCACTCTCTCTCACTCACTCAGTCATCAGACACTATACCAAAACTAGTCAGGAATCTCCCAAACAAAGGCTGTGCAGTAAAAAACATCTAAATACAACAATTGATACACACACACACAGTGCAGTAGAGAATTTTTGAAGCGTTGGGGACCATAGAAAGATCATTCTAGCATTTATATATATATATCATATATTATAGATGCTATATATATATATATACTGATATATATATATATATATAATACTTACTACTTTTCAAGGCTGCACTTTAAAAAAAAGATGAAATTGTCCAGAGAGCTGTTCCAAACTAAATTTATTTCTGTTTTACACTTGTGTAAACCAAATGACAAATAAAAATCTGTCTAAGATGACTTCAAAGCAGGAAGAAGGAGAAGGGAAGTCCACTATTTCAGGATGATAAACTTCACTGGACGTTGGCATTGGCAGAGAAACTGGCAGATGGATTAAAATTCAACCGGAAAACAGATAAAAATAGGAAAATACTAAGTACAAACTATGTGGATGTGAAGATGTACAGTAACATGCAGCAGAATGGGTTGTTGACTGTTTCTTTAATTTCGGGCAAAAGCTCCTGTAGTGTTATGAGCCGGAAAGCTCTTGAACTCCAATACCCAGCATGCAATGGGGCGCGTGGCGTCACAGGTTGGAGGCTAGAGCGGAGTTCTGAATGTAGCTTGCTACTAAAAGGTTCTGTGGAAGTTTGGAAATAAATATACAGAAAAAGTTTACACGCCCCGTCTGTTCTATATAGAATCGAAGAACAACACAGTTCCAAAAATCTTTGGAAGAATCTGCCGCGACTCAGCCGCCTGACGTCGGTGTGCAGCAGCAGGTCAGGGTGGTCTGCACCTGCCTCCTCGAGCTGGGCATGGAATAAACGCTTCTGAAAACTCCCGCCGCCCGAACAGGGCAAGCGATCTTCACGCGCAACGCCCATGACATGCTTCATATTTAAATTACTGCTGCACAGCTGTTGCTGAATGATGCAGTGGTTGCTCCAAAAATCCGGGAAAGTTTCAGACAGCTTGAACAGAGCAACGAATCCCGCAGTGCGCCCAACCATAGATGGAGCCCCATCAGTTGTGATAGATGTCATTATCTCATTATCTCGCCAGATTCCTCTTCGCGCTTTAGAGTCCATAGTAACACCCTAGCAACCGTGGCGAACCATGCCGAGCAATCAGCATGCATGTTTTTTTGTCATAGCCATAAATAGGTCTACATTGTAAAACTTCTCGTGATCGACTGAAACTCCGCCCACGATCGACTGGTAGATCGCGATCGACTGGTTGGGCACCCCTGCTCTAATGTAAGGCTTTTAATGCTCTTTGCCGTGTTTTATAAAACACGGCAAAATCCTTCGTCATCTTTACCGTCGACAGGCTGCAGCAATGTCCCGAATTCCTCGTTTTCCAGACGCTTTTGATGAAATTAGATTTTTCCCATTCTCTAGCTTTTTTTCCGAAAATACGGCTTTACGATCAACCAATAGCAGTTCAGTGCAAACACGCAGAACCAGTTATATCTGATATAATACATCTTACGAAATTGTTTTTAGAAACGTTCTTTTTTTAAACATGAAGCATTTTAAATTCCACAGTAATCACATTTAATTTTAAAATATAAATAACTATGAAACTTCCAGTAGCCTTCTTTCGTAAAAAGAGTGAAGAGCAAAATTTCTTGTTTTTGGGCAACACAGGTGTCAGGTGCAGGGGTTTGCCCTGTAATCGAAGGGTTGTCGGTTTGAGGCCCGGCTCTGGCTTTCAGTGTTCTTGTGTCCTTGGACAAGACATTTCACCTGCATTGTCTTCTGTCAGTGAGCCCCAGTGCAGCTGTGGCTACCATGTAGTTCGTCACCATGAGTATGTGCATGAATGGATGAAAGACTGAATGTAGTGTAATGCTATGTTCAGACAGCATGTGATAGAAGCAACAAAAAAGCTTCAGCTGCTTAATGCTCGTACTCATTAAGATCTGACGCCTCTCATGAGCATCTTTGATGCTCCTGAAGCACGTCCAGTAAAGTGAGTCCAGATGCATCTGATGCTTCTGCGCCGCGCTGTTTCAGCTGCTCAGATGCATCGAGATGTGCTGCACCTGCTGCTCCAAACGTGCTCCGGGACCTTTTGCTGCACCTTCATGCGGATCAAACATTGACGTCTTATGTAAACTAGCTGCTTCTGCCTGAGACCCTCAGTAGCGTGTGGTCTGAACGTAGCATAAAGCGCTTTGGTCAAGTCTCCTGACTTGAAAAGGAGCTATATAAGTACAGGCCATTTACCATTTCCCTCATCTATGCCCCTTTGGGACAGGTCTGAGGCCCTTCACACCTGCTATTGAGCATATTGTTCTGTTGAAGAAACCTTATAACCATTATCTATACATGCACACTCCTGCGTACACACCACAGGTGTTTGGTTCCAGGTTTTCATAGTTATAATTGATACTAAGCTGCAGCTACAACTATATATAGCTCTGAATAACAATGTAACTTCATAGTTTTATCTTTTGGGGTTTGTATTAACACATATACTGTGGATCCATGGGATACTCCCTCTTTTGGTGTTGGTTTTTTCTTCACTCCTTTCTTGCAGCTGTGGAATCAGGAGTTATTTTGTATTTTATATGTTGTACTTTTCTTTTTTTATCTCCTTTCTCCATCATTCTTATTACCTTTGCCTCTCTTACTTCCCTTTCCATCTCTGGGTCCATTTAATGTCTCTTTTTTCCAAAACCACTCCTAAAGTTATAAAGAATTTAGTTTCATACACATTTGTCAATTGAAACCTTGATGGTGCACCTATAAAAGTAAATCTGTTGCACTGTTATCCAGCACACTGGACATCAGTTCTTTACTACACAAACAGGAAGCAAAAAATTAACAAGTTAAATGTCTGATATTAGTATTTTGTGAGGACCTGAAACATATTTATGGCAAAAGCAAAAGCATGAAAAACCTAAGAATGCCTTAAATGTATTTATTTTAGAAAAATACACAAGAAGCTTTAAGAAAAATCCCTAGTAAAATAACATTAACTGTTGCATAGTGTTGCAGATTTCAGACGCTGTTTGCTTTAACTCTCTTTGCTTTTTCTATTTAATGATTACACACTGACCTCGATGATGTAGTCATTACCATCCTTGCCGTGGACAGCCTTCACGGCGCAGATGTCTAGACCACCGAACATCTCGGCACAGGAGTCCACCCACATGCGATACCTGGAGTCACACAAAACATTGAAAACAACCATTAATCTATACCAGGCTGACACTCTGAGACTGTGCTCCCTCATTTTTACCAACATGTGGACTTTGCAACTCGGGGTAAGAAAAATTCTAGACCTGGTTTGATCTAATGTCAAAGATGCATTCAGAGCAGCCCCCCCCCGCCCCCACCTCATGCCATCAGATCCCCTATCTGTCATGCTAATTCCTGCATACAGGCCCCAGCTAATCAGGGCTAAACCAACAGTGCAGCAGGTCAGAGTGTGGTCTGAGGGGGCCATGGAGAAACTCCAGGACTGTTTTGAATGCTCTGATTGGAACATGTTCAAAGCTGCAGCAACATATGACAACCTGTTAAATATAGATGAGTATGCCATGACTGTGTCAGCCTACATCAACAAATGCATTGAGGACGTCAGCATGAAAAGAACATCACCACCCGGGCCAACCAACCACCCTGGATAAATGGAGAGGTTCAGAAATCTCTAAAAGCACCGAACTCTTTCGCTTTCAAGTCTGGTGATAAAGAGGCACTGAGAACAGCGTGGGGAAACTTAAACCATTTCATCAGATCAGAGAAGCGGAACCACAGCCAGAAGATCCAGGATCTTTTCCGCGATGACAGCAACACCAGGAGGATGTATGGAAAGGCATACGGGTGATCACAGACTACAACACACCCCTCCCCGGTCTGATGCAGAAACACTGACTTCCTAAATGAACTGAACAACTTCTTTGGAAGGTTTGAGGCACTAAACATCACTCCAGCAGTGAAAGCTGTTCCAAAGCAGGGGGAGGAGGCACTAAACCTGGACGTAGCTGAAGTGAGGAAACCTCTGAGGAGAGTCAATCCAAGAAAGGCCGCAGGCGGAGGATAACATACCTGGGCGGGTGTACAAGGAATTATTGCAGATCAGCTGGCTGGTGTCTCTCACAGACATCTTTAACACCTGGCTGGACCAATCCATAGTGCCAGCATGCTTCCAGTCTGCCTCCATTATTCCAGTCCCAAAAGAAGTCTCAGGTCACCCTCACTTAGTGACCTGTCGCTCTGACTCCCATCATGATGAAGTGCTTCCAAAGGCTGGTTAAAGAACACATCGATCTCCAGTCTGCCGCCAACATTCCACCCTCGTTCCAGTTAAGCCTACCCGGACGGAACCGGCTCCACTGAGGACGCCATCTCTGCTCCTCATTGGCAAACGCTGGAGCTTCCTCACCAACAGACCTCCAGGCAGTCCGGGGTCGGACAGAACACCTCTGATGTCATCCAGTCTAAGCCCCTCCCCTCAGGGCTGCGCCCTGAGCCCCCTGTCGCTCACCCTGATGACACACCGCTGCGACTGCGTCCCCAGGTTCTACCACCGGGCATCACATACGGTGAAGTTTGCAGACGACACCACGGGTGGTGGGCCTCATCAGAGACGGCAGTGACAAAGCACCAATCACAGAGAGGAGGGTGGAGCAGCTGGTGGAGCAGAGATAACAAGCCTGATCCTGAAGAGTGGAGAAGACCAAGGAGATCATGGTGGACTTCAGGAAGAACCGTCCTAACCACGCTCCACTGCTCATCAACAGCTCAGCTGTAGAGGTGGT
>JAGKQL010000053.1:2512656-2531147 GCA_018398635.1 Cyprinodon brontotheroides
GACCCCTTTTCCATCATTCTGCTTCATTCTATCTCTATTCTCCCACTTTGCAATATTAGTGTTAGTTCCTTACCTAAATTTGCACCTTGTTTTGTCCTTTTTGACGTGAAAACTGGTTTACTGCTGCCTTTTCTAACATAGACAGTATTTCTAGATCAGCGTTTCTGTATTCCTTTTGTATGTCTGCTTCTGTCTTCTTGAACCCCCAGCCGACCTCAGCAAAAGGCCGCAAATACTCATTTTGGTTCTACCAGAGGTTTCTTCCTGTTGGAGTTGAGTTATTCCTCTCCATGTTCACTGAATGCATGCTTGGTGTGAGGGATTTATGGAGAGGAGATATGATATAATATCTACTGTCACTACATAGTTATCTAATTATCTTTAAAGTAGCCTTCAGAAAGCCAGCTACTGAGGTAGAGAATAGGACTGGGACTTCAGAATAAAAGAAATGCTGGCCATAAAAATCAAGCACTTGGCCACAAGTAGAACCATATTGGCTACTTTCACACTAAGTGTCAGTCTTGGTTTTCCATTTGTTGTCTTCTGCTGCCCTCTGTGTCCTCTTTCCCTTGCTCTGTTTTCTGCTCTGCCCCCTCACCTGTTTTCAATCCCCTCGTTAGCCCTCTCTCTTTTTGTCTCTGTCCCCTTTAAAAGCCTCCCTCTTCAGTTCCTGTTTGCTGGATCCTCGTCCAACGTCTGTCTGTTTACCTCGTCTCTCCCTGGCTCCTAGAGTTTAGTTTCCCCTGATGTCTCCTTGGTTCTGGTTCGTTGTTATTTTTGTTGGATCTTAGATTCCTGCCTCCGTACCTGTAAACTTCATTAAACCCACCTAAGTTCACCTCTGCCTACTTGCCTCTGCATTTGGGTCCTCAAACCAACACCCAATCCTGACACTAAGGTTGCCCTGAACAAGGAAAGAACATTTTTCAAGCCAATGTTCTTAGAATACTTAGAAAGTGGAGATTTTGTTGGTTTCCATGGTTTTTGTAGACAAAGATTCCAAAAACACCAATAAAGTGAAATAAATTCCACGGTGGAACAAAGTAGTCCTGTTTGCGATGACGATATAAAACAACCCAAGGGTAACAAATAGGAGGAAAATGAGCATACTAAGAGAGAATGTTCCCAAAATTGTAAAAATGTTTTAAAAGCAGGGCGGGCATCTTTAAAGCGGTCCAAATTAACAGTGCTGTCACTTTAAAATAATCATAAAAAGAACATATTTAGTAAAACCAACATTTGAGGTTAAAAAGTTATTTAGTCTAACAGTAGCAATGTCAGCAAACAAGCTACTTTCTTTCATGATAAGCACACACGCATGACTTGGCAAGTCTTTTTATAGAAAAATGCACTTGAGCTTTCTGGAATATTCCAGAGTATCTTAATCCAACAGGAATCCTCAGATTAGTGAAGGGAAAACATTTAAAATATGAATTTCCTTCTTTAAACTTCAATAAATAATGGAAAACAGCTTTTTCCAACTTTTCTTAAAAACTATTGTATAACTCGGTAACTTCAGCTGAAACACTGGTGTGCTGTTCTTCGAGGTGTTATAATAACCAGTAGTCATAACAGGGATTTTAACACAGCAGTGATCTTTTAATGTTTTAACCAGTCAGCTGGGAAAGACAAGAACAAAGTGTCTGTTTCCAGTTCACTGAGAGGCAGAGTCTGTCGGTACAATCAGGAACTTCTGAGGTTTGTTTCCTGAAGCCTCATGAGTGTGAAGGAAAGCTCTACGTCTTTGGGAAAATGTGTTTACCTCAGTTTTTCTCTGGTTGAGTTAAAAGACTTCAAGACAGAAGGAAACACAGAATATTCATTTAAAAAAGGCCTTAATCCATTAATATTTCCATTATGCAATTCAGATGCCTTTCTATGTTCTGACCTGCATTCTGTAGGCATCTAGCAATAATATTTCTATCATAACTGGTCATCTAACGAAAGGTATAAGGATTCCTAACAGTAAAGTAAACAAAATGGCTTTAATTGGATGAAAGGGTGTTTATGAGGACTCACCTTCCCCATGCCTGCATGAGCATGACCCATCTTGACAACCACCGGGAACGAAGGGGTTGTGATCTGCAGACAGGAAATCATGAAATTACTTAAAAAAGGGGAAAAAACATCATAGTCTACTAATTTTGACTTCCATTGTAAACCTGCTTAATTTTCCATTTCCAGCTAAGGCAACAGATTTTGGCCTCCTCGGTAGCTGCTTGTACAACAGCAATACATTTACACATTATTATTTTCCCTAATAAAAGTCTAAATCATCATCAGAAACTAATTGTCCCCGAAAGAGAAATGCAGCGTTTGGGTTTCTATCTATTCACTGTTTATTATTCATGTACTAAATTAGGATTTAGCTAATTCTAGGAGCAAAATGAGGAAATTTAAAACCATGGAAAACTTGGGGAATTTTCCTAGAATTCCCTTTGGTTAAATAAAACAATATAAGTAATTGAAAAAAAAGATATGCATCGGAGGTAACAGAAAATTTTACAGCTTCATCTGAACTTAAAATTAACAACTTGATGTTTTACAGTGTAGGAAGTTAAAGCCGGGTATCCAAGCAAAGCGATTATTTCAATCGTTTCAAGTAGCTATAGCTCACTTATGTATGAGGAAACCTCAGGGTTGCAAAGTTCCTAGCTCGCGATGTTTGTTCTCTCACTGTGCTAATTCGATGTTCTGATGCTATCTACCTGCTCACACTGTACGCCTAAAAACCAGGTGGGACTCAGTTCTGCAGTGAGATTGGCGCTACTCTAGGGTGACTCAACGCTCAGATTTCCCGGACATATCCTGCATTTTAACGCCCTGTCCCGCTGGCGCCCAGGTTTTTTTAGAAAGTGAGGAAATGTCCTGATTTCACTGCGACCGCGGTGACGAATCCCCTGAGCCGCCAGCGCAGGGCAGCCCCTGTCTTCCAATCAGAGGCTCTGTTCGAAAAACCTGGGCTGCATCCCTCCAAGGACGCTGTCTACCTAGAACTGGATCCTTTGAAGTCCTTGAAAATAAGGAGGCCGGAAGAGTTTAGGCTGTGAATTCGAACAGGTCCTCCCTGACGGGTTTTACCGCCAAGCTCTGTTGCTTAGCAAATCGTGAAAGTTGACACACACAAAGCAGGAAAGTGCTGAATGAATACCGGTAGTTTTTTAAAAACTGTTTGTTTATTTATTTATTTAAAAAAGTTAAAGTGAACAAAGACTATACCTACAAGAATCCAGTGAGGGAATGAATAAAGGTTCCAAATCCACCGAGAGCAGGAAACAAATAATCAAATCAAATGTAATGATAGAAACCTTAGTCAGTTAAATAACCCTGGGCTGCTGTCATTCTGCATATCCCTGATGTTGCTAAGTATTTTCAAATATCCATTACCGTAAAAATGTCCATAGCTGTGCATATTTGTTATTAATTCTCCAGTTTTATATTGTTAAAACACTTTACAGAATTTTCTTATTTTTATATTTTAACTCTTCCCCTATTATGTTTCCCCTATTATATTTCTCTTAAGGTCCTCATTTGTGTGTAGGACCATTTTCTAATAATCTTTTCTGTTGCTGTAAATTTGCTCCATTGTGGGACAATAAAAGGATTTTCTATTATTCTATTCTATAAAAGGGTTAGGAAATATATAAGTAACTCCAAACAATGTATTTACAAAATTTACTCTGCAAAATCTCTAATATTCAACAACAAAAATACTTAGTTAAGCATATTGTGCAAAACAGCAATAAAAAAATTAAAATCCTATCAGATACTCTATAGTTCCCACTCTGCAGGATTTATTAGAATCCGTCGCCTAAATTCCAGCCAAACCCATTTACACGGTAACAGATAAAAACCTTTAGATAAAAACCAAACATTTACACGCCACATATCTGACTCCATAATAACCATTAAAACAACTATTTTCATTAATTTCAGACGGAACTATTCACGGAGTTGTATTATATATTAAACTGAACTTCAAATTTTCACAACTGTTTTGCGCCAAGTAACATTTCCTCGCTGATCACGGAGCAAATCTGGATGATGAGACATTTGTTCTTACTTTCAATCATCCCCCACCCCGCGCCCAAGGTGTCCTGGTTTTTCCCAAATGAAAATATGGTCACCCTAGCTATAAGACTCGCCTCTATCTGGAAGCCAAACCAGTAGAAGGAATATGAAGCTCACTAGAGTGAAACGCCTGCCTTGGATATTTGGGCAATGTTCCGGGTGCTGAAAGCCCTAAAAAGAAAAAGGAGACGACGTGATTTGGACAAAGACATGGCTGAGCTAACATGGCTACTATGGTCTGTCAATTTGACAGAAAGAACTCCATTTCACTCATTGCCCCCCGCCATGCTGCTGGGTTTTCATCTAAGAGGAAGAAGAAGAATCCTTGTTTGCCCACTGAGCGATTTGCCCACGACCACCTTATGACGGCCGACTGAATTTCAAACATGTTTGATTTTCTCCCAACCTTACGATTCCTGATGGGGAGGTGGTCGCTTCAGAGGCTGATCGACCCTCGTTACCGCTTCGTACACCACGCACCATCAGGCTGAAAGTCGGTCCGACTGAAATATTCTCGCACAACCGGAGAATCAGCCTGAAAAGGGCAAAACAAATCGCACAGTGCAAAACCCGGCTTAACTGGAGAAATAAAGCTAGGTTATGAGCTTAAACACATTTTTACGCAAATGTACTGCGAGTTAAATCAATGAACTGTAATGTAACGGTAAACCAAGGGTGTTATTTTTGTTTTTCTATGAACACTTTTAAAGTAACTCACTGTCACCCAGCTGCAGGTAAATTATTGGAAAATGTACTAAAATCCTCGAAAGTCATACGAAGTGGAGAAAACATTAAACACACCAACATATACCTGAATAAACAGAATTCTAACATGAAATATAGACCACAAGTTAGCAATAACCCATGTTATACACATACAAATAAACCAAATTAGTACAATAATACAAATGTATTACGGATTACTCTTTAAGTTAGCATTCTCTCTAGCTTAATAGAGTGCGCTATCTGGCATATTTTGAATTAAAGGTATGTCAGCAGAAATGAATGTTAATTATGCTGCAATCGACGTATTATACTGTTCTTTCTTAAGCAAAATGTATTAAAATTGCATACAATGGACGGTATTAGCTTTCTTCTTAATAGTGCTGGACTGGAGGGTAAAAATACACAAACAGGAAGACAGAGAAAATTTGTTGTTTTAAAAGCGTTTAGGTGGATTTATCACTACATCTTTTTTTAGACAGTGGTTTGACAGGATACTGTATATGTTAATTTCTTAATGTGTATTTTTGAAGGAAAATGTCATATCAATACTGTAGATCTCCATTTTCCCAAAAAGGAAGGAAAACAATTTCTGACTGTCGATCCTTGAGAGGTAGATCAGATGTTACAGTTAGATTCATAACTTTATTCAGTCCTTTAAATATTCAGGAAGGCAGACATGTGGTAAACACCACATAGAGACACAACCTAAAGCGGAAACTCTTTTCTTTTGCTTGGAATTTGGATTGTTTAGAGAGGGAGTGGATTTTAGGCCACCCCACTAAACCTAACGCAGACGGGTACGGGGAGGAGTTTGGAAAATGATGTTACGTTGTAAAGTAAGGTTCTGGGAAGCTGGGCAGAATACCACATGTCCCTGGGAAGGTTTGGACAGGCCAGACAGACCGCAAACATGCTATTTCACATAGTTTGTAGACTCATTGGTTTTTATAAATTTGTAAAATGGAAAATCCTCTAAAGATGGATTTCCCTTTTTTTTTTTTTACTAAATCCCGTCTTGTACATCAAGTTCACTCATATACAAATAAGCATGCACATTAAAGCTATTTAAAATTATTGTGTCTAAGATATAAATGAAATGTAAAATATTTCTAAAGTAAATACACTTTCTTCATAGGTATAGGAAGGTCTCTAGTTCCGAACAGAAAAACAAATCAGACATAGCCTAAAGCCTAATTGTAGAACCTAATAGCTAATACCGGTAGAGCCTAATAGTAAAACCTAAAGGTAGAGCCTAATGGTAGAGCCTAAGGCAGAGCCTAATGGTAGAACCTTATGGTAAAGCCTAATGGTAAAGCCTAAAGGTAAAGTCTACTGTTAAAGCCTAATGGTAAAGCCTAACGGTAAAGCCTAATGATAAAGTCTACTGATAAACCCTAATGGTAGAGCCTAATGGTAGAACCTTATGGTAAAGCCTAATGGTAAAGCCTAATGGTAAAGCCTAATGGTAAAGTCTACTGATAACCCCTAATGGTAAAGTCTACTGATAAAGCCTAATGGTGGAGCCTAATGGTAAAGTCTACTGATAAAGCCTAATGGTGGAGCCTAATGGTAAAGTCTACTGATAAAGCCTAGTGGTAAAGTCTAATGGTAGAGCCTAATGGTAGAACCTTATGGTAAAGCCTAATGGTAAAGTCTACTGATAAAGCCTAATGTTAGAGCCTAACGGTAAAGCCTAATGGTAAAGTCTACTGTTAAAGCCTAATGGTAGAACCTAATGGTAGAACCTAATGGGAAAGCCTAACAGTAGAACTCAAAGGTAAAACCTGACTGTAGGATCTAAAGGAAGAGCTTAATGGTAAAGCTTAATGGTAATGCTTACTTATGGTAGGACATAACATTATGGTAAAACCTAATGGAAGAGCCAAATGGTAGAACAAACTTCTAGTAAATGCACTATTGCTCTGAATGAAAGGTAGTGAAGTGGTATTGTCACAAGAGTATAAGAAAACTAAGAATAGACCTCGAGAAGAAATTTAAGGACAGACATTCAAACAAGGAAAGGAATATGAAATCATTTCATGCACACCCCTCCCTGTCAGAACACAGGGCCACACATTGTTATCCTGTTGCCAAGTTGTTTTAGGCCTTCAACTGACTGAGGTGCTTGAGGGTGTGAGAGCCACTTATACTGACAAGATGTGACCACATGTGCTGGGATAGCAAGCTGTCATCACGTAGTAACTCTCTAAACTTCTCCATCAGCGCTTGTCAAGTACAGGAAACTAGAGAGGACAGAAGGCTGCCACTAAGAAGCACTATTTAAATCCTGGGGAATATGCAAACTGAGGAGATGTATGAAATGTTGTTGAATTGAGATGTAAGAATTGTTGAGGAAGTGGAGTTTACAAAACCAGCAGTGTTGCAGTTCTCATGAAAGTAGTGATGCTATACAATACATGTGATTTTGTATTAAGAAGATCAGGTAACCTGTAACAGGGATCAGATATATTATGATTGAGCAGGAATGATGGAGTTCTGCCTCAAATCACCTCTAAAAATGGCCGTGTTTCTTTACAACGCAGGAATGCCACATTCGACGTAGGTCCTTCCCGCATAATAACCTAAGAGGCCCATCCCAGGAGCCGGGCTGTTTGCATGATAAGAATATTTGGAATCCCCCAAAATTTGTCTTCCTCTTCTAATCAACTGGAAATAAAACAGTGTAACTTATAATATAAATATATATATATATAGTATATATATATTTTTTTGTTTCAGTAATAAAAAGGTATGAAGTCCATAAGCATACATCATGTTCTGCACACCTTTGTAACGTGTGCGTCACATGACGCATGATACCAGGCCTGAGGTTCGACACGTATGTGAGAAATGTTTAGCAGAGGGTGTTTTAGGAGGAAGGGGCAGAAGCTGCCCAGCGTCTGGACACCATCTTTCCAGTCATTCCCATCATCATGGCGATGACGGCAGACGCGTCGAGGTGAGACGACCACATCCTCAAGCAGACGGAGACGTGCCCCGTGTTATTGTTTTTACTGACCACAGAAATATCTGTTTCAGTAATAATTCAATATTTGATGGAGGGGAAGGAAGGGGGGTGCGGGCGGGTTTCAGTCTGACATTATGAGAGAACATGTTCTATCCAGTCAGTCACATTGTTCAGCTTGTCAGTCATGTCTTCCTGTCTTTATTTAAATATAGAACTTCCTCTGACAGCTCCTTCCTTATAAGGTAACATCAGGAAATTCTTCCAAAAAGGAACATGAATAGGATCCCACCAAAACCTCCAAATACAGCCCCACTAAAGCTAAAGAAACTGTTGCTTTTCCGTATCGATTAACCTTTTTATTGGTACTGGTATTTAAACAGATGTAAAAGGCTTCAAGCCACAGAACAGAACTGTAAGATGTTTTTTTTTTTCTCTCATATGCATTTTAGCTCTATTCTTCCCGTCAGACATGGGGGAGTCGATTTTATGGGAACAATCTTCATTTTACAGTAACTGATATATTTAATGAGCCTGTTCAACTAAACAACTTTCCTCTGTTTCGAGGAAACTTGGCGAGCGGAGGTCCTCAGATGCGACCAATCCGCTTTCATCTGGGCCGCATGTGCACCCCCTCAGCCTTTTGTTCCCAGAAGAGAAATCTGCAAAAGGCATCCAGTGTGGCAAAGATGTCAAGAAGTCACATCATGAAGAAGCTAATTATATGGAAGGATACTTCAACAGTCTGGGTTTCCTTTTTAAACAAATTTTGAGTAAAAGTGGCTGAGGATCATACGGTGGAGGAGAGATTACTTCAGGGAAAGACATTCATCAGGGATCCTTCCTTTTGAATGGATTTCCACATTTTGCTAAAGGAGAGTCAAACAAATACTAGCACTCTGCGAATCATAATGCCGAGTAATATTCAAATCATGAAAAGCTCTTTTCATTGCATAAAAAACGTCATCTAAATATAAGCATTTGTCATGTAATATGCCTTCAGACTCAAGGGGAAACCTGAGGGAAAACAATCGGCACTTTCGTAAGCTACCGCTAGTGTCATGGTCTTGGTTCTGCTGTTCTTTACTTTGCTCCTTGTTTTCTAGATTTATTGGTTTAATTCCAGTTTTGTTGTATTTCTAGATTTATATTAGTTCTCATGTTTTTCTGTTGTCCCCTTTTGCCCTCTTGTGTGTGTATGTTCCTTTCCCCTTGGCTCCCTCGTTGTCTCCTCTCACACCTGTTCCTTGTCTGCTCGTTAGCCCTCCCTTTGTCTCTCTCTCCTATATATGCTCTCCCTCTGCTCTCTCACTCTTTGTTGGTTCCTTGTCTTTGCTGTCCTCCCATGCTGTTGTCCACGTTCCTCGTCTCTCCCTGGCTCCTCGTGTTTGGTTTTCCCCAGATGTCTCCACTGTTTTGGTTTGCTTGATTATTAGTTGATTTTTGCATTCCTGCCTTTGTTGCTGCTTTTTGCCCCATTAAACTACCCAGAAATCTCCTCAGCCTGTCTGCCTCTGCATTTGGGTCCTCCAAACCTCAACCAAACCCTGACAGCTGGGGCCTGATATATCGCTTTCTGCAATTTGTTAGCTCACTGGTTCCACCTCAGCATGGCAGACCTGAATTTTACGGAGCCAGTCGCAGTGTTTTAAGTTTTACTTTGGAAAACTTAAACGAAGCCACCTAGGTCAACATCCCTGGGTTCACCAGATTCTCCAAAGATGGAACCAGTTTGAAGAGAACCATGAGCTCCTGGATGACTTTCGCTTTCAGCCGTACTTCCGTCTGACCGGGAGCCATAGCTATCCTACAAGATTGCTCCGAAAACAGAAGTGAGGTTGAGTTCTGGAGCTCAGAGAGTAGCAGCAGGAGATCATGGCAAGAACCCTGGCAAAGAGCTCCTCAGAGCGGGGCAGAGGCAGCCATGCCTCACTAACAGCAGGAGATTGAGGGAGAATAGCGGTAGATCGACAGAGAGTACCTGTCTCTACCTAGAGATAAGACTGTCTACCAAGTAGTGACAAAAGCTGGATGATGTGCGCTCTGTAGGCTAACAGTGATAGATGAAAGGAGGGCAGCGGTAGATCAGAGACGTCCGCAGGGCAGAGAGCCGCATCTAATCAACAATACACAAAAGTTTAGATTTTTCAACTCCAGTCTTTTTCGCTTTGCGTCTTTCATTGATATATCTTTGGCTTTCATGGCCAAGAACATGATTTTCACATAGATAAAATCACAACTTTCTCCTTAAGAGCTTCTAAACTGCCCTCTCTATAGGGATACCATGTAAAATAATTTGTCTATGTGTGGAAAACAGCATTGGGAGTGAACACATCATAAGACAACTATAGGAGAAGATCCTGGACAATCAGTAGACGTGTAATGGCTCTTGTAATATTTCAGGTGGAAAATCAAATATTGATGATTCATACATGATCAGTTGGAGTCATTAAAAAGTTATTTTATTGCAGTAACGCAAATCATTGAGCAAAACCAACTAGATAGATGAATCACACATTGGTTATGCTGTCACGGTTTGGTGGACGTTTCTGAGGACCCAAATTCAGAGACCACGAAGCAGAGGTGAGTCTTGCAGGTTTAATGAGGCAGAAATCCTAAACAACAAATACAGAAAGCCAGGATCTAGGGGACATCAGGGAAACATGAGGAACCAGGGGAAGATGAGGAACCAGCACTGAGGAGCTGAACAGGGAGAGTATATATAGGAGACAGAACAAAGACTGGACTAATGAACTGATTGAGAGTAGGTGTGGATGGAAGCATCTAGAAGGAAGCCAAGGGTAAAGGAAACAAACACAAGGGGGCAACGTTGAGTAACTCAAGAAATACAAAAGAACTCAAAAATATAACCAAAAACAACTAGCGTAACACAAAATGGAAATGAACCCAATAAAGTAGAAAACACAGAAAGACAAGAATAAAAAGTATAACTAAAAACCCAAAGGAAACTTAAACAGAACCAAAAAGTGCAGAGTCATGGCACTAACCAATAAGGCCATGCTTAGGATAAAATATCAAACACATATTAGTGGACTTCATTTAGCTTATTCATGTGTATTTTCTTTCATAAAATAAAAAGAAACAACTTTTAAAAGAGTTGAATAATGTTAGAACAGAATCCAAGAAAATTTAATCTAAACCTTAAATTTTCAGCTGGTAAGCTCATAGAACAGACTTTGGTTCTTTAGTTGCAGCGCAGCGGGAACACCTTGGACGATAAACCCAAACACATGGTGCTTCCATTTTGCCTTTATGATCTCTTAATTTTTATTGTTGCCTATCAAACCTGCCACATCAAGGGGGAGACATGAGGCCTGATGGTTAAGGCAGACGGCGAGAGAAGGAGAACCCCGACCCAGAAGCCTTTTCAAGTTTCCGTCGGCAGAGACACCAAAGACGAACATCCCACATCAAACACAGTCAGGGATTAAGAGGGCTGCAAGAGACAAGTGGTGTTTATGATGCAACTGCCTTTAAAGTGGCTCAATTCATACACCTGATGGAGGGACAAGCTGTATAAATGTTGGTTCTGTCATTTTTTGGGGCAATTTAAAACTCCCACACTTCAGCGACACATTTAGTTGATGGCTTTAACTTCTCACAACTTTAAAAGACAAAAGTGACATGTTCCTGAGCTCAAAGCAATACGTCAGAGCTACCGTAAGAGCAACGCCTATGACTCAGATTCCTGTATACATCTCCGTAAAAGACATTTATAAGTTGTCATAGTAACCCACAGGGCTAACACCCACACCAAAACAGCAGCACATACCGTTGAGTCAAGGCATGCTAGTAGTAAAAGCTACCTAATGTGTCTCGGTAGTTAGTGTTGTGGAATTTGAGCTCATATGTCTTCTATTAGAGTCTGTTCCTGTGCCTTTTCATGCAGCAGCCAGCTGTCTGGAAAACACATGTAAGTCCTGGAGCACGGAAGGTTCCAGGGTGGATGCTTTCTGACAAAAACAGGGTGTTAATGGAGAAGCAAAGGAGGCGGTCAGTGGCATTCCCTGGTGGTCAAGTCATGGCTTGGTCATCCGATCTTATTTTGTGTTTAAAAGACAAAAACATCGACTTAATCTCTAATATTAAAGAGACTAGTGGTTCACAAACATTACATTTCATAGAGGATAAGCTGATTGATGGATGCATGTATGCTTGGATGGACAGACAGATGGATTAAACAAGATTAAGACCACTTGTTCTTAAAAATCTTTTGTTAAGATTTGGGAGACTTTTGAGAGTAAAACTGATTTAAGTCACTTTGGAATCGTTATTGATATTAAGAAAATACCAAATGTCTCGTTTGCACCTTCAATGCAAAGAGGTTTGGAAATCATCTCCGGTCAAAACTACCAAACTAATAATGTGTTGCAGTGCTTTGTACTCGGTCAACGTTTCAGATTTCTGGATTTTGACACTTTCTGTATGTCCATTCTTTACTTGCCGGTACTGAACTAATTGGGATTTACTTGATATTTCTGGTAAAAAAAGCATGAACTGTCGCTTCATTGTAGACACAGTCATAGTCTTTTGCTTTGGGATCAGGTTGTAGGGGCAGCAGACCTGGGAGAGACACGTAGACCTCCAGAAAACCTCCTCCAGATCCTCTGGGGGAAGTCAGAGAAGTTGCCAGGTCACCATTACTGCCTCACTAATGTCCATCTAGCTTAAAATTCTCCAGAAACGCATTGTTGAACGGTTTGTAGCACTGTTGCCCTGTAGAAGGGAGGTTCTGGGTTTGAATCCTGGCCGAGGGTCTTAGTGCAACTGGGTACTTTCTCAGGATACTCCGGTTTCCAGCGATTCATCAGCAACCCTAATTTGTTCTTAGGTGCGTGTGCACGGTTATATTTGCTGTTCTTGGTGATTCGCCCGCCTTTGACCCAAAGACTGCTGGAGATAATCATCTGATAGTCCATTGGAGTAGACCTGAGATGCATGTTTTCCTGAAAACTGGCTTTAACAGGAATCTGAGCAGCACTTATTAGTGCTAATCACTCAACAGCATATCTTTGTTTTTCTAAAGAGAAAGAACAGCTGGGCCCTTCGGCGAGATGGCCCTGGAAAGGCCACAATGCCACATTTCTTCTCCGTCAAATAGGAAAAAGTGAAATCTCTTTCCCACTTTCCAGACTATATTAAGGCTCGACAAAAAAACAGTTTTGAATTCCCACTCCCATGATCCATGGAGGGAGTGGAATTATCCACTCAGTCCTTTCAGCCGCGGAGCTTAGATGGTAAAAACAATCACAGATCCCCATCTGCACCTGTGATGCTGGTGACAACTATCCAAGCACAGGAAGAAAAATATTAACCCAAGGTTAATGGGCTTTTTCCAAAGCTCTTGCCGTGTGTTCACACAAACAAAAGATCGAAGGTCACACTAACCCACTGTTGACAGTTGCTGCCATCCCTCTGCTGCAGCCAACCATCTTTAATCATGTCATTTCCAAGAAAAACTCCCTGCAGCATTTTTTCTACCCTCCTTTATTGCTTTACATCCAGTTTCCAGAAAACATATTGAATTAGGGAAAAGTCTAAAAATGTAGCTTTACTATAAAATCCAAGATATAAAACAGACATGATGTGTCTGGATTTGATGGAGTGGATGGATTGCTGCCTCTGCTATATTTCCATGGGCTTTAACTTGTGCGGTTTGCCACAGTTTTGTGCAACACTGTCCGGAAGATCACAGCTCACCAAGGCATAAATCACAACCCTCCAAACCGGTAAAGAGCTATTTTCAAACGCAACAACAGGCAGGCACAGAGGGAAGTCACATGCTGTTTAAAGAGTAAACCCATCCAGCTGACTTCCCCTACAAAACCATCTAACACCCATCCAGCGGCAGTTAGAATAAACATTGTTCTGCTCTTTTCCTTTGGACTTTCTATTTGAGGTTTTACCACATTTCTATCTGTTTTCCAGGTGTTTACTGCACCTAATGATACTCAGATTACAGCTCAAATCCTACAGAGATGAAGTGAGCCAGCTGCAGAAGTAAAAGACGCAGATTAACAAGCAGAAAATTAAATCCCTGCTTTGTTTTGCTGTTAAGGTACAGAGGAAATAGAGAAGGACATTAAATGAAGAGCATGGTGGGATTTCTTATAGCTCAAATGTCAGAACTGGTGGCGCTGCGGGCCCACTGTCCAAAGAATGAGCCACTAGTACCGTAAAAACAAATATATATATATTTTCTATTTAGTTGCTAGCAGCTAAGATGGGCGTTATTTGTGGAGTAGGACAATAAACTACATGAAAATCATTATCGCAGCAGCCGGGGCTAACATTAGCCAGCCTGCTCCAGCCAGACATCCACTCACACATACTAGGTCTACAACGTCTGCCCGAGTGTTGGAAAAACACCAACATTAAACTATTCAATATAGAGGCAGACAGGCAGTTCTTCAACAGTTAATCCATGAAAGCTCAGCGGCGTGTCAGCGTTCACTGCCAGTCTAGAGTTTGAAGAAA
The DNA here is from genome assembly GCA_018398635.1 of Cyprinodon brontotheroides. Classification (NCBI taxonomy): domain Eukaryota; kingdom Metazoa; phylum Chordata; class Actinopteri; order Cyprinodontiformes; family Cyprinodontidae; genus Cyprinodon; species Cyprinodon brontotheroides. The sequence continues at coordinate 2,526,917 of JAGKQL010000053.1, forward strand.
TAGAAAATTACACCAAATACTAACCGTCACATTGATGTTTTTTTTTATTTATTCATTCATTTATTTAACCAGGAAAAGTCCCATTTAGATTAACAATCTCTTTTTCAAGGGAGTCCTGGCCAACATTACAAATTACATTACAGTTAACAGTTACCTCTATCTATAATTAGAAATTCATAAAACAGACCATAGATCTCATTTCCAAACCTTTGAGCAATCGTTTAAAATGTCCGATTGGAATCAAATCCTTCAACTTCCAGTCTTTCTGAAGATCGTTCCATGCTGTGGGGGCAGAGTACTGAAAAGCTGTCTTTCCAGCTTCAGTGCGGACATCAGGTACAGACAGAAGCAAAGACTCTTGAGAACGTAGAGAATACAGTCCAGCCGCTCTTGGTTGAATGTACTCAGAGAGGTATGAGGGGAGCAGATGCAGAATACCCTTATAAATGATTATATACCAGTGAGTGAGTCTACGAGTCTCTAATGCTGGCCAGCCCATACGTTTGTAAAGTTCACAGTGGTGATGTGCATGACAAGGAAGGGCTATAGATACTGCATGCATCATTTAGGTAGTTAACATTGGATTACTACTTGAGCTCCTTGAGTTACTTACTGTCACAGGTAGGAGCTTCAGCCGGAGAGGGAGTGTTGGAGCCGCTATGATTGAAGGAGGGCCGACACTCGCACGCTGAGATTAAGACCGGCCAACCGGGAAAATGCCCGCTATCACAGATAACCGATCCGAGCCTGGATGGTGAGGACAGAGTCCGTTCTTTACGCACGTTTTTGTGAATTGAGAAACAGCCCTTACCTCGTCATCAACCCAGCATGCATTTCTCAGGTGAAAAAATGGCCTTCAATGTGGGTTTTAGATAAAGTTGCACCGATACCGATACCAGTATGGGACGGAGGCCCCGATACTGCCCTAAAACGGTGGTATCGGTATCGGCGAGTACCAACAAATAGGGCACCGATACCATTTTGAGAGCCATAAGTTTATTCGACTATTGTTTCACCCACTCCTGGTAGGCAATAAAAAAAGTTCTACTATTATTCACTTTGTATTAGATTTTTCCTGCTTCACAAAGGTAGGCAGCAGCTGGACAAAGCCATGGTATCAGGTGATCGGCCGCATACTGCACAGCCAGGTATGGTATCGGGGTATCGGGGCCAAAAAAATGGCATTGGCGCAACACTAGTTTTAGAGACACCATGACAGAAGGCATAGCAGGTTGATTTTCAGCACAGAAATCTAAACCTCTTTGCTGATCGAAGCCATTTATTGTATTTAAACCTTTCAGCTTTCATACTTCCAGTTTATTCTTTAGTCCCAAAACAAAGAGGAAAAGAAAAAAGGTTAACAAAACTGACCTTATTTTGATAACAGGCAAAGATACGCTGACATGTTCCACAAAGACGCTGTTAGTGGAAGCTATCCAAACATCATTATGCATCTCCTAACAGCTAAAACAACAGTTGCGTAAGGAGACCCTGTTACCACGCTGAGGATAAATGTTTTTGCTGAGTCTCTCGTCAGTCTGATGGGGTATTCCAGCAATAAAAACATGTTGACCTGCCACCTACCGTGGTTGGTACAGTCAGCAACGGTCAACAGAACCCACACTCTCTGGGCTCACCAACACTGCCCACAGAAAGACTGACACATCTAAAGCATGGAAAACTCCTGATGATGACTTAGTTCCCAACAAATATTCCTGGAATATTTGGTTTTTCTATCAAAGACGTCTTTCTTTGATGTTCACCTATGTTCTTTATTCTCTGTATAGGATTGGACTAAACTTCTGTTTGAAAAGTTAAAAACACCCAAGTTCCAATAAATAGGCTCCATAGGCATGACGAGAACTAGCAAACTGGGATGGGGGTGGGGAGTAGTGTGTAAGTTGTGGTTATTAAAGGAAAAGTCCGCTAATATTCAGAATTCAACTTTCTGAAAGTTCTTTAAATCTGAATTTATTCCATCCTGTTCAATAAATGATCAGTGTTTTTTAATTCAGAGTAATTTTCATGTGAATGTGCTTTTTACTGGAGGCATCCATGTTTGTCAAAAGAACACTACTGCCACCTACTGGTTAGTGACGTCCACGGTGCGGTATCGGCTGTTGATCAAGTCCCAGTGCTGTATCTGGTGTTTGTTGTCAACGCTATTATCCAAGTCATCTTGAAAAACATTCTTCTTCCAAATGTTGGCTACATATTACGGGTTTTTCTCTGGCCAGAAGTTCGATGGCAAATCCTCCCTCTTCAAGTTGGCGATCCAAGCGACCAACCCAATCCGTGGAGGATCAGGAATCAGAAAGGTGGAATAACTCTTTTTTTTCCACTTTTTACCCGATGTATTCCAGCATCCAGCTGCCATGCACGTGGGCATTGTCAGTTTCACTATAGCTCTGGTGAATTTCAATGGTGAAGTCCTCTGGAAATCTTCAATAATTGTTGTTGATTGCAGATGTGTCTAGTAGTTCCCATTGATTTAGCTTGGAAAAGCGGGGAGAATGGCGCTAGGCTTACCGCGACCGCGACGTCACTGCTGGAAGATGGCAGGGGAGGGGCTACTATATTTGGGTAAAAATGGCCGCTCCCAGACTCAGTGATCGAGACGGAAAATTGTTTCTATTTTTTACTGATTAACGCTAAATTCATTAAATCACCATGAACGTATTAGTTTTAGGCATAAATAATGATCCATTGATTATTCTATATATTGCTGACCGGACTTCTCCTTTAATAAGCAGCATTATAGCGATCAAGTCTTTATGTTTGGTGAGGTTGATGTGTCACATGTCATGCAAACATTTCAAACTGTCAAGTGTCGTAATTATTCTGAGTTCTGAAGTTAAGGAAATAATCACATAGCAGTGAAAGTGAGACCCATATCTGACAATGATACAAGGAGTCAAACTGTGGAACGAACTACACAAATGATGTTAAAAAATGCCAAATCACTGCACATGTTTAAGAGAATGTTAAAGACTGGATTCTTGAAGAAGTATGAAATAGTATAAAGTGAGCTCATACTATCGTTGTTTAGTTGAGATTGACGACTGACTTTGTTTTTGTTGCAGAAGATAACCATTTTTTTCCCTATTTAGTTTCAGAGCTGAGAAAAAAGGGGAAGATATTATAAGATTTTTTTCTTCTTTCTGCTGCCTTTCATTTCATTTGTTTTAAAAAAAATTGAAATACATATGTAGTATGTCTGTGTGTATATATGTATGTAATGTATACAGATGGATATGTAGGTATGTATGGATGGAGGTGTATTTTTTTATTTTTTAGTATATCAAAAATTTGATAGGCTGTTTTTTTTGTATTCAATGAAATGAATGAATAAATAAAAAAAAAAATAAATAAATAAATAAAAAAACAATGACGCATGAATGTATGGAGTGAACTTTGCTCCATTATTGTTTTAAGCAATTAGCACGTTTTGTGAATAAAAATCTGAGAAGAATCTGAAAAAAAGTAGTTATTTGAAAAATAAAAAGGTTTTGAAAGCAAATTTGCATTTTTATATTTTTTTATTTATTATTTTTCAGTTTGTTCCAGATTTTACATTTTATGGATCACGTTATTTTCATTCCTGTTGGCAGGATTTGCTCTAATGTGAGCAAAGACTCATTCTCTATTGGTTTGCATTGACGTTAGCAACAATGTTCTTATTGGGCTTGAAGTGAAGCGAATTTGATCATTTAAAAAGAAATCAATTCATTAAATATATTCTGAAAAAGTAAAAAAATAAAATATATATGTAATACAAAACTGAAAAGTTTAAAAAGAAAAACATTGGGTTTTCAAAAAATTAAAAAAAAAATTGGAAGAGAAAAAAGCAGTCACTCTTAAAACCTACTTTTTTTTATCAAGAAGTTTTCAATGTTTAATTTTCTGGTTGTATTTTTCTTCAGTTGAAACAATAATGGAATTGAATAAAGCCTATTAATCATTTCTACTAACATTCACATCCAGTATTACTTTCACCAGCAGTGAAAATGTGTGGTGTCTAATTTTTGTCACTTTGGGGTTGCAGACTGTTCTCACATCTGATGTCACTCAGTTATAAATGTAAATAAATATAAAGCGAATAATCTCGATGTATCTCCAGTTTTCTCACGAACGATAGTTAAAATAATTCTCGGAGCCATCAAGTCCAAATTCACATGAAGACATTATAGGAATAGTACACCCAAAACATGATTAGCCTTCATTTTCTACT
>JAGKQL010000053.1:2536147-2548302 GCA_018398635.1 Cyprinodon brontotheroides
GGAGGAATATTGACACGTTTTTTGTGGACTTTTACCATTATTTGAATATCAGCAGACAGCAAGAAGCCTCCTAGTGATCCTCCAGATGCATTTAAAATATCAAAAGTACCCAGAAAGTTGTTCAGCAGGGGGTGAGGGAAAAATGAAGACTAACGCCAAGTTTTGTACTATTCCTTAAGCCGCTTCACATCCATTTTGTATTGACCTTAGAGCACTCTGCATCTCCTCCTTTCTCTGTCTTCACTTTAGATTAGAAAAGCTCGCCTCTAAATGTAAGCCTCCTTCACTAAAAACTTTGCCCGCCGGCTCGGAGTGGGCGGCCTAGTGATTAGGGGATAGAGCTTCAAGCCCCACTCCCACAGACTGACACTCTTGGTCCCTGAGCAAGACCCTTAACCCCACACTTTTCCCAGAGCACCGCACAATGGCAGCTCACAGCTCCCCAAGGGGAGGGGTTAAACAGAGAGAGGGAATTTCGCTGTTCTGTACTGCTGCCAATTAAATGATAATAAAAGCTATTGTGAATAAATAAAAATAAAACTGGTCAATTCACGATACTTTCAATCTAATTTGTTTACCAGTTAATGAACATGTGACTTGATTGGGAAATGAAGTGCAGCAGCAGTCGGATCCTTTACGGAATATTTTCATGGTTACTTTGGTCATTTTTAAACCTGATCCCAATAATTAATCAGACCATCAGCTCATTGTTTCTTTTTTACTTTTAAGGCCTGTGTTTGCTGCTGGACTGATGGCATTTGGCTGGCTCCATTAGAAGATTAATCAGAGCAGTGACCATTTTTACAAGCCAACTTTTCCACTGATTAAACCTCCTTTTAATCTAGTAATAATACATCTATAGCTCGTAACAGGAGATTTTTCCCTGGAGTCTGAGGATTTGTTTTTCTTGATGACAAGCAGTTATTTCTGGAGCATTCTTCACCACCCACTGAGACAATGAATTCATTTTACTTTTAGAATAATAGCTTATCTTAATCCAGAGGTTAGATGAGTCATTTCCTGTTAAAGCACCACGGGATGATACCGTCTAACCGGTGGGTCAAAATGAAACTTAACATACAGAGCAGCTTGTTCAGATGAGGAGGGGAAAAGTTATGAGGTGATGTCTTGTGTAAATGAAGCCTCCCTGATTCCCTCCATCCTGACAGAGTAAAGCTTCCTGTTCCCCCCTCCCCGTCTGCCTCTGACCTACTGCTGACTCACTGAAGCATCTCAAATGATCTTCTCTTCTCCTCTCCTACGCACACCTTTCTGAGGATGCAAAGGTTTATGGGAAAAACTTTGTTTTGCATGTGTTTTTGTTTCGTTTTTACAGCTACAAAGCAGAATAAACCGGTTTAATTTACTGTCTGGCCCAAATGAGCTCCAGCTGGGCCGGTTAATAGGGCCCACTTTGCTACATGCAGATACTGGTTTATACAGAGGCATCTTTCAGCTGCTTTCCCATTGGAAAAATATCAGCTGTTGTGACTAATATTAAAATTTCTCTGGTTAAATATATAATAAAAGAAATAATATACTTATAGTGATTTATTTTTAGAGTTTATGGGTACATTAAATTTGAATTCCTGACATTTTAGCGCTAAATAAATATGCTTTAAGCTAGTTTTGCTAGATAGGCTATGCTAGCTTTTTTACGTTTAATCACTAGTGTTTGTGTGTTAGCTGCACCATTAGCAATAGATTTCAGTCTACATCTGGCCAGACTTTTAGGTTATCCTAGATCCAACATTTTTTCCTCAAGACACCGTAGAACTTATTCTGGGGGGAATCCCGAGGCGTCCCCAGGACGGCCTGGAAATAAAGTCCATTCATGGGATTCTGGGTCCATCACATGGTCTCGTCCTAGAACCCAAAAACCTCCACAGGGAGATTCCAAAAAAGCTAAAAAGTGACAAAAACCGTCCTGAACTTTTTATCCCAACTTTGAAGACGTTTCTCTTCCATCCAGGAAGATTTTTCAGTTCAAAATGTCAGAAATAGCGTTTAGTTCCAGGTTTTATCCAGCAGCCCAACAAAGCCTGGTTTTAGTTTAGAAAACATTCAAATAGAAACAGATGAACGGGTCCACCCCTTTGGAATGGGGGTCGTTGAGGTTGCAATACCCGATACTGGCCTATGCCTCTGAAAAGGCGAGTTGTTAAGGTCATAGTTGGCCTGGCTGACCAGGCGGCGTGTCTTGGTCCCCTGCATGGGGCTTAGGGTTGAGATGATAGGTGAAAGGAATCAACTCTATCGCTGCATTGCAGGTTTTAGTCCCCCCCCCCGATTAAGGTTGGTATTCTTTCTTAACATAGATGGCTTCCTTCACCCCTCTCTCAAACCAGCTGTCTTCTTTGTCCAAAACCAAAATGTGAACATTCTTGTCCTCCAAAGAATGTTCTTTGTCCATCAGGTGTAGATGTAGCGCAGAGTCTTGTCCAGAGGAGGGCGCTCTTCTGTGTTGGGCCATGCGTCTGTGGAGAGGTTGTTTGGTTTCTCCAATATAAATATCAGAGCATTCCTCGCTGCACTGAACTGCAGACACACTCTGCTCAGATTAGGTCTTTAAGGATGAACTAGTTGCTGTTTAAGGGTCTGTTTGGTTTGAAATGTTCTGGGATTTTGTGTTTGGAGAAAATCCTCTTGAGTTTTTCAGAGGAGGGGAACCAGGAGTAACCTGACTTTTACCTTAACCTTCGGTTAAAGTAAATTTGGGAAGGGGCGAAAACACTGGTGATACGATTGGCCTATGTTGGTGATAGACGTTATCCAAAACAAAACCAATCAGATCAGCGAAGCATATGGCATTACTAACAGGCGGCGGCGAAGAGGAGCCAATTGATAGATCAAACTCTTGCGAAACCAGTCGGGAGAAGAGCAAAAACCTCTTTTCCTCTGAGAAAAGCCTCCAGAGCAGTGTTTTGCTTTTTCTTTCAGTGAAGAAATACTCTGTAATTCCGATAAAACTTGCTTTCGATAGCCATGCTAACGCTAGTTTCATCGGCTGAAGCCCGCCATGTTCTTTAGACTGAGCTGTCGCGGCATCTCGTTGCGTCACACCTCCAACCCGCCTCAAAGCCAACGCTGATTGGACGTTCGTTTTGGTGAACGGCTCCAAATTTTCTTTAACGTGGAGAGTCTCCAGACTGATTAGCTGAGTGAAACCTTGAAAGCTTGCGAGATCAGGATGGTCTCACCAGGCTAAACCGGGAGACCTGTTGATCATCTCAAATGACTCATTTCAGTGTCAAAGAGCAGCAGTTAAAGATTGATTCCTTCCTCTCAAATAAAACCATCAGAAATGTATACCGATAACTTTGTGTTTCCAATTGCATAAAGACTCGTAAGTTGCTCAGCAGAGGTTTATAAAGGCATAATCAAGTTAATGTTACACTTTTTTTAAACAGATTGATGTTTCAGCATTTATTTAGCACGGAAACAAACCAGGTTTATTGAAAAAAGTTATTGGGCATTATAACCAAAACAATTAGGGGCATTTAAAAGCTATATTAACCTTTGACTTCTAGCTGATAATAAGTTTAAACACTTTAGCAGAAAATGAACTAACCTCCAGGTTTTTTTATTTTTTTTTTTTACTGTACTCAGCAATGTCCCCAGTTGAGGTATTTCCTCACCCTTCAGGAATTCCAGAAATCTATTTCCATGCTGTCATAAGCCATGTTTATGGTCAGGCCTGGTGTCTCATTGTCTCATGCTGTAATGTAACGTAGTCATTTTGTGGGGTGTCCTGACCACACGCACACCAAATATGGACGCTTGAATGCGGCAGGGAACCCTGCGTCTGAACAGCCAGCACTGCGGTTACATTTGGCCTGCCTGAACGCTGAGCTACTGACCGTTCATCATATTTTATTGCGAGGGGATTCCTGTTGTGAGAGGGATTGTGTGCAGGGGCCATGTTTGGGTTTTCTTGTCTGATGTCTTAACTTTGAGGCTGATAAACGACGTGTCTGCATCTAAACCCACTAAGCTTCTGCTGGACTCTACGTCGGAGAACTGGGCCTAAAGACGACGTCTCCACAGAAGACATTTCAGCTGGCAGGGTGTGGACAACAACAATAAGCACTATCACAGTGTGCTGAGAGATAATGAGCACTGAGATCATTTCCAACTATTCAGACTAGAATCTTTCTTTACAACAAAGGCACAGATATTTCTAGGAGTATTTGGCTTTTCTGACGTAATCAGGTCTTTCTTAGTTGGGATCTTTTTTCTAGATATCAGAATGAAGTAGATTAGTTGAGAACTTTCCCTGATTTAGATCTTTCTGTTCAACCGGATCATTTGGCTTCTTCACAGCTTTTCGTTTATGCTGCTGTGACACAGCTTCTTATCTTACCACGTATCATAAAAAGCAGTACTAGAAGGGTTAACAAGACCCCGAAGGCCAGAACATGACCTCATAAGCCTCGACACTGAAGTAAAAACTACAAAACCCACAAAACAAGGACAACAGCATCAACACGACAACAGAGGAAGCCGCAACACCAGAGCAAACAGCACGACACGAGAACAAAAGCCACATGAAAAAATATATATAAAAAACACATCGGCAAAAGTCGCATGATGTCAACAAACACCACAGCAACACAACAACATGAAAGCCACAATACGCCAAAAAAGCCACAATGTGAAAACAAAAGATACAACAGGACAGCAAAAGGTGCAAAACAAGTCAAACATGGAGGTTATCCTATATTTTAAGACCGTACCTGATCATTCACACACACATATATAAAAATATATTATACATACACATACATACATACATGTATATATATATCAGTCAAGAGGCCAGAAAAGATGATGAATTCCTTCATCAACTGCATCAGGGTATTGCAAATTAAGTATGTTTTTGATAAAAATCCTTTTGGCTAAAATGCCATCAGAACGGCTGATAATGATTAAGTGTGTCTCATCCCCCCACCCCACCCCACCTTCAGTGTCCACCATATTGGATCAGTCCATTTGCTGCACATGTTCAGAAAGGTCCAAACAGACAGCAGCAAACCATTTGAAAACAAACCATGCAAGAGCAGTGTTGCTAACTTGGCGCAGCACAAGTCGCTATATTTAGCCACTTTTTCGAAGACCCCTCTAGCACTTTCTAAAAAGCTCCTAGCGCCAAATCTAGAGACTTTTTTCTGCTACTGGAGACTTTGGAGACAACATCTAAAGCAGCGCGAACTCTGCTCTCCAGAGCGAGTAGATTGGTAACCCGCCTCCTGCTCTCCTCTATCTTGTCTGCTGTCATGATTCATGCAGCATGTAGCAGGTGGAGTATATGTGGGCATCCAGACGCCGCATGGTTTCAAATGTAGTCGGTTTCGTGTGGGTGGAACCCTAACTGAAACAGGGTTCTCATTACTGTAAAAGCAATTTTAAGTAGTATTTTATTCCGTAAGTTTCCCTATTCACCATTTAAGTCAAAAGCAAATTGAGAACTTTAGATAAACTAAAGTATGAAAAACTGTTATCCAGAGTGAACCTCACTTTATTTTAATGGCCAGTGGTAGTTAGTGGCGAATAAATCAGTCTTAATTTCTCATTGCATAAATATATCTGGATCTATCAGAGGTGAATATATTACTAATGATTATTACTATAGTAGAAATATCAATCCTGCTGTTTGAAAACACTTTTATAGAAGTTAGAGGATCAACTTCAGCTTTTTACTCCAGTTAAAGTGTAAAATGACCATTTTTAAAACTACTTAAAGTATAAAAGTAAAAAAAAATGCAGGAAAAACTGTTAAGGAGAGAAGCTTTACTGCTCTACCTTATTAAAGGAACATTTTTCTACAATTCTGGACGATAACTTCCTTAGACTTCATCCTTTTAGTTTTATAAATAATGGTAACAGGTTGGGGCAGCACCGAGTCCAACCACAAAGAAATTAATTGTCTGGTTGAAACTAATTGTTTTGGTGGTTTTTATTTTATTTTTTTTAAATACCAACAGGCCAGAATGAAAATGAGCTTAAATAAAAACAAAACTAACGAGAATATTTTTTTAAATGTAAGGAGTAGAAACAGTGGAAAAAATCTAAATCTAGATAAGTGTTTCTTAAATAAGTGCATTTGTTCTTGGAGTTAGGACGTAAAAAAAAAAGACATTTTGTCAATAGAAGTACATATTATCTAATTATCTTATTCTAAAAGTAAAAATATTCATTTAATTGGCAAACTATCTCATTAACCTGCTCAAATTAAGGGTAATTACACTTAATTAAAGACATTTTTACTGATTTCTAGATTGTTTTTCCAGTGAAATTAAAAGTTATATAGAAAATAATTCCTCCAGTAAACTATAGATAATATTTCTACTAAAGTATTTGTACTTTGTTATTGGACCCGTGTGGTATCTATAAATATCCTGTCAGGGTTTGCCCTTGGTGGAGGACCTGCGCTGCCCGTCTTCACGTCTGTCCCAGTTTATCAGGAAGGACATGCAGGCGACTCATTGAGGCCCGGACGCCGTCGCTCGGCCAACGCCGCTGGCTTTAAGCGTCCAACGCTTCCTGTGGCACTTTGTGAGTAGAATGAAAGGTATTTCCTGTGAGTCGCCGCCCCTCAGACCTGCGGGACTGAAGCACAGCTGTCCCATCTCAATTCAAGCCCCTTCCCTGCTGAAAACGGGACTTTTTCTGCCTTATGCTTACGGTTTGCTGGCCTACTTTGGCGACATCATTTCCTCAGGGTCTTTTTTATTTCTGTGACATGTTTGGAGTGACAAGCTGTGAGGCGCGCAGCCAGACTCATAACCTATTTCCAACGTTTAACTGGAACATGACTTCCTGATATTACCAGTTCGTACATTCAACCTGAACATCTATAAGCTTCCCGTCTCATTTCTAGCTCAATATTCACTTTTGATCAATAATTTTTATTTTTTTTTTTTTTTGGCACAGATCCTTATTTTAAACTAATTTCTTAATCTCAGACCGACCAATCCAGTTATAGGAAATAATAGGAAGAACCACGACTCAAGCTTTAGCCTCACAGTGAAACTGTCCAACAATAATAAGATGACCTGTGAAGAAAGTTTTCACGCCCCACTACGACAAACTGAAGGTATTTGGTCACAATGATGAGGATTATAATGGGGGGATAAAAATCATCCTACATCAATTAGAGAGCACGGTGGTGGTAGTATCATCATCAGTTAAATGACATCATTTTAGCCGCCATGCTCCTCCGCTGGGCCTCATTTTCATACAGAATATTCTTTGCAATGATTTAAGTGGTTATAACAAAATCCAAAGGCATAAAGAACAGAAAAAAAGAATTAAAAAAAATTATAATTAGAACAACTTTAACAACAAAAAACGAGAACGCCAGTTAAAGCTTTGATAATTAGCTTTAGTGCAGTTTCTGTATTAAACAAGTTTGTTTTTTTACAGATTTGATATAAAAATCTTACCATAAATGTTGTTTCTTTAATTAGCAATAAATGGTTAATTATGACAATGAACATCAATAAAAGGCTCAGTCTGTGTGAAATCAACCTTTAATGTCTCACTTTTTAACCTGAGTCATTTAAATAAATATAATTATTAGTAATATTTGATTTAATTAGATTTCCAAAATAATTTCCAACTCATTTCCGAGTCTTTTCTAAGACTGAATTCCTTGTTGTCAGTCTGACTGTTTAGAAGTTGGTCAGACTGCATAAGAACATGAACCTTTCTATAGTGAGTGAATGTGTGATGATTAGCAGTGAGATCAGTCATCAAGTTAAACTTTAAATAACTCGGTTAAAGCTTGTATTTTTTCAGGCTCCTGGAGAAAAACATCCAACCCTTCCTGTCTTCATGGCTGGATGATTGGAAATGATTCAACTGCAGGGTTTGACCACAATTTATGACATTTTCTGTAAATGTATGGAGTGAAGTTTGTTCCATTATTTTTTATAAATGAAAAAAAAAAGAAAATGGAATCCAAAATTAAAGTGAAAATGTCTTAATAAAAAGCTTTTTTCTAAGCTTTTTCATATCTTTCAGAAATTTGTCTTTTTTTATTTACAGATTTTCAATTCTTAGATTGTGTTTTACAGATCAGATTCTCTTCACTTCTTGGAGCAAGTAGAATTTCTATTGGTCAACATGGAAGTTAGCAACATGTTTTTATTGGTCTAACAAAATTCTTAAAGCTACAGTGTGTAATAATTACAGGGATATACAGTCAGAAATGTAATATATTATACATAACTATGTTATTTATCATCATCTACGAGCTCAGCCTCTTAACCTTAATATTTGCGTTGCCTTAGAATTCGTTATTTATAATTACATAGGAGCGGGTCTCGCAGCCATGGAGGCAGACATCTTTGCGCTACGGAAGCGCAGAGCCAACAAACTAGCGATTGCGAGATCGCCAAAACGTCACAACGATGTAGAAAAAATAACGGGTATATTTATTATCTTAAGTCTACATGAAATCTATACCCTACACAGACTAATGAAATACTATCTGTAAAATTATCTACGTAAACAAACCTCATCACTTGAGAAGGTAGGTGATGCGGACGTCGTGGAAGACATTTTGTCCCGTAACGCTCGCCGTACTGTTGGGGGGGAGAAGCGGTGTTCATGTTGCTGCAGTCTGCAGTCTGACCGCTAGATGTCGCTAAAAGTTACACACTGTAGCTTTAAGAGAATGCTTTTATTAAAAACTTAATCTGAAAAAATAAATTAAAAAAAGAAAATATCAAATCTGTAAATAAAATTTAAATATCTAACAAAAAAAATGAAAATGTCTAAATTTTCTTCCTATTTGATTTCCAAAGTTTAATTTCCAGATTGTACTTTTTGAAATTTTCCTTTATATAAATACATTCTTTTGTTAGTTTTTACAAAACATGTTCTTTATAACAATAATGAGGGGAAAAAAATCACTCCATAGACCAGTTATCAAACTGTGACCACATATCGTCAATCAGAAACTGACTTCACTGTCTTCAGCTGAGCTTTAGCGTTTATTTGTTGGAACGGCTGCTGATGAATGCGCCTCCAACAATCAGGCTTCTAAACTACTGAAGCAAAATAAATAGAATTTTATTTAATAAAATCAATTATTTCTAATCCTTTTTTTGATTTTTAATTTTGTTGACAATTCTTACATGGGTTTTTAATTTGTTATTTACATATTAATCAGTTAGCTGCTACCAGCATGATATCATAATGATCATTAACTTAAGTTTGACTTGATCTGCTTTAAATTACCTTTAATCTAAAACGGATTCTTTAGAAAACCGAAAAGGCCGATTTCAGCAATGAGGAGGAGAAATGAAACCAGAAGTTTTCCAGTTTTCACACATATTCATGCTAAACAGCCTTCATTGCTTCAGCCTGGAGAGAAACAGTCCTAACAGACAACCTGCTGCTTTTATCTTAAAGCCATAATCCAGCTGATAATCCCACTTATCTATCAGCGAGACCTTCCCTTCATTTCTGAGGATGACTATTGACTCAAACCAGATGACGAGTTGTTTTTTGTCCAGATTAGGAGGAATATAAAGAGAGCAGACAGTAAAGGAAGGAGGCGATGGTTCAAGTTCATTTTTAGCTCTTTATCAGGAAGAAGCGACAGAAAGGTTGGAATGAGAGAATCTGTTTAACGCTTTGCAAAAGTGACAAAAACACGCCAAGAATGTTACTTTTTGCCTTTCTTATTTTGGTATATTTGGTGACATTAGAACAACAAACCACTACATTTATTCCTTGTAGCCTGGGTGCCATTCCGAACTTAGTCCCGCCCACAAGGTTTGAGGTCGGGAAGTTCGGTCTGGCTCTGCACTCAACAATAGCCTTGAGTATGATCCGCCTCACCCTCTGGCGAGTATCCAATCAAATTGTCAGGGCGTGGCTTTATACGATGATGGACAGATGACCAACAGTAACGCTATCAACCACGTTGACCAAAGCGCCGCTTTGGGTGACAACAACAATGGCTGCCGCTGGAGAGTTGAGGTGAGTAGATTCTGCTATTAGGTCTGTTCTAGAAGATATCGACAGCAAATTAATTTTAAAAGAGGAACAGAGAAACGCGATCAAGTCTCATCTTCTTATTCTAGGCGTGCAACTGCACGGCTTTGATTTTTGTTGACAACAACTATGCGTGGCTTAACATACGATCCACGCACTCCGTTGCTCTTATTGGTTGTAGGTCTATCCAATTGAGTGCAAAGCATTTTTCCTGGTTCGTTCAAAACATGCCCCATAATCACAGCTCTATGGAGCAGCATCAGACTCATTCTGACTAGAATTGAGTAGGACTACGCCAGGCAATTTATTCTGGATTTTATGCAGTAAATAAAAAGGAGCTCAGAATGAAAAATCTCAAAGTTTAGAAATGTGGCAAAATGATAAATGACCGATCTACTTTTACAGCAAACCTGGCCTCTAATACCTGTTTCCCACTGGGGAAAAACCAGTTTAAGCCTGGGAACGATGGTGGGAACAGCTCACCGAGTCTACCCCGGTCAAACGACTCGGCAAGCGACCCGCGTTAAAATCGCCTTCGCTCTTTGGGTCCCTTTGGGCGTCTGGGACTTTGGGTCTCCCGGTGCTCGCCTCGGTGCTCTGGGAGGGCGTGTCTTTGGCTCTTCACAACCACTATTGAGCATTTTTCCTAAGGATAAACTTTACATGCAGAAGTGCACTCTGACTAACGACTACAGGTGTTTGGTTCCAGGTACTCAGAGATTCACTTCCACACAGAAAGTCCATATTCGGACCTTCAGGTAACACAGAGTACATGTCAGAATAAATAATACTACTGATACTTCAGCGATAGTATCAAGGTGTTACTTTATTGTATCTCTTATAATATATCTGTTGGCTGTGCTGTTCTTTTTACATCTCTTTGCAAGTGATGAAGCACAATGAAAATGTTTTATGATTATTTTCCTTTTTTATCTCCTCTTTCTTTCATATATTTCTCTCCTGTTTCCTGTTCTACTTCTTACATTTGCAGTGTCCATATATAATCTGTAAAAACTCCCTGCATGAATTATAATAAAGCTATTTATATGTTAGTGATAAACTAGCTGATCACCATGGCTATAGCCGCATTCTAACTCGCACTAATTGAAGAAGTAAAATCTGTTGGGCTCTTTTTACATAAAGAAGACCATCATTCATATTGCTACATGCAGCCAGACAGGACACTGTAAAAAAGAAAAAATCCCTCTGCTCCGATCGGGATGCTGGCCAAGAATCACATAGCCGAGGGAGAACTGTCAAAATTTGCGATGACACCATTGGCATAGCGTAACGAAAAATGTAAACACTCTAGCAAAAAAGCTGTCTGAAATTTGAAAAACAAAGGTTGGACAGAAACTCATCGAGAAAAGTAAAAATAGAAAAAAGTCATTCTAAAATGCTCTAAAAACCTTTTTTACACTTTTTGATTCAATACATTTTTTCACATTTTTTTTATGGATTCACATTTAGCTTCAAACTCCCATTTACTAAAAGCGTCTTTTGCATGCAACAATAATGGAACAAAATTATCTCCATACAACACAGTAACACATTTAATCCTCCGCACATGACTTTATGTAATAAATGAATGAATGCAGATTGTTTTTCATGATCTGCTTCAGTCTAATGAGTCATCCTTCATCAGTGACCTCATGTTACATTAAACTAATCAATCTTTTAACATCCTGTTAGCGTTTTATTGACCTGCACAGTATTTAAATCCACAAGTCAGAGTCTAATTGAGGAACGTCTCTGAAACGAAGGGAGGAAAGCGGACGTAAGGGATTGCTGCTAACGGCAGCTGATGTGTGTCAGAGCAGCTTTGGACCATCAGGGGAAAAAAGTCAGACGTTCTGATAAAAGAGGATGATCACCATGATGTGGAATTTCCACAGATGGTTGAGGTCCTGCTCCTTTATCTGCTGCTCTAAGTTAAGAACGAAGGACGCTCTACGTCAACGATCAAAGGAGTTTCTGAAATATTTAGATATGAGTCACGCCGATTTATCATTTAACCTCAATAGAAGATGGATGACTGGAAAACACTTATTTTCTAACTATGCAAACTTTTATAATAAAAAACCTGAAGGTTACAGGTTGACTTAAAGGAATAGTACACCCAAAACATGATTAGCCTTCATTTTCTA
>JAGKQL010000053.1:2562078-2673181 GCA_018398635.1 Cyprinodon brontotheroides
GCTGATCAAATATTGGGTTAAATATCGGTGGGGTGGCCGATGTCCGATATTCAGTTTAAGGCCGATACCGATGGGGGCAGTATATTGTGCATCCTAGTTATATAGATCCTATGTGGCCGGGTATTTCTGCCTTCAAAATCTATGGAAGGAATTTTTGTTTGCATTATTGTTGCATTTTATAAATAAAAATAAGTAAGCAAAATGCAGTCCAGAAATAAAACTGTGTTCAAAAGTGTGTAAGTCATAAAAAGTTTTTCCAGAGTGACCTTGCTTTTTTACTCAGATTTTATTTCATTTTTTTTACTTACTTTATATTTTAAAAACTTTTTTTTCCCAATTTCATTTTATGGATCCCATTCTTACACTTTAAGCCATAAGAACATTTTGGAAGAGACAAACACTCGCTCCTGACCAACAGAAATATTGTTGCTAATGCTACGTTCAGGCGGCGCCAGAAGCAGCAAAAACGCCGCTTCTTTTTCTTTGCCTGGAACAATGGCAGGATAATAAAAGCCAACATATTCTGCCTGGCAGGTTTCTACATTTGAAGTTAATTTAGGCGTTAATAAACTGTTTCAGAGGGTGATCATAGCGCTGTGCATCTGCAGTGCTGCGTCTGACTCCCTGCCAGCTCCCAGATCAGCTGCTCTCATTGGTTGATGAGGCGCGTCCAGCAGCTAAAGTAAAATTTTTCCAACATCTGCTGCTTCTGAAGTGCCTCAGATGCTCTAAACGCTGCAGGACGTTTTGCTGCACCTTGATGCGCATCAACCATCGACTTTGCGTGGAAACTCTGTTCTTCTGCCACTTGTCGTGTAAATGTAGCATAACATCCATAAGGACCAATAACTGCTCCTGACCCCAGAGGTGAAAAGAATGTTTCTTAAAATTTATAAAAGTTAAATCTGTAAAACAAAAATTCAAAAATGTTAAAATAATAAAGAAACTTGTAAATGAAAAATAAACAAAATGGGAAAAAAAAATAATCAGAGAAAATAGTAATGAAACTCTTCAGGGCTGCATCTAACGATTGGTTCGAATTAATACTAATTGATTCATTTGGCTTATTTTTTTATATTTAATAATAATAATCAAATAGGAAATGGTTCCTTATCTTATAGAACTTTTTTTTTTACAGAATCAAATCAGGTGAAACAAAAACTTTTTGACTTGTGGAGTTCTGGATAGAGCAGAGTGACAGAAGAAAATGTTTTGTTTTTTTATCTTAAATACAAAATATAAATTCACAATCTTGGTATAATTCCTGCTCTCAGTGTGTCGCTCCATTAGCTAAAGTCATGTTTTACTAAATTAGTTGATGATTATATCAATAATCGATTAATCTGATTAAATGTTTCAGCCCTAGAATCCTTTAAGAAATAATGAAAATATGAAAAATAAACAAAGAATCTGAGAAAATATTAATTATGCTGTCAAATCCTTTTCTTGAATTAAAACTTTTTCAAAGTTTCATTCCTTTTCTGCATATTCTTAAATTGAATTACTCAAAGCTTGCAAAAAATTGGAACAAAATTCACTCCATATATTTCTCTCTCTTTATTGATTTGCGTTTATAAATTCAAAGTGTTTCCAGGAAAACGATGCAGGAAATCAGATGAAGGTCTTACAGACTTATAAATTCCCGCTCTCACCACTGTGGCGCGTTAATTAGCGCGATTGAAATGGAAACAGAGTTTTAACGAACATTTGTGCGTCTCTTTCTTTCGCAGTGATCAGAGCTAAAGTGGTCGGCAAGAAGCTCCTGGGAGACAGACCGTTCGGAACGATGCGCTACACCGTCAAGCAAATGAAGGTAAGAAACAACAAACAAAGTTCAGGCTGAAACATGAAGCTAAATAAAAACCTGTTAATTAGATTCACATCAGCTTCTGTTTGCTAAGTAAACAGAAATGTTATCATTAAATATATTATTTAGAGATAAAACTCTAAACTAGAGCATCAGGGTCAGTATTTAGTTTTTTCAGCCAAATCTCGGCTAAGAAGCAACAATTATTTTATCCAGAACAGGATTTGGTTTTTCTTACTGGACATGAATACTTGCATGATGATCTATTTTCTTAGACTTTGCACTTCCAGACTTTAAACTTTTGCGCATTCTGTGCATTAGGATCAAACTAGTATCATAATAGGAACAATGTTGCTTTAAAAAGGCAACAGCAATGATGTGAAGGAACAATGACACATTTATTTAGCATAAAACGGTAGATTACAGATTAAGAGTTTGAAGCATTTTCACAGCAGACCTTCTGTATTTACAGCTTTATAAAATAAATCCAAGTCTTTATAAACCGTATTATAAACATAGATGTAAATCAAAATGAAAGTCATGGAAATAATAACCTACAGTGGATAGATTTCTTGGTTGGTAACCTGGATTGAAAAACACCCAAGGCTGACAAAATGAACATAAGCAAATCAACGTCCTATTATATTTGAGCTGAAACAGTTAATCTGATTAATCAATTATTTAAATAATCGTCAACTAATTTATTAATCGAGTAAAGACATTCTAAAACATACCTTTTATCTAACAGAGAAACCCACTTAAATGCAAAATGTTTTAATATTTTCTAATTTTTGGTATAATTGTTGCTCTAAGAAAAATTTGTCCGTTAATCTGCTCTATCCAGAACTGCTAAATTGGAAAAGTTTTAGTTTCACCTGGTTTCATTTTGTAAAAAGTCAACTATTAAACCATTAATCGAAAAAAAAAATAATCAACAGATTAATCAATTTACTAAATAATCGTTAGTTGCAGCCCTAACTGTTACCCATAAGCTAGGCTAAGTGATTTGATGGATTTATTTTCTTTAGGTTAGCCTAGCTAACCAGGTTTAGCTTTAATAATCAAACAAAAGATTTCCTCATATTTTTAGAAGCAAGGTGTTTTAATGGGGTGTAAATCATTTGTTCTTAGAATCCTGTTCAAAGGGAGTTTTTCTCTCTCCACTGTCGCCTACAAGCATGCTTTAGTGTGAGGGATTGCTGAAGAGTCAATGAGTCGATGCAAAACAGCTGGTTTTCCTTAGATAGAAAACTTTGAATCAATCTGACTGGATGATCTGGTTGAACTGGATCTATAAAGTGACCTGTAGTGATGACATGATGTGAATCTATAGAAATAGAATTGAATAATATGATGGATCTTTGAATGAAAATAGAAATCTTAGCGTTTGTGACTAACCTGTTTGTAAAACAGATTTTATTTGATGAAAATGTTTTTTTGTTTTTTTAGCGGTCCAGGTTAGCTACCTGCTAGCACTTATCTAGAGGCTATAATGTTAACGAGATGATAAGATCATTTCACTTCAAATAAAAGTCTAGAATAAGAGTGTTTATGAATGAGAGCTTTGGGGGTAAAAGGCTGAATGTTTCCCAATAAAATACGTCTGTCTGGTTATGGGCAAACTTTCAAAAACAAAAAAGGCTTTGGTGGGAAAATTGATGTTTTCTTAGTTTTTATTTTATCAAAGATGTTTTTTTTATTCTATTTTGCAAATTATTTTTACACATTTAATATTTTCAGATTTTATAATATTTTATCTTTAATTTATTGTTCTAGATTTTTATTTTGTTTTTTAGTTATTACTTTATGACATTCGCTTTACTCCTGGGCGCCAAAGAATATTTGATCTGTAAAATGCAATTCAAAAAGATTTTACAAAATATGTTTAAAAGAACGTAGAAGAAACTAAAGAACAATTTGGAATTATAAAATATGGGAATTTTTTAAAGAATTAAATTAGAAAAAAATCAAATATGAAAACCAAATATAAAAAAAATAAAATCTGAGAAAACAAAGTTACTCTCACAACCTTTTTTTTCCATTTCTGAATTGCATTTTCTTAAAATTTCCTTTTATAAATCTTGTCTTTGTTTCCAACATTAAGGAACAAAAGTCACTCCATAGAATATCTACAAAGAAACCAGACAATGCGTCTGATAAACTGTCATCAGTCTCAATCCTAGCAGCTAAATAAACTGCAAAAACCATCTAGAAAGTAAATAACTCTTAAATTAAGTGTATTTAGCCTTAATTTTAGGTAAATCAGATGATTTGCCAATGGAATGAGTAGTTTTACTGTTTAAATAAAGAAATTACATAATATTCCCTTGAAATAAGACAATAAAATCACTTTTTCTTATTTTAAATGTAGATTGTCTTGTTCCATTGGCAAAGTGTCTCACTTACCTCCTCAATTCAAGGAAAAACTCACTTATTTTAAGGAAAAATGACTTATTTAGATTTCATTATTTTGCAGTGTAAAAACTGCTTCTGAAAGGCCGTCCCTCCTTTTCCCTGGATTCTTGCGTAACGCTCCATATTTCAGATGCTGATAGCGGCCCGTTGCTGCGGCAGCATCCAGGCCGGAGGATTAGCAGGAATTACAGCTCAGCTAAACATTTAGTTAGAGTCACGCACCCTAAATGCACAATCCCGTTTGGCTACAAAAAGCACCAAGATGCTGTTTGTTGGGTGTTAGAGTTGTATCTGCTTCTAGAAAGCGACTTTTCCCAGCGGACGAATCCCTCCCGCTTCCATAAAGCTCCACAGCCTCTGGCTGAGGTAATAGTTTGTTCCGTTTTTCTGGGAGCGCCGCGTCTAAACAGGGATTTCCTGTTGTTCTCAGAAAAATGCATTACACTAGAAAGAAAAGAGGAAAACAATCCTCTACAAACCCAGAGCTTAGGCTCGGTACCAACCCAAAGGAACTTTAAACATAACAACCAAGTTAATGAGGATTAGAAGCTTTTTATTTCCACAAAAAAAAGAAAAAAACATCTGATAAAGAAAGTGTTATTTCCTTTTCCTGTTGTTCATGTCGGGACTTTTTAGTGCGACTGGTTTTCCTTCCAGTTCCTGATTCTGATTCTAACTTGGGCTCATTTTTTCCTCCAGATGTACAAAGGATTCGATAAAGTTCAGCACGTGCAGCACATTTACACCTACGCCGCCGAGAGTCTGTGTGGCGTCAAGTTCGAGATCAACAAGTACCAGTACCTGATCACAGGTGAGACGTTTGGACAAGTCCTACTCTGACTCGGACCCTTTTTGTCCTTGATGCTGTATGTCACAGGTCCCCTTTGAAAGAACCTGTAGCTCAGTCAGACTGGATATAGTGTCTTACCAAAGATGCGCAACTGGATTAAGGCCTGGACTTTGATTAGGCCATTCAGACTCATGAGTGCTAAATGACCCAACAGAGACACAGCCGTTGGTACGAAATGCAAAATGGATTTACAAATTAAGAAAAATCAGTTCAAAGATGAAGTGAGGGGCCAACTTATTGCTGGGTACAAAGTGCAGTGGTGATGGATGGTGTGTAGAATGTGTTAAGAGTTTAAATTGACTATATCTCCATAGACACCAACTATTTTACAGATAAGATAAATAACTTTTAAATATCAAAGTATCATCTGTGTGTTTGCCAAGATATTTATAGGATGATACATGTTTAATACGGTCATTTTGAGACCGTTTTAGACAGAGGTCAAAGAACCGGTCTGTTAGCA
Organism: Cyprinodon brontotheroides; assembly: GCA_018398635.1. Classification (NCBI taxonomy): domain Eukaryota; kingdom Metazoa; phylum Chordata; class Actinopteri; order Cyprinodontiformes; family Cyprinodontidae; genus Cyprinodon; species Cyprinodon brontotheroides. The sequence goes on from JAGKQL010000053.1 coordinate 2,567,614, forward strand.
AATAATCTAGCTTTAGTTGTTCCTGCATTCAGTACCAAACCATGTCCTGAAACTGGAGACTGAATGGTGCCAAAGGAAGCAAGCAGATCGGTGAATTTAAGAGAGTAAATGACAGAATCGTCTGCATAGAGATGCTCAGCTGGATCTCGGAGACCCTGTCCCAGGGTGTTCATGGAAAGAGAGGAAAGGAAGGGGCCCTAAAATTGAGCCTTGAGGGACTTCTTTTATAATACCCAAACAGCGTAATGTTAGAACAAATTGTTCACACCGTTGGAGCCGAGTCCAATAAATAGAAAAGCTGGCTTTGATCTGATCTGGGAATGGAGCGTCTCAAAGCGACTGGTACAGAATTCTACAGTAGCAGCCATTCAAAGTTTCTCCACTTTCCTTGGATGGTCCCCTATGATTCCTTTTTAAACATCGATCTTTGTACTAAAATATTCTGTCATGATTTGTGGACATTAGGATCTAAAGAGAAGCGCCATCTGCTAGTCAGACCCTGTCATTTAGTGAAGTGGTCATTCTTGACTTAATTTCTGTTTTATATTTTTATAATAAAGACTCAAAGAAAATGGACCAAAAAGGCTTTTTGTGATTGCATTTGTGTATTTCCATCTTTTTTTTGTGGTTTTAGATTGTGAATAATGTCAGAAATCACTCACCATTTGCGTGTGGTTGGGGTAGAAGGTTTGCTCATTCAGAGGGAATTTCTCAGGGCCGAGGGAATGGTAGAGTTTGATCATATGAGAAAACTGCAGAGAGGAATAAACACGTCAACCTTCAATGAATGGAGGAAAAACACGGATTAAATAGAAACTACAGCCGTGGGAAATGGCTTTAGGATCATTAGTAAGTAATGTTTATTTCTAGAGCACCTTTCACAGACATAGAGGTCACAAATTGTTTCACAAAATTCTAAAACTAATAAAATACATTTACAGTCAAAAAGACATGGTCATAAGAAACCCTAATCTACTAGAATTTAAATGCTTTCTTAAACAGGTCATCAACAGCATCAAGTCATCGCAAGAAAGAGGAAGATCGCTCCAGAGCGCCATCGCCACCGCTGAAAGCGCGAGCAATCTCCCCGGTCCTGTAATCCAGTAATGCAGAGACCCTAATGGGTTCAGGTCTTGTAACGAAAGTACCTGTTTACCCGTGAGCAGGTTCAGGTCCTGTAATCTAGTGTGCAGGGACCCCTAGCGGGTTCAGGTCCCATAATCCAGTACGCAGGGACCCCTAGCTGGTTCCCCTGGTCCCGTAACGAAGTACAGCGACCCCCGCGGTGGGTTTAGGTCCTGTAATGAGTAATTTGCGGACTTAGCCGGTTCTTGGTCCTATAACGAAGTACGATGGACCCCTAGCGGTTCTGGTCCCGTAACGAAGTACAAAGGACCCTGCGGTTTAGGTCTTGTAACGCAGTATGCAGGGACTTAGCGGTTCTGGTCCTGTATGAAAGTAATGCAGGACCCAGCGTTCAGGTCCTGTAAGGAGTACGAGGGACCCTTAGTGGGTTCAGGTCCTGTAATCCAGTACAAAGGACCCCTTATGGGTTTAGGTCCTGTAACTGGGGTAATGGGCGACCCCTAGCGGTTCTGGTCCTGTAACGAAAGTACAAAGAGACCCATGAGCTGGTTCTGTTCCTTGTAACGAGTGTGAGGGACGCACGGGCAGGTTATGGTCCGGGTTCTTGGTCCTGTAACGAGTACGCAGGGACCATGATGGTCCAGGTTCTGGTCCTGTAACGAAGTATGAGGGACCCATGAGCTGGTTCTGTTCCTGTAATCGAGTGTGCAGGGACCATGGGCAGGTTATGGTCCGGGTTCTGGTCCTGTAACGAAGTACAAGCGCGACCATGAGCAGGTTCTGGTCCTGTAATCGAGTAATGCAGAGACCATGAGCTGGTTCTGGTCCTGTAACGAAATGTCTTCAAACCAGGAAACAGTCTAGTGGATTGTTTTTAATTTTCTTTTTTCACATTTTAAGAGGCTGTTTCAGACTTTAGGAATACTAAACCTTGATTTGACCACTGGGACGTCTTACATGCCTGATGAAATACATGACAGGGCAATAAAATGGGATGCAGAGGTTCCTCTACAGAACACATTAAAAGTGTCCAGCCCTTGTTGTGCATGTTCTAAACCTAAATTGCAACTGGCAAGACTGTATTTATGAAGTCATGCAAAGCTAAGCCTTTACATATTTCACACTAAAGACTTCTGGCTTTTTTTATTTCCTACTAACCAACTAATAAGTAAAGTGACAAAAACCACCTGTTTCAGACGCAGGTGTTGCAGTAAAAGCTCATATAAATCAGGCACAGGAATCTGCTGCTGAGAGAATAATCTCAGCACCCTATGGAGGTTAAAGCAAAGCGAAAAAGAGCTCTTTGAGATGACTTACCACCCAAGGCTTGCTGCAGAAATTGTATATGGAGAAGAGAGAGTTGACACCTGGGACGCCACCAAAGTGCAGGCCGATCACAAGGTTTCTGAAGTCTTCGCCAGGAATCATGCTGTAGGCGTGTTGGCGAATCAAGACAAAGTCTGGCTTAAAGGACCTGTAGAAAGACACGAGAGGAATCGTGACAGTGACGAGGGTGTTAAAAGTCACCATTTTTAGAACTACTTAAAGTAAAAAAGTTAAAGTAATGCAGAAAAAACTGTTAAGGACAGAAGCTTTACTGCTCTACTGTATTATAAGAACATTTTTCTACAATTCTAGATGTTAACTTCCTTAGACTTAATTTTTTAGTTCTATATCTAATGGTAACAGCGTCACATTTAACTTTAAATCAACTTGAAAGACTATTTATCTTGGTATGTGAAAGTAGAAAGTAGAGACAATTGCAAAAAAAATGTAAAGAGTAGAAGTAGAAATGGTAGCTTAACTAAACATCGCTGTGAGGTTGGAAAGTGGCTGCCAAGGAGCAATCTCTATGAAACGCTTTCTCAAAGAAAATTACAATGAAGAAGATCAGAGCACTTCGCTCTCAATCTGCAAGTTTAATAGTGGTTCCTAGAATTTCTAAAAGTAGAATGGGAGGCAGATTTTTTAGTTCTCAGGCTCCTGTGGGAACCAACTACCAGTTTTAGTCCTGTGAGGCAGACACCCTGTCTACTTTTAAGGCTAGGCTTAAAACTTTCCCTTTTTGATAAAGCTTCTAGTTAGAGTGGCTCAGGTTATCCTGTGATCTTATCTCTATAGTTCTGCTGCTATAGGCTTAGACTGCTGAGGACATAGGTCGCCTCCTTTTTCATCATTCTGCTTCATTCTATCTCTCACATTTTCCCACTCTGCTGAATCTGTTAGTTCAATCTCTAACGCTTCTGCTCTCTCTGATTTTTCTCTGGTCTGTTCCTGTTTGGCTGTGACTCCATCCTGGAGAGAAATATCAGCTGTTCTGTGCATCTTCTGAGGCTGAATGGGGTTCAAGGAGACAGAAGCAGACATAGAAAAGAAGCATAGATACAAAAGGCAACTGTCAACCAGCTCCACAGGCGGCCCCGGCCCAGGAAACACACAGCCAGTCAGACGAGACGCGAGCCCGAGCCAGCTCCCATGTCAGAGGATGAAGAGAGCACATCCAGTTAGTCACAGTCAGAGAAACAGGACTACACTGGAAAACAGGTAGATCTCCAACGTCTAGAAACTAAGGTGTTGATGGCCGCAGCATAGTTTAAGTAGGCTAAATATATCTCTCCAGCCCTTTAGCTGGTGTTAATATGTTTCAACTGGATTCACAACCACAGATATGGGGAGAAAGATGTACAGCTAGCCTGCAAATTCATGCATCCAGGTAGAATTTATCGCTTTTTGACAAAAGGTTACAGTAAATTCCTCCAGCTACGGATTCTGGATAAGCAAGCTTTCCAGGTCATGCTAAAACCTTAATCCTATAGTAAAACATTTATACAACCTTTACAAAATAATTGCAATTTTCATTTTTTGGCAACTCATTCAGCCGTAATTAAGACAAAAAAATGTGAAGAATTGGTTCTTATTGCAAACTTCTTTTGTTTACTAATTAGTTATAATTCTGGTGGTATTTTTCGTAAAGATGATGATAAAATAGCTAAATCTTTCTGTAAAATAAAGTAAAATAAAATTCTAGTAAAATACCAATATTTTACTAGAAAAACTATGAATAGACTGAGATGTCTTTGGCTATCATGACTTTTCTACAGCTAGATGTTCAAACGGTGCCAAAGGACGTTTGTGTCAGCATTCCTAAGCTAGGAAGCTATTCATACTTGGGACAATATGCTTCCATTTGGTCTCCAGATCCCATTATCATAAATAATATCTGACCTTCTAATAAGCTCCATAGGATAACATGTGTCAGAGAGAACATTCTTCTTCATAAAGACCTACTGCTGGTCTGAAAAGCTGATGACGGTCTTATCTTCGTCCATCAGGCTGTCTCGCGTTGATAAGAGTAATCACGGTAAAACTCAGCGGGAATGCCACAAATGTCAAACAGTACATACCGAGGATCGGCCCAGGGCTCGCACACAATGCTGCATTGTGCTGCTGGCTCTATGCCGTCATGGAGAAATGCACCTTAGAAAGAAAAAATAAATCTGTGCTTTCCTGTTAACAAGGATAAATGTTTTTGTCTCTTATGAAGGTTTTTAGACAGAAAGCTCAATACTTAGTAACATTTGCACTAGAAGTGACTTACAAATTGACTACCATAAAAAGCTTGTTTGGTTTATTGCAATTTTTTACATTTGGTATGATAATTGATCGTCCTTAAAAAGTAAAATGATTACTGAAATCGACTATTTTGGAAAATCATCTGTTTGCAAACGTTTTTATGTTTATGCATAAAAAAAACTGTCCCATTTGGTTTTATATAAAAGATAAGAGAGAAAGTTTGTTATTTAACAATTAGCCTAATCACATCTTTAAAGTCGTCTTTTTTTGGCCTCCAAATAGAACAACTTAATCAATTAGATTACAACTGGCTTCCGCCTAAATATTGCCAAAGAAAAGTACTGCAATCTGAGAAACAGACAGGAGCCAAATTAAAATGTTACGAATACCCAAAAAAATAAAACCGCCAGTAAAAAAATAATAATAAAAAAACTTGTAAACTTTCTGAAAGAAGAAAAGTCTGAAGACAATCAGGAAGTATTCACCACAGAGTCGGGTTTGGAGAAGATCGTTGGGAAAGACAGGAATCTTACACTAATAATTCCTACGTTAATATACTGATGTTTGATAGGATTGTGAAAGATTATGGTCACATGTTTAAAAAATACTTTTTTTTAAAAAGGTCTGATTTAGTCCTTATAAATCTTGTTGTTGTTCTTCTTGGAGGCTGCCTGGGAGCAAGGTTCACTTCTAACCCTGTAGCATGAGGTCTGCCTGGACATCTTTGGGATCTAACCAGAAACTCAGGTCTGTCTTTTGTCTGAAACTATGAAGACGTTGTAGGATGGGCCTGGTATAGTTCGGCCTCAGAACGCTCAGTCTCTCGCCTCGAACTACAGTCCCGCCTCGAACGCCAGTCTCGCCTCTTTCAACGCCAGTCCCGCCTCAGAACGCCAGTCTCGCCTTTCCCAGACCGCTCAGTTCGCCTCAGACTGCCAGTCTCGCCTCAGAACGTTTCAGTTCCGCCTCAGAACGCTTCAGTTCCCGCCTCAGACCGCCAGTTCCCCGCCTCGAACGCTCATAGTTCGCCTCGAACGCTCAGTCTCGCTCGAACGCTCAGTCCCGCCTTCAGAACTGCTCAGTTCTCGCCCAGACCGCTCAGTCTCGGCCTCAGAACGCTCAGTCTCGGCCTCAGACCGCTCAGTCTCGGCCTCGGAACGTTCAGTCTCGGCCTCGGAACGTTCAGTCTCGGCCTCGGAACGTTCAGTCCCGGCCTCGGAACGCTCAGTCTCGGCCTCAGACCGCTCAGTCTCGGCCTCAGAACGTTCAGTCCCGGCCTCAGACCGCTCAGTCTCGGCCTCAGACCGCTCAGTCTCTGTCTTAGAGGCTGACTGCTGACCTGTTGAAAAAACTCCAAATAAAGTCACAAGTCGAGACTCTGCATCACACTGGTTTGTATACAAAATGACAATAAAGTTAATCTAAGTTTAAAGTCAGTATTAGGCTTAGAGGTTCAGTCTTTGTCTTAGAGGGTCTGTTCTTGGTCTAAAGGTGCGTTCCCACCAAACTCAATCTGGGCTTAAAAAATGCTAAAAGCCGACATTTGGATGTTGGGTCAAACGCTGGTTAAGATGTTTTTTTTAACCTCGATGTTTTCTGTTCTGTAGCTTCCAGCTAGAGAGCAGCTCGGCTTTATTTACTTTATGAGTTGGAAAAAATTGTTTCACTACCCGATCCGTCCAGGAAGTACGATCCGTACCATCAGCTCATTTGCGCCCCAAAATATTTATCCGAATGTCCATAAATAATGTCATTATGATTCTAAAATGACTTATTTCCATCCTTAACCCACTAAAGAATGCATATAAACATCTTTAAAAATTGTTTAATGACTTTTCAGACAATTGAGACAATTTGATGCTTTTTCCATTTTCTCCGTTAAACAGCTTCTCTGACGTCATCATAGGACACGATCAGAGCAGTAAATCTGATTAAACCATGTTTATCTGCTTTTTAATTGTTTCTTTCTTTAGATTAACCATATAGCATAATGCTAACATGAGAGGAAAACATAAAACTCAGACTAGATTTATGATTAAATCCAAAGCTGATAAAGTTAGCTCCAGGAAGTAGCGTAGAATCTCATTTCCTGTGCAGATCAGGAACAGAAGGATAAAACTGAAAGGATTTTAATGCATTTATTTTATCAGGAAATACATTATAAACCTTTAACATATTATAGTTTAGTAAGCTTTCTATTTTCAAAAAGGGAAAATGCACTTTAGTTCTGTTTTATAAAATAAAATTGCGGGCGACCCGGATGTATATCTGGATGCGCAAATGAGCTGATAGTACAGATCGGGCTACCTGAAATGATTGGATTGTGACAAGTTCAACAGGATTATAATCCCACTATAATCAGCAGTTCTTGTTGGGAGCTCTAGGCCTCCAGCATCCCGCCGGGAGGCAGGGCTGGGAATCCTTGCTGGAAGCTCTCTGCTGCAGGCAGCCTGTGGGGGATTCCCTGCTGCCGCTCGTAGCGGCTGGAAGGGAATAGAAAGAGTTTTTAAGCTTCGAGGTAAAAACTGCAAGAACCAGAATAAAACAATCCAATATTTTTCATCAGCAGGTTTTAACATCTCTAGTTAATTTGGGTATTTATAAACCGTTTTTCCTTAGTTAATAAAAAAATGTTTTAGTGCAGCAATAATGATCAGAGCTGCTCTCTTTTCTTTGTTCATTAACATCTATTCTCGCTCTCTTTTGTTCAACGTTTAGAGTTTAACTCCTTAATATTGATAAATGTTTCATTTGCAGAATTTCTGCAGAAATGATAACTTTGCATAAAATGTTTGTTCCCCCCAAAAAACTCCTGGAACATCTTTTCTGAAGTGATTTGATGCACCGGCGTCCAGCGGCAACAGTTCAGATTTGTGAACTCCAGCGCGGAAAACGCGGATGACCGGACACCAAATCGATTGGATGAGTCGTTCACGATGATCTGACGCACCGCTGGACTCCTCCACACCGCCCCCATAGACTGCATGTAAACCTGATGATCTGGTGAACGCACCATTAGACGGTCATTAGATTTTGGAGGCTGTGGTCTTGGTCACTGGTGAAATCTCTTATTTAGATGTTATTTAAAGTTGCTCTGCGGTGCGTGCCGCATGGTTGCTTGTTCTTTGTGTGTTTTTGCTACAATGAAGGACTGGTGACTCGTCCAAATCCTACCCCACCTCTAGAGCAATGACTATGGAGATAATCCCTACACAAATTAATAATCTGGGATTGGATGGTTTTGATTGTCTTCTCTTAGATCTCATTAGTTTAATATAAAATATTTACCCTCTATATAACTGCGGTGCTTCAGTTATGCCTCCTATGCTGCCAGGGCAAAAACACTCCTAAAACTTCTATATTGATCGAATCAAAATGATGAGTTTGGCAGTTAAATAAACTTCATAAAATTCCTTTTGTTTGCAGATATATTGTAAAAAACGGCAGAAACATGCAGCCTTTACTGTGAGGCTGATGTTCATTAAGATCATTTCAATAATCACCTGTTGCACCTGCAAAAAGGAAGTTACAAATGGGGTTATTATTGTAGAAACCTTATGTGTCCAATAATCTGGAGTGCAGGAGTAATAATTCATTCCTCTAAGAGCTGTAAAGAGGCTGAATCCTACAGTTTAACAAGCTCCCTATTTCATTTTTCCATTTTTAGCCCATAAATCTGGCATCAACCCAAATGATTTACTGCAAATTAAACGGTAGAAGTGGCAGATCCTGATCAGTCCTGATGAATTATTTGCTTTGGGCTGCGTGGTTAAAGCAGAGAGGAGTCAGGCGGCTCTTTGGCTGCTGTCGTTTGGCCGGATCAGCCTTCGCTCTGAGCAGAGATGCTGGGCCGGAGGTTTTTGGCTGCTTGAGTTCTAAGAAAGTAAAGCCAAAGGGGCTGAGTGCAGAATTTCATCTGTGAACAACATGCCACAACTACTGTACTTGTGGCGTAGGGCTCTACTGCAGTCAATGTGCCACGTAGCACGTTCAGCATGACAGTTTTGCTCAGTTTTCTTTATTTTCTGCAGGTAAAGTTTGATCTTTTTTATCAGATCTGCACATTTCTGCAGCTGCTCCTGCTTTTCTAGATTTTAACCCCAATCTGAGCTCTTTCCACGCATTTTTATCTCATTTTTCGGGACTCCAAATTCCTCTCATTGCCAGAAATATCAAATGAAAACAGAAGAAGAAATAAAGTGAAAACGATTATTAGGAATGGCTAACGGATCCACCAGTACTACCAAGTAGCCATTCCTGAATGATCAGACGGTACCAAGTTCTGGTACCAAAACGCATCATCGGGACAGAGAGAGGGAAAGGAAGAATGATCGATTTTCTGAGGCGAATGTGAACGCAGCATTGCATGCAACAGATGGTGATTATGTGAAAACCAACTGCTGTTTGCAAACTTAGCAAATTTCTTACTATATTTAGAGACTTTTCAAACCTCTCTGGAGAGCTTTTTTTTTTTTCCAAAAAAAAAAAATCACCTCTGGTCATGAGATCTGGGTAACGACCCAAAGGACAAGATCGCGAATACAAGCGGTTGAAATGAGTTTCCTTCGCAGGGTGGCTGGGCTCTCTCTTCCAGATGGGGTGACGAGCTCAGTTACCCGGGAGGAGCTCGGAGTAGAGTCTCTGCTCCTCCACGTGGAAAGGATCCAGCTGAGGAGGCTCTGGTATCTGTACCTGATGCCTCCTGGTCGCCTCCTTCAGGAGGTGTTTCAGGCATGTCCCATTGGGAGGATGCCTGGTGGAAGGACCAGGACACAATGGAGGGACAATGTCTCTGAGCTGGCCTGGTGTCGCCTCGGGAAGCAGCTGGAGGAGGGAAGTCTGGGCATCTCTGCTAAGACTGCTGCCTCCGTAACCCGGATAAAGAGGAAGAAAATGGATGGATGGATGGACGTTTTTCTTTAAATAGATTCCTTCACTAAACTCCTGCATTTGGCACCGTTAGCATCCATTAGCAGCTCATGGCCTGCTGTTGGCACCATGAGGAAGCAGCATCAGCACTTTAATCTGCTTCAGGTGAATAAGCTCAATGTTTTAGATGATGCTTGCATGGCATTGGTACTGAACGCCACCCATCCCTACATAAAGCAAATCTACTGAGTGAGTTGCTAATTATAGTGTGGAACCAACAGTCGACTCTCAATTTATATTGACCTAATAAGACAAAGAATTTGAATTAAACCTAATTGAATAGAAATTTCACTTCATGCTGCTATCTTAATATATTTGAATCCATCGCCCTGTTTTTTTATTTAATGCTTTTCTGGGCCCCTCCTGGCCCCCTGGTACATTTGGTCTAGAACCGCCACTGATTAATATTTTTATGGAATGCAAGGTCGTAAGGATATATGATTGAAAAGTCAAATCAATCTGAATTTAAATGTGTATATAAATGTTCTCTTTATCACGACCATATTGTCCCAAATATTATGAACATTTTCTATTTAAAAAAATTCCATCTTAAAATCTGTATTTGTTTTCCATTTATCTTCTGCAGGCCAGTTAGTTCGATCAGCCTGAACACCTAAATTCAACCAATCACCTTATATCAATGGTCATCTGTCAATCAAATGTTTTGCATCTTGATTCATATGTCGCAGCTAATTTACGCAACGGTTGAAATCAGAATCCTTTCCTTTCCAATTGAGTTGCGTCCCAGTGTTCACGGGGATGGACGTCTGTGTCTTCAGCAGGCGTAGAGCTAACAGAACTGGCAGCGTTGCGAGGCAAGGGCTCAAACATGTACGGCTGGAAGCCTTCTACACCAAACCAAGCTTCTGCCGCCCTGGCGTCCTCTTCCACAACATCTTCGTCCCCGCTTTCCTCCTCTAAATAAAAAATGGATGACGGAGGAGACTCATCCACGACCTCCGACACTAAACTCTCCTCCTCTTGCATGTTTCCGCTGTCCATAGCGTTCCTTGACAGCGTCGTTTCTAAGTCACCAATTTAGTGCTACTTGGCCCCAATGGAATTTTACATTGGGAACCTGCTAGCACTAAGTTGCTAACTGGTTAGCAAGATGCTTCCCACAAACCGGCTACAACAATCCCGCCCCCTTGATAATCGTCCAATCACATTCACTTTATTCACTCGTGTAAATTTGGGCACCACTCTGGAGAATTTGGAAACAGCTGGAACAGCTGCTCCCCTACGACTTTAAAAGCACCAAATATCGTCCAGCAGTCACATGATGTGTAATTTGCTCCAGTATAAACATTTAATCACAATTTTTTATAATATATTTAAGCCCAGGTAGTCCTTTTTTATAGTGGGCTAATAAACCTGGAGCCCAGGTTGCCATACGAGGCTAATAGAAGCCTTTTACATTTCTTTAGCTCCAGACGGATTTCTTAATTTGGTCCAATATGGCTCCCTGAACAGTTTGACAATTTGTGTCTTCATGTCTGGGTATACTGACAGTGCAGCTGTTTCATGGCATACTTTAAGAGCTTTATTTTTTTACATATATATACACTAAAGGCCATGTTCATTTCCATATTTCTTTCCCCTCAAGAGAACAGCTTTTTTTAAGCTGTTTTAAAGCATGAATGCTTTCTTTCCAATCTTTTTAGTCCCTAATATATTCTGACTATACATTAAGCTTTTTTTTTTTTAACAACACATACCACATGGACAAGTGTGAGAGAAATCTGGTTGGACAAACAGCAGTGAAACCACAGAACTGTGAGAACACGAGTGGTTTCGTGGAGCTGGCACAGGGCAGCATGTCTGCACAGAGAGGTCAAAGGTCACAGCGGCCAGGAGGCACGTGGAACAGTAGGAGCCTGCTCTGAATATGCTTTTAAGATAAAATGTGTGCGTGCAATCCTAGCATGATCACAATCACATGGCGTTTGCCTCATTTATGCTTGGGAAGCTGGTGTTTGTGCATTCCTCTGGCTCAAAATGAAACGCACGGCTGTCACAGACATAATTAGGACATAATCTATGAAATGGGAAGGTTCTATAAAAGGGTTATAGTTTTAAAGCCAATTCTTTCATCCACATAAGTCCCTTGTGTCCTATTCTGGGAGGAAACATGAAGACTAAACGGAAACAAAGCAACTTCTAGAAGTTGAACTTCTGACTCTATAGCTGTGGGATCACTGTACGCATTATGAGCCAGTGGGATCAGTTGCTGGAATTAAACATTAATCTATTTGCAGTCAAATAGAGAATTAATGGTGAATTTATTTGGCAGTGTTTGTAAGAAAGTCGGCAGTTGCATCATCTGAATCAATTTGGCTGTTTATTATAGCGATATCAACAAAGATATTCCTCAAACGCACCATCACCTCAGGGTCAGGGCGGGAAACAGGTTGCATCGTTATGGCGCCGCTTTAGTTAGTACACCTGGGTCATCACTATTCTCAAGACATATTCAGGCCTTTTTCTGTAGCCGATTTTTGTTCCATTATCGTTGCAAGAAAAACTTATTGTTTGTAGATTTAATTGTGGGAAAAAAAATGAAAATTCATAAAAAAAAACTATGAAAAATGTTCTAATAAAGTTTTTTAACTTTGCTGTTTTCTCAGATTCTTTATTATATTTCGTTTCAAATTATTTTTACTTGATATATTTTGATTGCATTTTATTTTCTTACTTTATTATTTTTTTTTTATATATAGGTTTTATATTTTCATGATTTTTTTAAGGTAAAACGTTGAAAAATTGCTTTTCCAAATCACATTTCTACTTCTGGGGGCGGGGTTTCCACTGCAGTGAGTAATAAGACCTGTTTCTATTGGTCTGCTGGACGTCAGCAGCAGCATTTTTATTGGTCAGCAGCAGGCGTTTGATTTGGGCTTCAAATTAAGAGAATATCGTCTCTGAAAGCCAATCCAACAAGTTTAACATGTAAAATCTTTAAAATATTCTTCAATTAAAAAAATATAAAATTGGTGAAAGATGTTTTAAAAAAAAACAAAACATGAATTTACACAAACATTTAAAGACATATATTTCAAAATATACAATCCGTATATATTTGAAAACCATTTTGAAATAATATATATATATATAATATATAAAAAACTGAAATATCAGAAATATATTTGAAAAAAAAATGTAATTTAATTACTAAAATGTTTTTAGTAAATGTTTTTACGGAAGAGGATTAGGGCCACTGAAAAAAAAACAAACAGATTTTTAAATTTTATTTCAGTTTAACATGGGAAAAAAGTCAGAATTCTGAGAAAAAAGTCGATTAAAGTCAAATTCTGACCTTTTCATTCTGACTAATTCTGAGAATAAAAGTCAGGAATTCTGAGATTAAAGTCAGAATTGTGAGAAAAAAAGTCGATTAAAGTCAGAATTGTGAGAAAAAAGTCAGAATTGTGAGAAAAAAGTCAGAATTCTGAGAAAAAAAAGTCAGAATTCTGAGTTTTTTTCCATACTGTACTGAAATAAAATAAAAAATCAGTTAACTTTTTTTTTTTTTTTCAGTGGCCCTAATCCTCTTCCGTAGTTTTTTCACATTTAGATTACATTTATTTACAAACCTGTTCTTTGCTTGCAATAATAATAGATTACAGGAGTCCATTTATCTGCAGGAGGAAGCTACTATGATGAGAAAAAGCAGAGAACATAAATTTAGCTGCTGAACCAACAAATGATACAAAATTGATGAATAGATGTAGAATTAATCAAAGTGATGAAAAGTGGTCCTTATGTCCTCAAGCAGCCTGAGTCTATAGCAGCATCACTTTAAAGATATCTGAGGATAAACTCAGAAACTCAAACTTTAAACTTTATCAAAATATTTTAGGCAGTTTTCAGGAAATCCTCAACATACTTTTTCCTGAAGTTTTCTCAGGTCATAAATAACCCAGAAAAGTTCTTTGACCTCTAAAGAATTAGAACAGATCAGTCAGGCCTCTTATGCTTGCAGTAATTCACACACTGACATCGGAATGATGGCAGTACTTTAAAATACTGCGCCGTGCCACTTCTGAAAATGGAAACCAGTGAAATTAACAACGCTAGCAATGGCAGGTCATTTTTTCTGCCAGGGTCAGTTGTTTTTCTTTTATTTCTCTCAGCAGTTACTTCACCAAACTGGCTGAGAGCCATTCCTACCCCTTTGGTTTTTCATCTCATTACTGACCTTTATAAATGCACTAAAGAAATTGTTTTTGTGGTCATATATTGCACAAAAAAAATCTCCTTCAAGTTATTTTCTGTCACAGAAGTTGCTGTGGTGGCTCTTATGACCAGGATGCAACTATTTACAGTTTGATTAGATTAACTTCATGGGCTTTATAATGATGTCGTCTGTAAATGGCTAATATAATCAGAGGAAAGGGGAAGCAGATTTCTAGCTCCCCTGACAAAGTTGCATCATCCTTTAAATCCATTAACTCACAAAAACTCACCTGACAACTTTGGAGCCGCCTTTGTTGACCTGCATGTCCACCATACATCCTGAGTTGACATAAGAGGCCAAGTTGATCTCTGAGAACTCCGCCTGGGAAAAAGGAAAATAAAAGCCAGGATTTTATAGCAACATGAGGTCACATTTATGTACCACAGATGAACTCCTTGACTCAATGTTGCTTTTTCTCTTGGCCTGGTGACAGCAATACATCTATATAACATTAAAGCCAATTGCTTTACGTCATTGTGCCGTTCTGCATTTGCACGGACCGGAGCAGCAGACGAGACTTGGAGAGACAGAGCGAGCTGGTCAGAGAAGGCAAATTGAGTTATCCCCAATCTCTGGCCTCCAGGACAGTGAGGGCCTTGTGAAAGGCCGTAACTTGGCTACTTAATGACTCAGGCAAACTCCCAGAGATTCTCAAAAGGACGGGACAACAACTCCACTTCTGGGAAAGGAATCTCAGGATGTGTGGGACCAAACAGCAAAACCAAGCCTGCAAAATGTTCTCGTAAAACTTGTTATCAAGAGATTTCTTTTTCCTCCAAAAAAATAAAAGAGTAGCAATTTTGGCTTTCATTTATATTCCTTAGGTTCTCCCATACAGTTTATTTCTCTATAGCAGTTTTTGTAAGTTAGGGGTTCAATTTCAGTTCTTCCTTTTGTGTTTAGTTCATTAAGCTATTTTTTAATGCTGTCTTTTTGTGTTTAATTTCAGCTCCCTTTATGTGAACTTGTCTTCGACCCTGTGTACTTGTGTGTTCTCGTGTCCTCGTGAAACGTCATCATCCTCAGCCCCAGCACTGTTCACAGCAGTAACGCGGAACGGACAAAGTCCCTAGGATGTTGCTTCTGGCCCCTCCCTCTTTACCCAGCATGCATCAGAGCAGACCTGTCCGTTCTCTAGACTGACAGCTGTCCCAGCTGCAGCTTCCAGGCTAGCTGTGCTCACAGAGCTCAGAGTATTAAGTTAAAAGTTCTCCTTTCTGTCGCCGCTTGTTCAAGTAAAAGTACATTTTAAGATCATCTGAGGCGAGAACATTATTTAATTATTATATTTTAAGCTTCACTATATGGCCTATTTAACGATTTAATGCAGAAAAAAAATTTAAAAATGAAGCTAAGAGTCTGCAGTAGCCGGGGCTAACGTTAGCCCATCTAAAGTCTGTACTCACGTTCTTGTGAAACTGCTTTCTCTTTCAGCTTCTCTGCTGTCTTTGTGCCACAGCTGTTCCAAATTCCCTCTATATCGATAATTAGGTGTCTTTCTATCTTTCCTACCCTGCCTCTTTATCTAGGTTCTGGTTTTTCATTGTTAGATTATTCAGTTTCACTGCTTCAACAGCAGTAATTTTCCAGGAACGCCTCAGAACCGCCGCCTGAATTTCAAACATGTTTGATTTTCTGCCGACCTTACGATTCCTGATGGGGAGGTGGTCGTTAGAACGATCGCTCCTCGTTACCCCCTGTACTTTACACCACGCAGGAAGCACCATAAGGCTTAAACAAAATATTCTCACATAACTGGAGAATCGGGCCTTAAAGGGCAAAAACTCGTCCAGCGTACGCCCGGAACAAGCAGCTGGAAAGTACATAGCATGTCCAAAGTGAAGGGTATTACTGTAAATCATTGTAAACTAGTGACCAGCAGCCTTTTCACTGCTAATTGTTACATTTATAGTCAGTAAATTTAGTCTGCCTCGTAACTTCATAGTTTTTACTACATAAGGTGATTCAGCCCCTCCCTGTTCTATAAAGCTAAAAATCAATCACCCTAAAGCCCCAATAGTTCTAACAGAGGGCAGCTCATGGTTCAATTACCATTCTGCATCAGTTTTGTTTTAGATTTAACGGTAGAAAGTGTTTGCTCTGGTTCTGACACAACTTTTTATGAATTGATTTATTTTCATTTTGTGTTTTTTAGACCACTTTCTCTTCAATTTAAGCCCACTACAAACATTCGCTCTTGACCAATAAAAATGTTGCAAATGTTCTGCAGACCAATAAAGTAAAGCCCAGCAGCAGTCAGGATAATGTGATCTGTAATATAGAATTTAAAAATGTGATATTTAAAAAAATCTATCTGAAAAAGAGAGAAAAAATAATCTGAAATAAAAGATGAAATGAAAATGTCCAGAAAACAAAAAAACTGGGTAAGTACAATTTTTTTTTTTTTGTTTCATTACTGGATTAAATTTTCTCTTCCTTGTCAACAATGGGGTTAAAGTTGCTTAACGACCCAAGTGCAGAGATGAGTTATTGTTGATTTAACAAAAAACTGAGGCAGACATTCAAAAATGCAAAATACAAAGAGCCAGAAAACTTCAGTGGAAAACTCACATGTGGAGCCAGAGACGAGGAGACAACTTAAAAAACAACCAGGAAGCAGCAGTGAGTGACTGCACAGGTGGAGTATATAAGGGGAACAGAACAAAGGATGGACTAATGAGCTGAATATGGAGCAGGTGTGAGTGGAACTAACTAGAGGGAAGCCAAGGGGAAAGGAAACAAGCACCAGGGGGCAGCAGAGAGTAACTAAAGACCGCTGGAATATAATGGAAAATAAATAAAGAATCCCAAAAGGGGAGAACCATGACATTCCTATGATAATGGAACAAAATTCCCGCCAATTTCTTTAGGGAATTAAACAGTTTTGAAAGTGCAGGAGTTTCTAACAGCAGGAATAAGAGTTTAATTGTTTTATGACTTAAGCTGCTGGTGTTTGATTTCTGGAAGTGGATTAAATGCAGGTAGAGGTTCTCCTTCTGGCAAACAGATGTCTCCATAGATGAGTTCCACCTCAGCCTTACTTTTAATCTCAGATTTACAGCCCTGTTGCTCCACTAATTTATTTTTCTTTATATTCAGACTGGCAAAAGAAAAAGTTGACATGCCGTTGGATTTTATTTATTTTATTCTGAGCTCGTCTCCAATCTGTCCGAATCAGCAGAGTTTTCCTGCTCACTGAGGAAACAGTGTCAGGCTCAGGCAGCATTCCTCTAAACATTCCTGTGCAGCAGGTAGAGAATCCTGCAGCGCTATGCTAAACGGCAGCAGGTCGACCTCAGACAGAAATAACCGCCATTTGTTATTCTTTAAAATTCCTTCCAACAATGAGACATAGCATAAACATGGAGGATTAAATGGACCCTGAACAAGTAGCCTGCTGACCATGTGTGGAAAAACACAGAAAAAGGCAGGTCAAGGTCAACAACCCAACAGAACAGCTTTCAAACCGTCCAGCTGCATTTCATTTAAACTGAGAGAATCCTGAGTCAGAGTCAATCACCGCCCAGAAGATTCAGATCACAATCATCGAGGAAAAATGACTTTCAGAGTCATTGAGGAATCAATAAGAGAGGTTTTCCTTTAAGAACACACGCACCGCACATGGCTAACAGCGTTTGGCTCTCATCTAATCACAGAAGTAGATCTATGACTGAAGGTCTAATTGATGAAGTCCTTCGTAAACAAATAGTGAAAATGCGTGAGGCAGAAACCTTCTGTAGCCGCTTTGTTGTGGAAACATTTGCGTGAAGCATGAAATTCTTAGACAGGAGAAACTTTGGGTCAACTTTAAACATGGGATTGAGGAAGATGATGCCATCGTCTTCCTCCTGCACCGAGCTCTGACTCTGACTGTGAGGATCATGTCCTTTCATTTCTCCAGAGCTTTCAACACCATCCAACCAGGACTCCTAATGACCAAGCTGGAGCTGCCAGGTGTGGACCAGCAAATGTCCCAGTGGGTTCTGGACTACCTGACTGGCCGTCCACAGTGTGTGAGGACACAGGGCTGTGGTTCAGATAGGTTTGTCTGCAGTACGGGGGTCCCACAGGGAACAGTGATGGAACCGTTCCTCTTCACCCTCTACACTGCAGACTTCTCCATCATCTCCCCACGCTGCCACCTCCATAGTTGGCCTCATCTCAGGTGGAGGCTGTAGGATGGGACCCTGCCTCCCACATTGCTTCAGGAGACATTTATAAACTCCAATTAACTCTGTCTTTGAGGATGCTGCCATGTTAAGCTACTAAAACTAGAAGCTACATAGCCTTTTCCAAAATGGAGATCAGCAGAGGTTATAGGTCGGGCAAATTTAGGGGAAAGATTTTCAGGTAAATTATAATTTTTTGGGTCGCATGGTGGTGCGTTTTGAACTCTAC
The DNA here is from genome assembly GCA_018398635.1 of Cyprinodon brontotheroides. Lineage (NCBI taxonomy): Eukaryota > Metazoa > Chordata > Actinopteri > Cyprinodontiformes > Cyprinodontidae > Cyprinodon > Cyprinodon brontotheroides. Next base: position 2,585,837 of record JAGKQL010000053.1, read on the forward strand.
TGGTTCAAACACTAATGGTAATAATAACGATAATGTTTATGGATTTTATCGTATGCTCATCAATTATGATTACCAAAATATGATCAAAGAGTCCTTTGATCTATGAATATCCTCCGGCCTGCTAGCTACTAGCTTAATCACAGGAGGTTAGGAACCAATTATTTAAAGCTTATTTGGTTTCTGAGTCAGTTTATTAAACATTATGTTGCCAAATAATGTTTAATTTACCTGTTGGATTTACATTATAATTTGGTTTCCTCTAATTTAGTTAAAAGGTAATTTGACCTAATTTTAAATTCTTCAAGATAAATGTTGGTTTTCACAGATAAAATCATGCCTTACTGGGATATCGTTCTCGTTCTTTTGTTTCTCTGATAATGGTTTTCATCCCTGATTTTTATCTTCTTTGTCTTCATAAAAACTTATTTTAGTTGAGTCTTACTAGAATAGTCAATCATTTTTAAATTAAATCCGTTTGATCTGAGCTCAAATTACGCTTTCATTTAAAGCTCTAACCGACGGCATGTATTCACAGAACAATATATGGCAATACGAATATGATTTAATTCAATAATATATTTGCAACCCCAACAGGGGATATATAATATCAGAATTGTACAACAACTGTGTGGAAGGATATTGAAGCAAATCTTAACTTCTCACTGCCATTATTAACTTTAATCAGTTTCTTTCTACAAATCTCTAGGCTTTGACTGGCATTTAATATTTTAAGACAATTTTGTTCAAACTGGAAAAGATTGAATTAAATAAAATAATGTATCGCAAGAACGGATGTAACTTATTGATTAATAAATTAATCTAAAATCCACAATCAACCATAAGTTGTTTATAAACTCAGTTTTTTACGCACTATGTGAGAAACATAAAACATATTATGTTTTGCCAAAATGAAGATGATCCCAACACTCACAGTTTAGCAAATTCCTCCTCCTAAATAAATCCCATCCCAAACATTCAGGAGAATAAGCTGACTGGCTGCAGGAAAATAAAAAAATTAAAAAGAGCGCAGGCAACCTTCTGGCTTCTCTGATTGGCTGCTTCAGGAGAAGAGGAGCGCTAACAGCCATTGTCATTGGGCAGTAATAGATCAAGCGCTCGTTGCCCAGAAGGCCTAGAAGCCAGAACAAGAGGTTTTTCCTCATCACCATGGATACCGTGATGGTTCCTCATTCAGACGGCGCTCCTTGCCCTGGGAAAGAAAAACAGGAAGTGATACATCGCAGCGATGCTGTCAGAGCCGTTTCTTCTCATGTGTTTGAGCTCCATCCACAGTGAATCCAGAATGGCCTTTGGATCAGCCGCTAATAAGAAGTGAGTTTGGGCTTCAGGGTTACGGACAAGTTTAACTCGGACTCAGTTTGAACTCGGATGCTTTAAGAAAGACGCTTTTTTCCTGATTAGAGCAATAAAAGAGAAGCTTATAAGCATTTTATTTATTCCTGGGAAATTGCTCTTATGTTAGTATATTTATAGACAATTAGACATAAAAACACAGATAGAAACTCAAAGAAAACAAATACGTTTCAGGAAAATTAGCATTTTATCAGCATGTTTGGCCAAAAGATTTAAACATTATCCAATATCTGTATTAACTTCACTGACAGTCGTTCTTATTTATCAGTTTTTATCAGATTCTTCTTCTGCAGCTTTAGCTGCTCTAAAAGATGCTCTTCAAAGTTTAGCATCATGTTTAATGGTTGTTTTTGCTTTACAGTTTTAGAACTTTTGTATGGAGTAAAATGTTTCCATTATTATTGCAAGCAAACAACAAGTTTGGTAAATACAATTCAGGAAAAAAATAAAATTAAGAAATAAACCTGAAAAACTTCTTAAGCAAAATAAAGGTTTTCAAAGTAACTTTGCCGTTTCCACAGATTTTAATTTATATATTTATTTCCTTTTCAGACTTAGTTCTGTCTAAATAGTTTTTCTAAAGATTATTTTTTTACAGATTTATATTTTCTAATTTGAACATATTCTGAAGAAGACATTTTTCACTGGAAAAAATCCAAACTCTATATAAGTCATTTGTTCTTAAAATAAGATTGCATTTGTTTTTAAATTGAGAAGGTTAAAAGACATTTTGCCAATGGAACAAGACAATTTACATTTAAAATAAGAAAACGCAATAATATCATCTTATTTCAAGTGCATTTTTATCTAAATATCTTATTCTAAGAGTAAAAATACTCATTCCATTGGCAAATCATTTCATTTTCCTACTCAAATTAAGGTTAAATACACTTAATTTAAGAAATTTTTGCTTATTTCTAGATTATTTTTCCAGTGTTCAGATTGAGTTTTAAAAATTACTTTTTACAAAATAGCATTTTACAGGTCACCTTGAGCCCAAAGAAACGCTCACACTGACCAATAAAAATGTTGCTTACGTAAAATAGACCAATAGAAAAGCGTTTTCTCTCCTTGATCCAGACGAAAGCCCCGCCCCTCTGAAGTGAAGTGAATGTAATCTGGAAAAGTTCATTTTAAAACAAATGACATTCGCAAAACTTAATCTGAAAAACAAAAATTTTTGTGGGGAAAATGGAAAACAAAAAAAAAATTCTAGAAATATAAAATCTTCAAAAAGAAAGGAAAAAAGAAAAATATAATTAAAAAAATATTTGTAGAAAACAGTTTTTATCTTTTACAAATACATTTTCTTGCAACAATAATGGAAGGAAAGTCACTCCATAGCTTAAGGAGAGTTGGTTAAATCAAATATCTGCTCCCAGTAGAAATCATCTGCGATGAGCTCATCCTGCAGAGGAGCCACATGTCAGACGTGAAAACGAGCTGGGAAAAAAAAGCAGGCTACTGATAACGACGAGCCGACCGCCTGAGAGCAACATGGCTGCCATCAAAACAAGTGTCAATAAAAGCCGAGTCACACAGCTGCTGAGCAGATGCTGCCTGAACAACAGTGCTGCCCCTTGTTCCAGATTGTTCCAGTTAGGACTGGCTTTCAAAATACAAACACAAAGTTTTACGGATGAACGAGTAAAAAAAGAAAGTTACCGTGATAGAAAATATGGATCACGAGATGAGACAATACGAAGGATGAATATTATTTTTCTTATGGTTTTTACTCATCTAATATCAAACATTTCTGAATCCCAAACAGCATTTTAACCTGTAACCAGATTAGATTTAATGTTTAATTTCACTTTTAGATTTTCCAATTAAAGGAAGATTCTGAAATTCTTCTTTTTTTGTGAAATCTTGGTCCAAACTGTGACGTTAAAATAAAACAGAGGGAGATAACTTCTCTAAAGTGGTCAGAGGGTTGCTATTTTTATTTTTCCTGTTTCGCCAATGTAGCTGTGGGAATAGATGTCCCAACGCGAGATAAGAGCCAAACAGCTTTGCTTTCACAGTCAGACCCTTATGACTGTTGCCTTGGTACTTTTATATGGAACTATTGAAAATAATTTTGACGTAAAATCGAATACAACGACCATGGAGAAGGAAAGGGAGGTGAGAAAGAAGGAAGATATAAGAACTGAGGGGAGAGAGAGACAAGAACGCAGTAAAAGAGAGAAAATAAATCAAAACAGCACTAATAGGCCGTCCAGAATATATACAGTAACTCCTAGAAGTCTGTTTCCACACCTGTATGAGTGAGAGGAACAGAAACAGAGAACATTACAGCAAAAAGCAACATTATTCTGGGTGGTGTTTATCTGTAGAAGCAGCTTAGTATTAGTATTAATATTAGAAAGTATCCATGAACACCTGGTATCAAACTCCTGTGGTCTTGTATGAAAGTATGGGCAATCTCATGTATAAAGGATTTAATAAGCTTCTTCAGAAGGAAAATATGCATAATAGCAGGTGTGGGTGGCCCCAGACTCGCCCTACGGGATCCTGGCCCCAGATAACTAGAGGAAACCCTGATCCCCAGGAGACAAGGCGGGCCGACAGAGATGGCCACACCCACCAGAAAAGGGCAGAAGAGCGCCCTCTATTGACCAGCCACAACTGCATGCATCCCTGGTCCTAACAATTCGAGTGAGTTGGTGAAATTCTGGATGACTTTTGTCTGAATATTTTGTCTCACAGCTTTTAAGCCGTTTTAGTCAACTAGAAATAAGAAAAAGTTGCTGAAAACAGAGATTCCTGTTATATAAGAAGTAAACAGAAACGTTTCTGTTTTATTTACTCTGGAAGGTTTTCATTAGATCAATCTGGACATGCTGTGCAAAGCCTGATCACACCTTATCCTCTTACACCCTAAGGGGTATAAATAAATTTCTGCCTGACAAAAACACACAAAAGTAAATCACTTATAGCCTCACAGCTATTAGATTTAAGAAGAAACTTTTTGGTACGTCTGTAAAGGTAAGATGTCATAGAATGGTTTTCTGGTGTCAGCACCATTGTAGCTTTTGACCCTGCCTGAAATATTAGGGACAAAAATACAAAATATTTTGCATTTTTGAACCTCGCCAAAATTTTCTTTGAAATAAACATTGCAAAACACTACCAAAATATTATTTATAGCACAAAAAAGTAGTACAGACTTTTAAATCTAAATGTTGTGTAAAATATACCAAATTTGGACTCAATCAGATGAATCATATTTATTTTAGAATGGTATTAGTGAGAAATTTCTTGGAGAGGCCATTTTGGCACATTTATCCATAAATGTCACCAAACTGTGCCAAAATGTGTTTTTACATCAATACTGGGGGTTTGGTAAAATTACGAGGTCACGTAGCAGCTGGACCCACCGGTGGGTCCGTAGGGTTCAAGGGGTTATAAGGCAGAAAGAAAACCAGAATAGAGGTTTGATGATGATGATGATGATGATGTGGGTCTGATTGAAGGAGCTCATCAAACATTATTAGAGACAGCATTTGATTTCCTGAGCCAAACGTTAATCCGTACACATTTATATGGTATAACCACAAGGTGTAAAGACATGAGAAGGTGAGAAAAACACTAATGCTGGTAAAAGGAGACTGGCTGAAGATAGAGTGGGATTTAATAGAACATGGAGAGCAGAAGCTTTGGTCATCATGTTGCACGTTTCTTGCTTTTCACACAGTCTTCCTAAAGCTCAGCAAAAGGGACAGACAGTCGGTGACCAATCTGGCTGCTGATGGCAATTAGCAAGCTGACCTTTAACCATCGAGCTTTGGTTCTAACAAGATCTAAGTAGGTCAGTTACTGCTTGGTACTGGAGGCTCATTGATCCCTAAACCGCTAGCAGGCCTTCACAAATCTGTCAAGATTTAACAACAATTTATGGCGATTCAAAACAAGGCAAGTAAGATTAAACAGAGAAGTCTCTCAAACCGTCCCAGATAAAAGGGAAAACCACGGCGTATGAAATAATCTCCAGTGCAGCTCTTTGTGTTTGCTTTATTTCTTTCCCCATAAACCGCCACCAGCGGCGTCCATCTTAACGCCGGCTAGCAGATGGGTAACCAGACGGTTCTGTGAGGTAGAGCTGAGGCTGCTGAAGTCTAGACACACAAACATGTTTCTGGGAATTCAGTTTGAAATACCTCTAGTCTGATTTTGAACTGCTTATTATTTTAGCTAAGTAGGTTAATGTCTGAGGAAGAATCACTTTGACTGTTTCTGCCTTTAAAAAGGTAGGTATCATTAAATCATTTGAAGGAAAATTTGTTTTAGGTGCTTTTAGAAACTAGCGTAAAGGAAATACTTTTTAGAAGATAAATAAGCCAAATCTTACTGCTAGAACTGCAACAAAATGTATTAGTTGTCTGAGATGGATCTGCCACAGGACTTAAAGTACCAGTAAGAGTTTGAGGGATTTAAGGGTTTAAAAATAATTACAACGTGTCAGATTGTGTGGAGGTTTGAAGAGGACCCAAATGCAGAGACGGAAGCTAAAGTGGTTTCTTGTAGATTTAATAATCCAAAATTGAGCAACTTAGGGAAATATCAAAAAATAACAAAATACAGAAAACCAAAAACCAGAAGTCAGGTAAAACACACATGAGGAGCAAAGAAACGACGAGAAACGAGCACTGAGGGAATGCACAGGAAAAGTATAAACGGGAGACTGAACTAAGGCTATGTTCACACTGCTCAATTCCGATTTTTTTTGTGAGAACTGATTTTTTTTGTGAAATGGGCGATTTTTTTATGCGTTGTCGCTCATATTTGCCAATATATAGTGACTTGTATGTGATCTCCTGTGTGAACTGCAGTCATACAACGCAGTTCACCCGCATGCACAACAGAGGACGCAATAACATCACAGGCCAGCATGCTCTGTTTACGGAAGTTAACATGGCTGGTAGCGCCGGCGCGCTTCAAGCGGTCTTTTCCAACCATAAAAACTCAATCTTTTCAATATCTTTAAACATAAATACTGCTCTCCGCGAACATCATCTGCCACATGGTTGTTGTTTTTACGCTTCTGCGAGCAAAGACGAATAGTGACCTTTGCGGGTATTAATGACTTGTGGCCTTTCAGACAGGTCGCATTCAGGACCACATAGCCAGCCAAGTGACCTGGGTCGCATTGGAATAAATCGGATCTTTGTTGTTCAGAGTGTCATGAAAAGATCAGATCCAGGTCGCATATGGGCCAAAAAAATCGGATTTGGGTCACTTTAGGCTACAATGTGAACGTAGCCTAAAACTGTATGACCAGCTAAGGACCAGCTCAAGTGACCAACAAACCGGCTAATCTCAGCTGGCATCAAACTGACCAACCAACTAACCAACCAGCTGGCACTGTTAAGGACTCAGCTAATCAACAAACTGCTATGACAAATCGTGAACCAATTCAAAGGACCAAAGGCCACCAAGCTGTCAGCCAAGTGACCAACTAGTATTCAATCCAAGGACTAGAACCAAGTGACCAACTAAAGGACCAGCCAAGGACCAACCAATGACCAACCAAGGACCAAGGACTAGGACCAACCAGGACCAGCTAAGGACCAACCAAGGACCAACCAAATTCAAGGACCAGCCAAGGACCAGCTAAGGACCAACCACTCGAACCAAACCAAGGACCAGCTAAGGGACCAACCAAGGACTCAACCAAGCAACCAAATCAAGGACCAGCCAAGGACCTAATCCAAGGGACCAACCAGCGACCAGCTAAGGACCGACTCAAGGACCAACCAAGGACCAGCTATGACCAAACTCAAGTGACCATCCAAGACCAACCACGGGAACCAGCAAGGACCAACCATCCAACCAAAGACAGCTAAGGACCAAAGGACCAACCAAGCAAGAACCAACCAAGGACCAACCAAGGGACCAACCAAGGACCAGCTAAGGGACCAAAGGCGACCAGAACCAACCCCCAAGAACCAACCAACCAAATCAAGGATCTCCAATAAGGGACCAGCCAAGGACCCTTCAAGGACAAAAGTGGGAACATTTTAAATGTATCTCTTTGGTTAAGGAAGGCTCTACTGTTGGTGTTTCAGCATCGGCTCCGATTCTTTAACAAGTTAAAAAATCCTCATTTAAAAATAACGCCGTAAAGCTTCTCTGGTATTTAAAGTTATTTAAAGTTAAAGTTTCTCCCTTCAGCTTACTCATTATGTCTTTGCTTATGTTTGAAGTCCAGCTTTTCCATGTGGCTTGGAGGTGAACTTTGACCTTTGGCATTCGCAGGGCGGTTAACAATCTGTCACGTCCTTCGGGCGGAAATGTTGAGTTGCTGGTTATTTAGGTTAGAAGCCTTTGGGTGCTACGGCAGCCTGTTTAGCCTGCTTTATCTAATGAAACGTTTCACTTCTATTTAACAACATTTTTACAGACCTTAAGACGCCGTGTCCTGCACACTTTCCTGATTCTTCTAAAATCCTTCCTCAGGCATCTCTACCTAAAGCTCTTTTCTTTCATCTTCTGCAGTCGGTAATTATTCAACCGTTTATGAAGCCACACATCATCATTGGTCAGTGCCTCTTTTAATAAATGGCTATAATGCTGTTCCAGTATGGAGTCAATTTTGTACATATTTTGTTAATTGAAATATGAAAAAAAAAATGCAATTCAGAATTGATTCAATCAAAGGAATATTTGGAGAAATTTATCCAAATTTTAACTTTTCAAAGGATTCATTTTGCTGATTCTTTCTGAACATCTTTTTACAGGTTTTATATTTTCACATTTTTTAAAGTGTTTTTCAGATTGAAATTTACAATTTTCATTCTTTTCTCATTTTTAAAAATGTAATCTGGAAAACTCTTATCAGCTTCACTTGAACTTCCTTTGATGTCCCTCGTTACGCTCCAGCCAATCATCTCAGGGGGGCGGACCTTTTCCTAAGCCAATCATCTTTCATGATCCCCTTCATTTAGCTCCTAGTCTAGCTTCTCTCTCCTGTTCACCCCACCCCCCACTACCTCCCCCCCCTGGTTTATTCTACTACCAGCGTCCGGGAAGGTTACTCTCACCCTCTTATAGGTTATTCATCCATCCGAAGGTTGATTCACAGCATCAAAGTCTTCTACCGACCTCAGAACTTTTGGCGCTCACACTGAGCCTGTAGTTAGACAAGGGAGTTTTCTTCCTGTTCAAAGGGAGTTTTTCCTCTCCACCGTAAGCTACAAGCATGCTTGGGTGCGTGAGTGGATTGATTGAGCGAAGAGTCCATGAGCTAGATTCAATCAGCTGGCTATATAAATCCAGAAGGCTTTGCATATCCGGACATCTTGAATTGAAAAAAAGCTTCCTGGATGGGAAGCTAAACGCCTTCTCAAACTTGGAAACAAAAGTCCAGTGGATTGATTTTAATTTTTTCTTTTTTTTGGATTTTTCTAATTGCAGCTTGTCTCCAGGTTGAATTTTATTTCACAACATTGTTCTTTGCTCACCAACAATAGTGGAAGAAAAGTCACCCCATATTCCAGGTATTGCATCACATGCAGTCACTCTGTGAGCAAAGGTTTCTCTAACCCAGACGCCACATGGATCCTTTCATTATGAATATCGTGGCTCTTTATAAAGATCAGGATGTGATTTGGATCCATTTGGGTTTTTTTTTTTTTTTTTTTTTTTTGGATCCAACCAAAGATTTCTAAGAATAAACAACAAACATCCGTCTATAACCCTTAAACTGCAGTAATATTTTTAGTCATGGTGTGTACTCAGCCAGAATTAGCCTGAAATGCCACAAACAGTCCTGTAGCCCAACTTCATCCAGTAAACATCAGCTAAGTTCATATGAGGTAAATAAAGACAGGAGCCGTTGACTCATACGATCAGATTTCTTCCTCTGTCAGTTTTTAGCTCTTGAAGCAGAGACAGATCCAGAACTTGATGAAATATAAATATAAATATTCCTTTTGTCTGGGAAACATTTGCATCCTAAATGAGAGTCTAGGTGAAACTGGGAGCAGATCTATAGATCTGGATAAGATGACAACATCTGTAACAGAAACCTCCTTATTCTGCTCCACAACTGGCCTCACCAAGACCAAACCAATGGAAATGATTCCTGATCCCACATTTCCGTCTCTCTGGATTTGAAACAGGGGTGGATTTAGGGAATGTGGGGCCCTAGGCAAAGACAGGCAGGGGGCCCTCTGAATGGAGAAGAACACATAGAACAGAGCCATTCTCCAGATAGAGAAATGTTAATAGAATAGACTTCCATTATCTGTTCTAGGTTGTGTCCCCTCTCCTCTTCTTCTTGTCCCTTTTCTTCTTGTTTTCCCTCTCTATGTTTTTTTGTACTCAGCTGACTTTTCATGCTGTCTCTAAAGGAATGAAAAGATTTTTTCAAGCACTAAGCTCACTTCTAGCTGATTGCTCCTTCCTGTGTTTCAAAAAGGCCAAAAGTAAACCCAGTCCTTCTTTTTCACTGTAGACACAAGCCATGATCACCTTATCTGTTCTCCATTTTTTCATTTTGGATGAAATACCCAGCTGCATGAATCATGACAGCAGACAAGATAGAGAGAGCAAGCCCAGGGAGGCGGGGTTACCAATCTACTACGCTCTGGAGTATAGTAGTTCTCGCTGCTTTTGTAGATGTTGTCTCCAAAAAGTCTCCAGTAGCAGAAAAAAGTTTCTAGATTTGGCTAGGAGCTTTTTAGAAATCAAGAAGTGCTAGAGGGGTTCTGAAAAGTGGCTAAATATACATCACTAAAGAGCGCTAAGTTGGCAACACTGCTCTTTTGCATGGTTTGTTTTCAAATGGTTTGCTGCTGTCTCTGTTTGGAACCTTTCTGAACATGTGCAGCAAATGGACTGATCAATATGGTGGACACTGAAGGGGGCTGATACATACACACACTTAATATTATCAGTGTTCTGATGGTTGTTTAGCAAAAGGATTTATATTAAAAATAAAATTAATGTGCACAAATAAAGGAATAGTTGGATAGGACACTTTTCATCGGTTCTTCCCAAACTCTTCCTGCATCACAACCAGAGAGGATCGACTCTCTGAGGCTAAAATTAGACAAAACAACAAACCCAGATAATTCATCCTTCTATGACTTAAAAATAAAAATGAAAAAAAAAAAAAAAAAAAAAAAAATAGAATAGTTTATGCAGACAGAGCATCAGCCAAGAAAAACATCAGAGCTCAAAAGATCCAAAATATATAAATATGCACTTTTAGATCAGCAGAACTCAGGAGAGGAGGACTAATTTCCACAACCCAGAAAACAATGATTGTGACCTAAAATAATAGAAACAAAATATTTATTTTTCCACTGCAAACTCATTTAGAGATACTTCAAACATTGACGTACAGCATATAATGGTTTAAAAACTTTTAATCAAACTTTCTGCTATCTTAATGTCACATTAAATCATAAATACTCGGTTGAAGGAGGTTTTTTTTTTATTGTTTTTTATTCTTCTATAAAACGCCTTGTTTTCCTGCCTTTAGTAGCTCATCAAGCTTTAAACTGTAAACTCTGAGTGATGATGATAGAAAATATTCTGGTGATATCCTTCATTTTTATGCACAACTCCCCCTGGTCTCCTCATATATGGGGTGAATTACACTCCATTATTGTAGGAAACAAATACATTTTGTAAATAAATGTACTTTAAACAAAAACATGCTTTAAAAATGGACATTTGAAAAGAAAAACGAAAACCAGACATGAAAATTTCATAATTTTTAAAAATATTTTTAATTTTATGTATTATACCAAAGTTAAACTTTTTTTTCTCGAAGAGATTTCATATTTTCACATATAATTTTTTTACATATATTATTATTTTCATTTTCCCTCTGATTATTATATATATTTTTCAATCGTTTTTGCATTCTTTTAAATTAGCATTCATAAGTTCAGAGGCGGGCTTTCCTCTGGAGTGACGAGCAAAAACGTGTTCCTATTGGTCTGCGGGATGTTAGCAACATTTTTATCAGCTAATTTAAATGTTGTTTGTGTTTGCCCTGAAGTGAACAGAATGGGATAGAATATTATCTGTAAAAGGCAAGTAAAAGAATACAAGACCTAAACCTCAATTTGAAAAAAAAAAAACACTTTTAAAATAAAATAAAAATGAAAAAAATGTAAAAAAAAAATAAATAATAAAATAAAACATGAAAAAAATCATTAAAAATTATAAAAGTAAAAAATCAAGAGTTTTTTAAACCCTCATTTCTTGATTCCATTTTCCCCCCAAAAAAATTTCATTTACAAAACCTGTTATTATTGGGTTGAAGCATAATGGAACAAAATTCACTCCATACTCTGACGCCTGATTCCTGTTTTAAGGCCTAATGAGCAGATATTATTGCTCTTACTTTGTTGCCTGTAGGGCAAACATCGCTCAGCCCTGGATTGCTTCATTAAATTATGAATAACAGAGTAATTATAGCATATTTGCAGGATAAAGTTTTAGCGCTGCATTAAAGTAGCTGTTTTGCTATAAAAATGTTTCTTTAAATTGCTTTCATAAAGAACCCAGATTCTGCACCAGGCAAAGGAAAAACCGGCCAAGACACAATGAATGCCATTGGTATTTAACTGTATTTCTTATACTTTTCTTCTCTTCAAATCAAACTTTGACAGGAGACCTTCTGAAATCTCCTCATTTAGTGACTTTTGGTACGAAAATAGGACTAAGAAATAAACATAAGAGGATCTGAGGTTTCCCTGCTTTCCTGTAACTCTCTCTACCTTTTAGGCCCTTCCTAAAATAGTTCCAGCGGGGGCTGCTGGCCTGTTAATGCTCCTTCTGCGGTTCGTGAACTTTTGCCCTCTTCATGAGGCGCAGCACAGATTAACAAATCCCCTGAGAATATTTCCAGCTCCTTCTTGCCGGTGTGTGGGCTCCCTGCTTCCTCTATAGACAGAAAGTTAACCTAAAGCTGCTCTTATAGCTCAGGCTAAGCACAGCTTCTCAAGCCGTCCTGCTGCACACAGAGAAAAAGTAAACAATTTGCCAGAGCAGGACTGAATTAAGCAATCAGGTGGTATAAGTCTGAGCTCAGAGCAAACAGACTGACAGATACTTGGCCCGTCGGCCTACATGCCGCTTTGAAAGAGAAGGAGAGAGGGAGACATGGCGAGAGCAAAGGAGGGATTGTTGGTGGTGGCGGTGATGCTCTCACTGCTCTGTACGGCTATTATGCATCAGTCATTGCTGGAAGCCAAGGCTGTCAGGATGGAGCAGAGTTTCCCCAGAGACCCCAGACTCTCTGCTGGAATGACCAGGAGGAAATCCAGACTCAGGGAAGACCGGACAGACGGACGGACGGACCAGCGCCGCCATGGCCAGGACTTTTACAAAACCCATCAGCAGCATTTAAGGTGGAATAACTGCAAAGGACAGAGATCAAAACTAAACTTGGCTTTAGTTCCGATGTCTAATCTAAACCTAAAACTAAATCCTAACTGGTTTCATCGTATTTAAAGCTTCTATAAAATGCTGTCAAAACACCTCTGGTGGATTTAACGTCTTTCTACAGGAAGTTCTGGGTCTCATTTACTAAACATTGGATAGAATCTGTACCAAAAATGGAAATAAAACCAAAGGCAAAATATGGTATAAATGACACCAAAGGATTTTACTAATAACACCAACTATATTCACACTGGAAGGAATTTCCTTTAATAAACCAAAGCTGCGCCTCATGTTCTAATATTTACCCTAAAACGGTCGAAGGACCTGATGAAGGTCAGTGTGTTTAAAATAAGCCGACTGACGTCTGTTCAGGGGAATCAATAGAAACCAATGAGAGGAGTATGGAGTTAACTTTGCTCCATTTTTTGTTGCAAGCATTGAAAACATTTAGCAAATTGTAATGTGAAAATATTATGATAGAAATTAAACTTTGAAAAAGTTATAACATCTGAGAGTAACTTTGCTTTTTTCTAAGATTTACTTTTTCCACTTTAAAAAACAAACAAAAATAAAAACAAAAAAAAGTTTGCAAAGCTCTTGGTTTGATCTACCGGATCAAACCAAGAGCCTTGGCAGACGGGGGTGCTGCACTTGCTGTGATCGTATCAGTTATTCCACCCAGTCCCGTTATATGAAAAACTCTAATGTCTATTAGTAGCTACGTGACGTTTTGTAATCATTTCTTTTTTAAGAAGAAAAACTCCTCATTCAGCTTCATTCAGGCGGGAACAAAGCCACGCCCAACTGTTGTGTCATGTGACCAAATGAGCTCATTTCATTGGCTAGAAGCTGCTTGACTGCATCAAGTGTAGATTGCTTTGGCTTCACTTCACCAAAAGGTCAACACATTTACAGCTGAATTTTTTGCAGGCAAATTTTTACCAGATATAAATTCAGTGTAAGGAATTCAATGTGTAAAAAACAAACAAAATTAAATAGTTTTTAAAATTCTGTGTTAAAATAATTCAGTGTTTAAAAATCTGAGCTTTTCGCAGAATCCAATGAGGTTTTCCTGTTCAAAGGGAGGTTTTCCTCTCCACTGTCGCTACAAGCATGCTTAGTGTGAGGGATTGCTGAAGAGTCAATGAGTCGATACAATCAGCTGGTTTTCCTTAGATAGAAAACTTTGAATAAATCTGACTGGATGATCTGGTGAAAGGGAAATTGCCTTGAGATGACATGATGTGAATTGGAGCTATAGAAATAAACTAAATAGAACAGAATGTTGCGTAAAGCACTTTAGAGTCCCCAGACCTGAAGAGATGCTTTATTAGCACAGCTCGCTGACTGTCAACTGCCTGAAATCAGATCCTTGGACTTTAGGAGGGATTTGTTCCTCACAGGAGAGACTGGCTCCGTAAAAACATCAACAGATGGTGCAGATACTAAAGTAATCACCCCATTAGTTAAAATACACAAATACTTGATGTCTGATAATGAATCTGAGCATTTATCTCTTTAAGACTGTTTAAGAAAACAATCAAACGCAAACAGGAAGTTGTTTTCTAGGGTTTTGAGAAGGTAAGTGATCAAGATTAGAAAAAGCTTTGGGTACGGGCAGAGATCAAACTTATATACACATAAAAGGGGTATTTTGAAGTAATAACTCGCTTACAATGACAGATTTAAAGGGACAGTTCGGTTAAAAAGGGGAAAAAAACTTTGCATTCTAACTTTATTCTTTGTTCATTAGGAACTTCTTTCATTTATTTATCATCCCCAAACTCTCTGAATTCACTTACATTGGAGTGTATTTCTTTAAAACGTGGAATTATTATTTAAGGCTTTTCCACAATATCTCAATCAGATTTCCTTTCAGACTTTGACTAGGACGTTTTAAATGGGTTTTCTGAGTCATTTAAGGAAGAAAAAGCTGGATCATTATCCTGCTGCCAAACACTAGAGTAAAAACCACCAAAAAGAAGCCAAATGACCCCCATTCCAAAGGGGGGGACCCGTTCATCCATTTCTATTTGCATGTTTTCTAAACTAAAACCAGGCTTTGTTGGGCTGCTGGATAAAACCTGGAACTAAACGCTATTTCTGACATTTTGAATTGAAAAATCTTCCTGGATGAAAGAGAAACGTCTTCAAACTTGGAAACAAAGTCCAGTGGATTATTTTTAAATATTATTTTATTCGAAACAATTTCCACTGAATGACGTTCTTTCCATAATGAGTTATTTTTCCAATGTTGAGGGCAAATATATAAGTTAAAGCAGCGTTCCAATCTGTTGCTGCGCATTGCTGCTCAGCTGGCTGAAAGAAGTTTGCTCTTTCCTGTAAGAAAGTCACTTTAGGACTCATTTCACCATCCAGGCTCTGTTTACTAATCAAGGACCAGTTTACTGCTGAAATTCATCTTCTTTCCCATCAAAAGACGAAGAACTAAATGTGTTCAGAAAACTACGATTTATTTTACAAACTTTTTAAACAGCAAAAAGAAGCAGGAATGATTCAGCAGGTTGTTATTTTCAGTCTTTAAAGCTGATCTGCTATTTTATTCACTGTGGTTTGCTGCCATCTGCTGGTGGAAACGCTTCACTGACAGGACTTTCTCTGAACACCTTAAACTGAGCTCCACCGCCACCGTGTGGCCACAAATGGAACAATTAAGACATTTTTATTAAATCTTCGAGAAAAAAATCTGAAAAATTCTAAACTTATGGAGTTTTCCTTCAAGCAAACACTTTTCAAAGTTTTTATCCAACATTAAAGTCATGATGTTTAGTATTTTCTGTTTTCTAAGAAGCAAACATCTGCCTCCTGTCATTTAAACTGCTTTGAGAGAAATGTAATAATTAAGATAAGTACAGATTAGCTGTGGCACGGCTGATAATATAGATTGAAATGGTCCCAAAATAAAAAGGAAGTTATAAATCCCACCTAAAAAAGTTATAAATCCCACCTAAAAAAAAACATACTAAAAATAGTCCCTTCAGGTTTTTTTCTGTGTTAACTGTTTTACTACCTGCTTTTCGTGTTTTTTTCTTTATTTGCATTTATTTTCCTCTATTTTCATTTAAAGCACTTTAAATCATCATTGATCTAAATCGTGCTACACAACCAAACTTGCCTTTAGAGCTTTCACTCAGTAACAGCCTCAACAGTGAAGAGGGTTGTTGTTAGAACAGGCTGGAAACCCAACATGTCCTAAAACAAGCAATAAAAATGTCAGATTAGCATTAACAGAGATTACTTCCAATCCGGACTTTGTGCTTAAAGGAACAACACTTATAGAAGCATCGGAAACAGTTTAGATTATGTGGCAGGAAACGATAGAAGCTCCTCCTGTTCCTGAGGCGGAACTGACCTGGAAGCCTCAGAGGGAAGACGATCCACTGATGAGCCATTTTCACTGAGCCTGGTTCTGCTGGAGGTTTCTTCCTGTTCAAAGGGAGTTTTTCCTCTCCACTGTCGCTACAAGCATGATTAATGGCTCATTTCACAAACATCGGTTGGTGAAGAGCAGTGATGCTATGAGAGGAACCAAGGCTTCCAGGTGTGTTGAGTAATGGAGGGGGCGTTTCATTTAGGGGAGGGGCCAAAATTGATGACGTCTGAAGCCTCGCTATCCTGATACCATGTGACCACGTCAGGAAGCGGTTCAGCTCGCCCCAAACTTCGACAGGCATTTAAAGAGCCTCACCATTCAGTTCGGATGTCGGATTGTGGAGGAGAGCTGCTGTCAGTTGGATAGATTCTAAGAATAGACTGGCTGGAAAAACAACCAATCTAGTTGGTTAAAACTATTTTAGTTCGATTAAACAACGTAATGATCAAAATCTGAGCACAATTGCAGCATTACTGTTAAGTAGTATTGCTGTCAGTTGGCGTCAGCTGCAGGACACTGACTTTCACTCCTGAGGTTGATGGTTTAGACTTGAAAGTTGCGATTATACTTAAGTATTTTGGCTAATGTGACTAATATATATTGTTTGCCCTAGTAAAAATGTAGATTGGGTAAAAACTCTGCCAAATTAGATTTGTTGGTTTAACCAAAGATTGGTTGAACACATAACTTCCATAACTACTGTGGAAAAGCTGTTTGAATAAAACGACTAAAACCTTTAATTTTCTCCTCATTTCCCAATTTGCACAAACTCTTTCACCGTCTGCTTCAGCTTATTTCACTAAAATGGCAGAAAAACAGTTAACCTTAAATTATTGTTCTCTTCTAAGACATTTTACACAAAAAAAACTTAGAAAAGATTTTATTATCCACACCAATCATTAACAATTTCAAAGGAACTTTAAAAAAACAAGAGATCCTAGATTTTATAACTAACTGTAGTTCTGCTCTCCACCAGTAGGGGGTGACATGTTTACGCTTGATGAACAGTTGGGGATCGTTTGCAGAGGGATGAATTCTGATCATTCCAGAAAAAAGGAAAATAAATTCCTTTAAAATGATCCTGGGTAAAGTGTAAGCTTTAGATTGGTCTGAAGGCGAGACGCTTTCATTGAAATTAATTACCTGCACTGACCTGGCCTGCCCACAGGGGGCGCTGCTGCTGCTGGCAGGGATCCCTGCTGGAGCAGAGATTAAGTCAAACTACTGTAAACGGCTCATAACCAGCTTAGTGAAGCCAGTCTTTCAGGAAACATTAGAATTCATCCTAACGTGAAGAGCTGAAAGCTTTGACCTGATCTCTGGAAATCCATCAATCAGACGTTTGGAGCTCCACTGATCGACGAAGCGCCTCTCATTTAACCTCATGCATTTTTCTGTCACCTAAAAGGCAAAGTTCTCTCCTCCCCGTTACCATGGCAACTCCCATTTTGGCACAGACAGCCTCCCTGCTAGGCCCTAACCCATCCACCATGACGGGATGTTCTGCTCCGTTCCCATAAAGATGAGCTTCCATGAGGAAAGATCAGACACTCATCTCTCAACACACTTTTTTTTTTTTATCCTGGGCTTAGAAATGCCTGTGATTACCTATTTCTTTGTGTAGTCAGTAGATCAGTTACTGAGATGCTGTTTAAACAACTACTTTTTACTGGAGTAAAAATATGATTAAGTAGTGCTACTCTATCTTAAGTGGATATTCTACCCACCTCTGATTAGAAACAACTAGAATCAGGAAAAGTTTCTTTCCCAGAGCTGCAGAATGATGCTGTCCCTGCTGGCAGTAAATAAACATTCCTCCTAATTCTCCTTTACTCCTCCAGCCCATTTCAGCACAAGCTGCACTTCGTGTAAATATTACATGCTGCAATTAATTATTAATTAGAGAGACCAAACTAACTTTAATGGAGGACCCTCGACCAAACTAGACCGCAAGACCAGACCAGATGTTCAGCCTGTTCAGTCTTGTTACCTGGCTGCTCTGTCTGTTATCGGCCTGTTGGGTCTGCTACCGGCCCGTTGAGTCTGCTACCAGCCCGTTGGGTCTGCTACCGGCCCGTTGAGTCTGTTATCGGCCCGTTGGGTCTTCTACAGGCCCGTTGGGTCTGCTACCTGCCTGTTGGGTCTGCTACCTGCCCGTTGGGTCTGCTACCGGCCCGTTGGGGCTGCTACCGGCCCGTTGGGGCTGCTACCGGCCCGTTGGGTCTGCTACCAGCCCGTTGGGTCTTCTACAGGCCCGTTGGGTCTTCTACAGGCCCGTTAGTTCTGCTACCGGCCATTGGGTCTGCTACCGGCCCGTTGGATCTGCTACCGGCCCGTTGGGTCTGCTACCGGCCCGTTGGGTCTGCTACCTGCCTGTTGGGTCTGCTACCGGCCTGTTGGGTCTGCTACCGGCCCGTTGGGTCTGCTACCGGCCCGTTGGGTCTGCTACCTGCCTGTTGGGTCTGCTACCGGCCTGTTGGGTCTGCTACCGGCCCGTTGGGTCTGCTACCGGCCCGTTGGGTCTGCTACCGGCCTGTTGGGTCTGCTACCGGCCCGTTGGGTCTGCTACCGGCCCGTTGGGTCTGCTACCGGCCCGTTGGGTCTGCTACCGGCCCGTTGGGTCTGCTACCTGCCTGTTGGGTCTGCTACCGGCCCGTTGGGTCTGCTACCGGCCCGTTGGGTCTGCTACCGGCCCGTTGGGTCTGCTACCGGCCCCAAGTCTGCTACAGGCCCGCTTGGGTCTGCTACCGGCCCGTTGGATCTGCTACCGGCTCGTTGGATTGCTACCTGCCCGCTGGGTCTGCTACCCGCCTCGTTGGGCCAAGCTACCGCCTGTTGGGTCTGCTACCGGCCCGCGGCCCGCTACCGGCCCGCTGGGGCTGCAATCGCCCGCTGGGGCTGCTACCTGCCTGTTGGCCCGCTACCGCCCGCTGGATCTGCTACCGCCCCGTTGGGCTGCTGCTACCGCCCGCTGGGGCTGCTACCGCCCGCTTGGGTCTGCTACCAGCCCGTTGGGTCTTCTACAGGCCCGTTGGGTCTTCTACAGGCCCGTTAGTTCTGCTACCGGCCATTGGGTCTGCTACCGGCCCGTTGGGTCTGCTACCTGCCCGTTGGGTCTGCTACCGGCCTGTTGGGTCTGCTACTGGCCCGTTGGGTCTGCTACCTGCCCGTTGGGCCTGCTACCGCCTGTTGGGTCTGCTACTGGCCCGTTGGGTCTGCTACGCCCCCGTTAGTTCCGGGCTGCCGGCCTGTTGGGTCTGCTACCGCCCGTTGGGTCTGGATACCTGCCAGATGGGTCTGCTACTGGCCCGTTGGGTCTGCTACCGGCCCGCTAGTTCCGCTGCCGGCCTGTTGGGTCTGCTACCGCCCGTTGGGTCTGATACCTGCCAGATGGGTCTGCTACCGGCCCGTTGGTTCCGCTGCCGGCCTGTTGGGTCTACACTGAATGTGATCTTTTTATATAATACTCTTTCCCTCCATAAAATGGAGTTCCCCCCCAAAATAACTCAAGTAAAGCAACGATACTCAAAACAAAAATACTTAAGTAAAGTAAATTTACTTTGTTTCTTTCTACTGGGAGTAATTTCCCTCAGAACTTAAGTTTATTTATGTTATTTTATTCATTCAAGTGTTTATTTCTCCTCTGCTTGGGGTTACCTGGCCACCAAAGTCCCATGAATTATTCAGGAACTCGTTGCATGGATTAAAGCTGCAGCTTTTAACAGCTTTTATGTCAGATGAATCGTTTCTCCTTTTTTTTTTTTTGCTTCTTTTTAAGTTAATCAGGAGATTTAATGATGTTTTAGGGGCATATGGTAGGTTTCTGATCTATTTTAAAATGACTTTCTTCAAATATGGTGTTTCTTAAGGAAAAAAAATTATTTAAACCCAGAGAGATATTTTAAAATTGACATAGAAAAGTATTGAAAGTTTGAAATTATTTGCCGGCTCACAAATTTTACCTGAGTAATTTGTTGTTTAGTATGAATTCTGATCTAAACTATTTCTCTGTTTTCCTGCTTTATATTTTTCTGCTCAACGAGAAGCATAAAAACTAGATCTGTTTCTGCAGGCGGCGGTTCATTAATTAGTTTTATTAATGGTGACCTCCTGAAGTTGCACTCACCAGTCAGTGTGCTGATCATCGATCACCAGCAGGATCTTGGGTTTGCGTATCACAGGCTTGGCAGGCTGCGTGGCTCCTGCTGGGGCCCCTTCAGCTGCTGTGGCTGCGGCCGCCTTAGCGTGTGCGGCGGCTGCGACGTTCTGGGCCATCTGTGCGCTCTTCACCACGCTGGAGAAGGAGCTCAGGAAGCTCCCTCCTGCTGAGGCCGGCACCGAGGCCGAGCCAGGAGCTGAACTCGGGGTCTGACTCGGGAGGCTTGGCGGCTGACGCCTTTCTGTGGCGGGGGAGGCGGGAGACGAAGTAGAGGAACCAGTGGGGGCCGGCCTCTGCAGATCCATCATGTAGCCGTTGGGAAGGTTGGCTACGAAGCTGCTGTCTGACAGGCGCCGGCGAAGGTAGTTCATGATAACGGGCTGGTGGGGCTCTAGGGGCCAGATGAGTCCTGGAAAAGGAAAGAAACATGGCGGCTCTGTTTAGTTTTCTTTTTTTTAGAAAAATATATGGGCAGAAAGTCCCAAAAGGTGTTTCAACATTTTTTCTATCCTTTCATACAGACATTTCAGAAGAAAACTAAAAGGGAAGCAGTATTTTATCTCAAAGGAAGATGATTTAAAACTAAAAAAACTAAAAGGATCAAACAGAAATACTGCAGTCGTTGGCGAAAGGCCTGAACGCAGAATAGAATTCAGATTAGTAAATCTGAAACCTAAAAAAAAAACACCAACTGAACCACTGAATGTTCTCCTGTATACTTCATGAGCCAAAAAACTAACATTTCAGGCTGTTTTGTTGTTAAAACTTCATTATCTTTCCTGCATTTTGGCTGAGTGAGCCGTTTCCTTCGTTCATTATTGCATCAGTATAGATCGCTTCTCCTGAAGGCCGAGCTCCACCAGCGACCTCCACCTGCCAGCTAACGAAGACCTCCTTTCATTCACCATCTGGCTGCCCTCAGAGGATTCCTGTTCCTCTGCTGCACATTCAACAGTTCAAACACCAATCTGCTCATCTCAGCTGCAAAATAATTCAGTGACACAGAAGTGATAATGCAAAGCTGGATGAATTTCACAGCTTAGTTCTTTATAAAGCATGCAGAGCTAATTTAAAAGGAAAAAAACAGTTATATAACATGTTTGATGCAGAGCAGAATGAGAAGTAAAGTGAAGCAGGAATGCCTACCAGGGAGAACAGGAACCTCTGCATCTGATTGGCTCTAGAATAAAATGTGTTTAGTCTCAGAAGGAGTCCTCAGTGGTCATGGTTTAACTTAGTTAACAGCGAAGGAACGACGACCTGAATGGAGGTCAAGTGTTAAATCATGATGACGAGTTAAAGTGGTCAGATAATAACCATGAGGGATTATTATTATTATCTAACAGCCGGAAACAGAACCTTTTCCTTTAAGTTTTCCCTTAAGTGTGTGCGTCCCCCTAGTGGTCCGCTAATGCATTGCAAAGGGTACATTAGAATATTTTATTTCTTAGGTAGTAAAATAAAATAGGGCAGGGATCTATTCTGCTTTATGAGGAGATACCTAATAGATTAGGAAGCTTTTATCAACCAAACAGTAATTTATTCTTTGAGTTCACCTTCAGCTGTGACATCGATCTAAACCAAGCGGAGTCTGGATGTAGAGAACAGAAGGGATTCACTGTTTTTCACTCATAGAAAGACAAAGTGTCCAAAGAATTAGTCAAGGTGGGGAAACACTGCGCTACATAACTGGACAAATTCTGCTTATTGGACGAATTTTAGTCAAACCTGTACGGAACTAAATAAGGGCCACAAAAGCTGAAAATACATAAATATATATTTGAAACTGTAGTGACCTATTATCAAGAAAAGAATGTTTGTGAATAAAAATAATAAAAAAAACACATTATGTAAATTGAAGTTAAAAAAAAAGCAATCCAGAAATAAGACTTTTAGGTTTTGAAAATCGCTTTGTGTTTCAAAGTTTAATTTCTATAAAAAAAAAAAAAATGCAAATGATTTTCTTTTTTTATTTCCTTTATTAAATATTTTTCACAGATTTTGTATTTACAATTTTTTAATTTAAACTTCAGTTTTTCAGATTTAGTTTTATGAATTACAATCTTTTCGATCTGCATTTTCCAGATCACATTTTCTTTACTTCTGGGGCGGCGTTCCTCTGATTTGAGTAGTGAAGAGTAGAAACATTTTTATTGGTCAAAAGTACGGAGCTAAATTGTGGCCATAAAAAAAAGTAAAATCCATCTTTAAATTAATAAAAATAAAATCCATCTTTTTCCATTTTTTATACAGTTTTGAAAACGCTCCAGGGAACCGCTAAGGGGGGGGGCATTAAAGGGCCGTGGGCTGCCGGCCCCTGGTCCAGCCTGACCTATAAAACTGTTGCAAATGCAGACAGCAGCCATATTGTGGCAGTAAGAGGTAATGTGGTCATGTGCTGACAGTTAACAGGTTAAAAGGTTTATATCCTCTAAACTCCACTATAGCAACAATTCTATAAATTTGTCCACAGGGATGGAAAAGGCAGTCGTTTTAAACGCTTTATAGCCGTTAGAGGTTAAGTGGGGGGCTTATATCTTTTCACATAAAGCCAGGTTAGTCTGAACAACACACATAAATATCAACACTGCCTCCATTCTAATCCAGGGGATTATCTTCTGATATCTGAACGTATTTGCCAAGAAACCAGGAGGAGTGACAGAAAAAACTAAAGAAATGAAAACCTGTTCTGTTCAGCATCAAATCTAGTCTAAAATGTTCAGTAATGAACAAGAGATGAAAATTTAAAGCAGAGTTTAAAGAACAGTGCTGCTGGTGGTGCGTAGATGTCATGCATTCAAAACAAGTCGGCATGACGGATCCTAAACGCCTGAGCTGTGAGCCGTAGAGAAATGCAACAAAACTCAAACTGACAAATACGTCTGAGTCACGCTTTGTACCGACAGGAAGGAGCGCGACACCAAATGAACGCTGGCAGCTTCTAATGAGTCTCTGAGGCTGTAGAGAATTAGCCAGACTCCCACCGTACACCACAGCAAGCCCCGGCCATATTACCTCTACTTCCCTAACTTGTAAAATGTCACATCTAACTACTCAAGCTCTAGGCTTTAGGGATGTTCCTCAATGCATTTCAGCAGAGGAGCCTTTTGTCGCATGTTTGGGCTGAGCTTTATTTCCACTTCACAGACTGAAAGGGTCCGATCATCTGAAACAGGATTCTGGTTCATCGTACAGAAAGCTTCTAACTGGAGACGGTTTGGAGGAAAGTGCAGGAGAACAAAGAGAAGCGCTAGAAGCCGTGTTTACACTGTGTCACTGTGATAAGTGAGTGATAGAAAATCACTTTTATTGCTCCACTGCTGCACAGTCTCCTTTTCCTTAACTCCCCATAAGCCGCTTTCTTCCTGCGCAGAAAGCTGTTAAACCTGCAGCTGCTCTGCTACAGCGGGAGGAATCTACAGGAAGGAATGCGACATTACGGCTCTGCTGGTAGAGAACAGAGGGTAGAAGAACAAACTATGACAGATGGAGAGTTTGATGACACTTAATGTTAGAGAAGGAAAATGGAAAATGTCTTATTCTCTATTGAATTCAGGTCTGAACTTGAATATTCCTTCATCTAAACCTTTTCATGAAACCTTCAGCTGTGTTTAAGGTCAACCTCCTTCTGAAAGGAAAATCTTTGCCCCGTCTTCACTTTAAACCAGTTCCACTGCTAATGTTCTTCATGTTTCCACCACCTCACAAGCAGCAGCTGCTGGAAATATTTAACTTTAGCTGCTGGACGCGCGCCGCATCAACCAATCAGAGAAGCTGATCTGGGAGCTGGCAGGGAGTCAGACGCAGCACTGCTGATGCAGAGCGCTATGATCACTCCTCTGAAACAGTTTATTAACGCCTAAATTAACTTCAAATGTAGAAACCTGCCGGCAGAATATGTTGGCTTTTATTATCCTGCTGCCTGCAGTTTGTAGCACAGACCTGAAAAATGCTAACATCTACTTCCAGCGGCCACCAACAGGAGGGGGAAAACCCTGGAGAGGCAAGCAGGCCTGAAGAAGCAGGGCTAACGTTAGCCCGTCAGCATTAGCCAGGGCTAACATTAGCCCGTCTGCATTAGCCAGGGCTAACATTAGCCCCGTCAGCATTAACCAGGGCTAACGTTAGCCCGTCTGCATTAGCCAAGGCTAACGTTAGCCTGTCTGCATTAGCCAGTCTGCATTAGCCAAGGCTAACGTTAGTCCGTCTGTATTAGCCAAGGGTACGCGTTAGCCCGTCTGCATTAGCCAGGGCTAACATTAGCCTCTCTGCATAAGCCAAGGCTAACGTTAGTCCGTCTGTATTAGCCAGGGCTAACATTAGTCCGTCTGTATTAGCCAAGGCTAATGTTAGCCCGTCTGCATTAGCCAGGGCTATCATTAGCCTCTCTGCATTAGCCAAGGCTAACGTTAGTCCGTCTGTATTAGCCAGGGCTAACATTAGCCTGTCTGCATTAGCCAAGGCTAACGTTAGCCCGTCTGCATTAGCCAGGGCTAACATTAGCCCGTCTGCATTAGCCAGGGCTAACATTAGCCTGTCTGCATTAGCCAGGGCTAACATTAGCCTGTCTGCATTAGCCAAGGCTAACGTTAGCCCGTCTCAGCGCCAGCCAGGGCTAACATTAGCCCGTCTGCATTAGCCAGGGCTAACGTTAGTCCGTCTGTATTAGCCAGGGCTATCATTAGCCTCTCTGCATTAGCCAAGGCTAACGTTAGTCCGTCTGTATTAGCCAGGGCTATCATTAGCCTCTCTGCATTAGCCAAGGCTAACGTTAGTCCGTCTGTATTAGCCAGGGCTATCATTAGCCTCTCTGCATTAGCCAAGGCTAACGTTAGCCCCGTCTGCATTAGCCAGGGCTAACATTAGCCCGTCTGCATTAGCCAGGGCTAACGTTAGTCCGTCTGTATTAGCCAGGGCTATCATTAGCCTCTCTGCATTAGCCAAGGCTAACGTTAGTCCGTCTGTATTAGCCAGGGCTAACATTAGCCTGTCTGCATTAGCCATAAGGCTAACGTTAGCCCGCTCTGCATTTGCCAGGGCTAACATTAGCCCCGCCTCTGCATTAGCCAGGGGCTAACATTAGCCCGTCTGCATTAGCCAGGGCTAACGTTAGTCCAACTGTAGCAGCTCTCTCTCTGCAAAGGCTCTGATGGAGGTTTGATTGTTTTATTTGGCAAAATGTTCATTTGATTTGTGTTTATCTGACTGTGTTCATTATTATTCCCCAATAAATGAAAAAAAAAATTATTATTATCTAGAGACTATTAATAACAGGAGGTGAAATGCAGCTCTAGATGAGCTTTGAATGTGGTGATGTCATCAGTACGCTTCTTTTCCAATTGACCCAGATTTATTCTGCGTGTTCCTGTTCTCCCTGAATCCAGACTTTCCCGAGTTCTTCTCAAGAACAGACTTGGCGAGAACATGAGTCCGTACTCACGTCCCTGTGAATTGAGAAACGGTCTGTGTGTGAACAAGGTTCCAATCTTTCGGTGTTTTTGTGTGTCATTACTCTGAGTCGCTGCTTATGGGTGTCATGAGGAAGGGAACGTCCAGCCATCTTCCTCCGCTTATCTGGGGGTCGGGTCGCAGGGCTAGCTGGGCTAGCCAGACAAAGAGCAGCCTAAAGACCTCATATGATGAGTAAAACCAATGGACCTAGAGTTCCCTCGCCCAGACGCGGGTCACCGGGGCCCCACTCTGGAGCCAGGCCTGGAGGTGGGGCACGCTGGCGAGCGCCTGGTGGCCGGGCTTTTACCCACGGAGCCCGGCCGGCCACAGCCCAAAGAGGAAACATGCGTCCCCCATTCCAATGGGCTCACCACCTGTATGAGGGGCCAAAGGGGTCGGGTGCAATGTGTGATGGGTGGCCGTTGAGCACGGGGACCTTGGCGTTCTGATCCTCGGCTGAAGAAGAAGACGCTGCTACCCCCGCTGTACTAGGATGTTATTTAGTTTTCTCTCTATTCTTATCTCCTTTTGCAGCACGTCTACCATTTTATTATTTTCTTTTTGCTCCTCTATCCATTGCATTTGAAGCGATCCCAAATAAAGTCCAATAAAACCTTTAATACACATAAATCATCAAGCAGAACTTCATAGCTTTAGCCGTCATGCTCCACTTGTGAAAATAAGCGTTGTGTTTAAAACGACACCTATGGAGGAGTCTCGTCTATTCTGTCGGTTCGCTCTAGAGTCTTTCTAGTTCTAGTTATTACTCTACAGCAAGCTGACAGAATGACAAAGACTCCTGGAGAGGCATCTTCTGCCGTAACATGGATGAGTGAGAATTTGCACAGGTCTATTGAGTTTGCACTTAATAAAAGTGCTGTACTGTCCAACAGAACATGTTAAAACCTTTATAAGAACACATGTGGATGCATTTCATCTTAGTGTTCTGATGACGTTCTGTTTCCAGAGGAGTTCAGATGATCACACCTCGTCCAACAACCTAAGCCAATATGGTGCGGATCACTGGAGAGGTGCTAAACCATCGGCAGCAAACCGGGTGGGCAGTAATCATAGGCTTTCCTCTCTAATGACGGGGAAGAGCAGGATAATGCCACAGTAGACACCCAGGCCCCTTCTGCTATATTCCACATATCTTGTAAGTGAAGAAGACAAGCAGCTCTTTCTTTTCTCACATCCTGCCTGTGAATCCGTTAAATGTAGCACATAATCCCAATGCTTTCCCTGTGAATTTGCACATCTTTGCTGCACAGTCGTTGATTAGTCGGCAAGAAAACACAAAGTCATCTCCCTACGTCTGCGGCTCCTGTCGTACGATTTAATGAACTACTTCTATTCTTAGTTACTTTTCTTAAAGGTGTTTTTCCAACAAACCTAACGAGCACATTATTTCAGTTCATATCTTGACTCAATGGAGGTAATCTTGGAATGACTTCACCTCTTTGGGGAACAGAGATTTGTAGAGGAGATGTTAGATTATAACAATCTAATATGATAAAAACCTTCAGCTTTCAGGCTCTCATCTCACATTACAGGAACAGAAAAGCTGAATTTAAGCCCAACATATGAAAATAAGACGGGAGCGATGGCAGAGGAGAGTAGCTTTTATTGCTCCTGACACCCCGAGCTGATGGAGCCGGTTAGAGCGAAGGGTCGCCGCGACGACGGCGGGTCAGAAACGGCTAAAAACTGGAGAGAAATGGGAAGACGGCAGAGGCTAATCTGAAAGAAACGAGGAGGTGGTAGAAGCCTGGCCCTAAGCATTATGGGAGATTATTAATACATATGTGGGGACGGCTGCCAGATGGATTATCACTGCGCTTTCTATTTTAGAGAGTAACAGCAAAACCTTCTGAGACTCAGTGTTTCTGTAATTATGCTGCATTTAAAGCAGGTAGTTAAACCACAAAATAAAAAGACTCATTTTCTCATCAGATCACAGAGGATCCAACCTTTTCCTGTTTTTTTACTGAAAACTAATGAAAGAAAACTTTCCCACTTCAATTTCAGAAGTTTATATAGACTAATAATTTGGGAAAACTTATTAATTACTTCAAAGCCAATTAAAGCTCTGATTGGTTAATAAAAGAAACTGAGGTTCAGGATCAAGCAGAGCCCAGAATCCGCCCCTCCATCTACCAACCAATGGGCGAGAAAATATATCTTTGTTTTAGCAGAAAGACATTTATGAATAAATAAATTGGAATGATATCTAAGGTAAATAAAATATTTTCTATTTAATATTTGATCCAATTTGGCCTTGAAATATTAATGAATAATCTTCTGTCAAGGTTCTCCCCTTTTGGGCTAGTACGGACTCATGTCCTCGCCAAGTCTGTTCTTGACTAGAACCCAGGAAAGTCTGGACTCGGGGAGAACAGAGCCAGTGGTACTTCACACACAACTATGCAGAGAGACGGGCTAACATTAGCCCGGACGCTGCAGGCGGGCTGCTATTAGCCCGGCGGCTGCAGAGGGGCTAACATTAGCCCTGACCGCTGCTGAACTGGCCCCAGCACATTAGCCCGGCCGCTGCAAAGGGGCTAACATTAACCCTGGCGCTGCAGACTGGCTAACAGTAGCCCTGGCCACTGCAGAGGGGCTAACATTAGCCCGGCTGGCTGCAGACTTGGCTAACATTAGCCCGGCGGCTGCAAAGGGGCTAACATTAGCCCTGACTTGGCTGCAGACTGGCTAACATTTGTTATTAGCCCGACTTGCTGCAAGGGGCTAACATTAACCCTGGCTGCTGCAGACTGGCTAACATTAGCCCTGGCCACTGTAGAGAGGGGCTAACATTAACCCTGGCGGCTGCAGGAGGGGGTTAACATTAGCCCTGACACGCTGCAGACTGGCTAACATAAGCCCGGCCGCTGCAGAGGGGACTAACATTAGCCTGACCGCTGCAGACTGGCTAACATTAGCCCGACAGGCGCTGCAGAGGGGCTGGCATTAACCCTGACGCTGCTGCAAGAATGGCTAACATTAGCCCGGCAGCTGCAGAGGGGCTAACGGTAACCCCTGACGCTGCAGACTGGCTAACATTAGCCCGGCAGCTGCAGAGGGGCTAACATTAGCCCGGCAGCTGCAGAGGGGCTAACATTAGCCCCTGACCGCTGCAGGCGGGCTAACATTAACCCTGGCACGCTGCAGGCGGGCAAACAGTAGCCCGACGCTGCAGAGGGGGCTAACATTAGCCCCGCTGCTGCAGCCGGGCTAACATTAGCCCCGGCGCTGCAGACGGGCTAACATTAGCCCCGGCCGCTGCAGACTGGGCTAACATTAGCCCTGGCAGCTGCAGACGGGCT
Source organism: Cyprinodon brontotheroides (assembly GCA_018398635.1). Taxonomy (NCBI): domain Eukaryota; kingdom Metazoa; phylum Chordata; class Actinopteri; order Cyprinodontiformes; family Cyprinodontidae; genus Cyprinodon; species Cyprinodon brontotheroides. The sequence goes on from JAGKQL010000053.1 coordinate 2,614,947, forward strand.
AACATTAGCCCCGGCCGCTGCAGATGGGCTAACATTAGCCCTGGCAGCTGCAGATGGGCTAACATTAGCCCTGGCAGCTGCAGATGGGCTAACATTAGCCCTGGCGCTGCAGATAGGGCTAACATTAGCCCTGGCCGCTGCAGGCGGGGCTAACATTAGCCCCGGCTGCTGCTGCAGGCTAACGTTAGCCCCGGCCGCTGCAGATGGGCTAACATTAGCTCCCCGGCAGCTGCAGATGGGCTAACATGCCGCTGCAGGCGGGTCAACCGGCCCGCTGCAGATGGGCTAACATTAGCCCCGGCAGCTGCTGATGGGCTAACATTAGCCCCCCGCTGCAGATGGGCTAACATTAGCCCGGCAGCTGCTGATGGGCTAACATTAGCCCCGGCCGCTGCAGATGGGCTAACATTAGCCTGTTTCAGCAATTGTTGTTGATTGCAGATGTGTCTAGTAATTCCCATTGATTTAGCTTGGAAGCGGGGAGAATGGCGCTAGGCTTACCGCACCGTGGCACGTCACTGCTGGAAGATGGCGGGGAGGGGTTACTATATTTGGGCAAATTATTTTTTTTTTTTACTAATTAACGCTGAATTGAAATTCTGCTAGCGTATTAGTTTTAGGTATAAATAATGATCCATTGATTATTCCTGCTGACCGACTTTTCTTTTAAAACATTTAGTGTAGATTTAAAATCAATGCTGCCACTAAAAGTGACTATATTAAGTAAAAAATTATGTTTAAAACCTTTTTTCAGGCTGTAAATTCATAAACAACTGAACATCAGGCTTTAGTTCCGCCCTCATGAGGCTGCTGCTGCGTTTTCTAACTTAAGTGATTAAAAGTCCATCTCCAGCAGACGAGGCGCTGCCGTTCTGCAGCTCCTCAGCAGCGCAGGGTTTCCTACGTTTCCAGTTCCCCTGAAACGCCGGTAGCGTCTCACAGTAACACGCTGCCCTTACATCACCACAGCCATGTCCACAATATGACTCATCACTGTTTCACTGCTTTGATCCAACTACCACTGAGATTTAACAAAGACGCTGCAGACGAGCAAAGAAGCAGATACTATCATCCACGCTCAGCTGTGTCTCCACTAAACTGATGACTTCTGTTCTCCATGCAAGGCTCATTGATCACTCAATAAAACAATAAGAAGTGTTTCCATCTAAGAAGGCAAAATGAATATGAACCATTTGATGATGTTATTCTGCTTTAAAAGATGCAGGACATGTAATGTTTTAAATAAAACATCTGTAAACGTTCTTCTATGCAATTACTGCTGTTAAAGCAAGTATCAGATAAAACAGCTATTTAGTCTATTTCTATGATAAATTAAGGGTTAATCCAATAAATTCCTCTCCATACAATAACTCTGACGGCCAAAGGTCCAAAGGCAAACCTCAGTGGGAGTACCCGGTTTCGAATCCCCACAGATTGACACTCTGGGTCCCTGAGCAAGACCCTTAACCCCACACTGCTCCCCAGGCGCCGCACAATGGCAGCCCACTGCTCCCCAAGGGGAGGGTTTAAATGCAGAGAGGGAATTTTGTTGCCTTGTTCTTTTGACAAAGTAATAACACTGGAAAAATAATCTAGAAATAAGTAAAATTTCTTAAATTAAGAGAGTGTAATTACCCTTAATTTGAGTAGGTAAATGAAATGATTTGCAAATGGAATGAGTATTTTTACTCTTAGAATAAGATATTTAGATAAAATGCACTTGGAATAAGACAATATAATTGCGTTTTCTTATTTTAAATGTAAATTGTCTTGGGATTATTAAAAGTATTTCTGCTTCCTGGTTGATGGGACAGGTGTTGTGAATGAAGCGGTGTCCAGCTTGAAGAGAGCTCCTGTGTGTCTCTGAATGTGAGCATTGATGACTGAAAGACATCTTCTGCCTCCATTTATCTGTTTACTACAGTCTGTTGGATTCATGTTAATGTGGATTTTAAAACATTTCAGTTAGTGGAAAAAAAACAGCAGGTGGGAATATAAAAAAATCTAATCAACCAAAACTTTCACGACCCCCATGCAGTACCTCCAGAAGGCCCCCTAGGGGTTGCTGACCTCATGTTGAAGACCTCAAAATTACAGCAAAAACTAAATTTTAGTTTTAGACATAAAGCTCAACCAATGTAGAGACTTTATCAAGCATTAATGTTATAGTTAGAGGAGATATACGATGGCTGAGAAGTGCAAAACACATTTACAATACAAAAACACATTAACAAATAAAAAACAAAATAAAATTTGAAGAAACAAAAATTATATTTTATGAAACAAATGTATTTTTGAAAAAAAAAGTTACATTTTTAAAAACAAATTTACATTTTAGGAAACAAATTCACATTTTTAAATAAGTTAGATTTTAAGGTGAGAGAAAGTTTGAGAGAAAGTTTTAGAAAAAAAACATTATAGGGAAACAAATTTACATCTAAAAAACTGACCGTTCGGAAACACTTGTACAAGTGCAAAGACAAAACTGCAAGCGGCAAAACACAGTTACATAGCCAAAAACAAATTAGCAAAAGACGGCTACACGGAAAGGGAATGTCCCAGTGGCCGGATGTGACGTCACCATTACCCTGACTTGTAGTACAAACAGCTCAATCTGTAGTCCTCCTGCTTCACTAATGAAAAGTCGCGGCGATTTTATTATTGTGGAGCAAATTTCAGCCCAATTGACACCATTTTGTTCTTCGATGCGGACGGTCTCTGGAACTTTCGGGACACGGACCAGCTGGCAGGACCACCGAACTGCTGCGCGCGCAGCAGCCCTGCCGCAATTGAGCTGCGGCCCTGCTGCTTGGTCCTGAGTTCCAGAGACCACAATAAGGGCAAAACATTGTTCGGTTAAGCGTAAACTTAAGAAAAACAGCTTCAGTGCAATTCTTTCCATCTAAAATGCGCCGCTGACTTTTCACGTGAAGCAGGAGGACTACTAGCATTGAGCTGTTTGGACTACAAGTCAGGGTAATGGTGACGTCACATCCGGCCACTGGACATTCCCTTTCCGTGTAGCCGTCTTTTGCTAAATTGTTTTTGGCTGTGTAACTGTGTTTTGCCGCTTGCAGTTTTGTCTTTGCACTTGTACAAGTGTTTCCGAACGGTCAATTTTTTTTAGATGTAAATTTGTTTCCATATAATAATTTTTTAAAATAAAACTTTCTCTCACCTAAAATCTAACTTATTTAAAATGTGAATTTGTTTCCTAAAATGTAAATTTGTTTTTAAAAATTTTGACCATTTAACTTGTTTTTCAAAAATATACATTTGTTTCATAAAATATAACTTTGTTTCTTCAAATGTTATTTTGTTTTTTATTTGTTAATGTGTTTTTGAATTGTAAATGTGTTCTTTGCACTTCTCAGCCAATCGTAGATATAAGCGGGAGCCATCAAACCAACAAAGGTAACAGGGAAAAAAATATTGTAAAGTTTATTAAATATTGTTAAAACACTTTACAGTATTTTATTGTTTATCTTTTAACTCGTCACTATCATGTTATTCTTATACATTGTTCTAAGGTCCACATTTGTGTGACCATTTTTTATTTTTATAACGCCTTTTGCTGCTGTAAACAGCAGAACTTCCCTACTGGCGACAATAAAGGGATTTTCTATTGAAAGCTTTCCAGAAGCATCCTTAGACTTCTATCTAAACGGGACATCTTTATTACAGTTTCCTAATTATCTATACGCTTTAATTTGCTTAAACCTTTAGAGCCTGAACCATGAAATCAGACACAAATTTCTAATTTTTGAAATTAAGAATCGTCATTTAACTTTCTGACAAATGTAATGGAAGAGGATTAGGGCCACTGGGAAGAAAAAAAAAAAAAGTAAACTGATTTTTAAATTTTATTTCAGTTTAACATGAGAGAAAAAGTCAGAATTCTGGAGATTAAAGTCAGAATTTCTGAGAAAAAGTCAAATTCTGACATTAAAGTCCAAAATTCTGAGAAAGAGAAAAATTCTGACATTAAAGTCAGAATTTGAGGAAAAAAAGAATCAGAATTCTGTGATTAAAAGTCAGGAATTCTGAGATTAAAGTCAGAATTCTGCGAAAAAGTCAGAATTCTCTTGAAAAAAGTCAGAATTAGGAGATTAAAGTCAGAATTAGGAGATTAAAGTCAGGAATTAGGAGATTAAAGTCAGAATTGGGAGATTAAAAGTCAGAATTCTGAAGATTAAGTCAGAATTCTGAGAAAAAGTCAGGAATCTGAGAAAAAGTCAGAATTCTGAGATTAAAAATCAGAATTCTGAGAAAAAAGTCAGAATTCTGCGAAAAAGTCAGAATTCTGAGAAAAAGTCAGAATTCTGATGAAAAAGTCAGAATTCTGACATTAAAGTCAAAATTCTGACTTTTTTTTCATACTATACTGAAATAAAATAAAAAAAAAATCAGTTAACTTTTTTTTTTTTTTCCAGTGGCCCTAATCCTCTTCCCGTACAAATGAGATTTAAAAAACAAACAGTTTTTATTTAAGGTTAATTAGAACATTTATTTGGATCCATTTTGTTGCAGGTATTTCTGTATAATATTTTATAAATTTTCTGTTCCCTGCATGTGTCTGATTTTGTAGCTCAGGGTTTCAAGAACAAAAAGAGTTAATTTTACTATTGGAGGAGGAGAGAGCAGATCAGCCACTAAACCTAAAGTTTCCTCTAAATAAATCAAATAAATGCCGTTTTCTGCTTTGCTTGTTGTTATTTAGCAGAAGCCGATGCATTGCTGACTGATGGAGGCAGTAGTTGGAAAAAGGCCCTGAGCAAATTTTAAAAACGGTGGAATGTATCCTTCTGGCTCTCTGGGTGCTGGGCCCCCCTAAACCTGTGATCCTGGATCCGCCCCTGTGTGGACGCCTGCTGTTTCTTCTAATGATCCGTGGAAAACGTGGAACACGCTCGCCTGGGAGGAGTCTATGAGCAGACAGGCTGTTAGATTCGCACTAAAAAAGAAGCGTGACGTGGAGCTAACTGCCTTTATTTAAACAGAAGCATAAAACAAACAGGTTGACAGGAAATCATAGAACGACGTTAAACATTCAAAGCTCACATTTCTGGAAATTCACGCTCTGCTTTCAGCTAAACGACAGAGAAATGTTCTAAACTGTGATTCTTTGGGGACTGCAGCTCTGCGACGCCACAGAGCGCATCCTGCAGCACCGAGAGGGGCTGTGAGGCGAGGTGTCACGGTGGGCTCCGCCCACAATGACCTCCCAGCGTTTCTCACAGCAGACGCCACATCAGTTCACACACAATAAAAAGCAGAATGCACTTCTTCCTGCCTCTGGGCAGAGAACTGCTGCAGCAGCAGAGGTTCATTAAACACCTAAAATAACTCTGATGAAGAGCGAGAGCGTCTCACCGCTCTGGAAACATCCGCCGCCAGAATAACGGAGCCTGATTGGAGGATTTAGGAAAGTTCATATAATAATGGCTTTACATTTCAAAATGATCTACTTAAATAAAATTAATACTCTATCCTCCTCTGTTAGCTCATCTGAACACAGCAGAGAAACATTGATTTATATTTTTGCATCATTGTTAATGTTTTATTTCTTATGTTGACAGTTTACATTTTGTTCCATTATTGTTGAAAACAAAAACATTTTTTTAAAAGTAGATTTGAAGACAGAACACCCTGGAAGTGACACTTCACTATCAAAATTAATATTTTTATACATTTTATATTTAAAATTTTTGTTTTTTCAAACTTTATATTTTCAAATTTTATAGTGTTTACATTTTTAAATGTTCAGTTTTTCCACATTTCTTTTTTTTCAAAAGGAAATTTAAATAAAGAAATCTAAAAAACTGAACATTTTAATTGAAAATATGCAAAAAAATTTTTAAAGACAAAATAAAATAAAAGAGAAAAGTTTAATTTCTAGTAAAAAGAAAATTTGAAAAAATTTAATTAAAAAAATAAAAGAAAAAAATGTATAAAATAAAAGTTAAATATCTGGATTGTGTTTCTTTTTTCTTTTTTTTTTCCATTGAAAAAAATCTGTTCTTTGCAACAATAATGGATCAAACTGCACTCCATACACATGGAACACAGGACTGATTGGAGTCACCAGCTGCAAACATTTTTCTCAGCTTTTCTCTGAAAGCTTCCCCTTAACGTAAGATACTGACTGCGCACAAACGCTCAACAGAAACCCCGAAAAGAGAAACAACAAAAAGAGGAACTGTCCCTTTAAACTACTGGATTTCAGCCCAGTGGAAATTAACCGCAAACCAGAGAGTAAATAAAATCAAAGGATTATTTAATAAAATATGAATTTAAGACGTAAAGAAGTGACTTTAAAAGCTGCAGCGGTGTTGGTGCTGAAGCTGCGGGGCTGCAGGCTGATTCCTGACACCCAGCATGTTTCCATCTCCAAACAAAACACGAAGGCTGCAGACAAAAGGCGCGAGGCGGAGCCCCGATGCGCAAATTACGCACGATTTACCTGAGCGGCTGCTGGAGATGAGGAGCAGGTGTTGGATGCTGACCCTTCTTCTTCTTCTTCTTCTTCTTCTTGCTCGGATGATGATGATGAGGATGATGCTTCTTCCCCTAGCTGCTCTCCTCCTCACCAGGTGGTCCTCCTCAGCTCCTCTCCCCCACCCCTCCCCTCTCTGGAACGTGGCGCGTGCGCTGGATTCATTACTGCAGTCACTGCCTGCAGCTGATTGGCTGACGGCTTCATTAAGAAATTCAAACTATATTTTGTCACCTTAAAACCATAAAAACTCAATATTTTTGGAGGATTTTTATGTAATAAGAAGGAAAAATAACTTTAAAATCTGAGCTGAGTCATGTTCTGTATCCTCTATATCTATATTCTGCAGAAAACGTTTCAGAGTAGATCAGTTTATTTTCAAACCAGACAGATTCTTCTTCTTTCTAGTTGTTATAAATCATATATCTGTACTTTGACTAGGCCATTCTCTGCCATGAATCTCTATCTCTCTTCCTTCTTACCTACGTCATCAATTCCATATATATTCTAAAAAAAATTGAGACACAAGCAGTGAAAAGAAAATCTGTAATAAACTGTCTGATGAACCACAAATGATTTGATTCGATTCTATTTCTCATAACTGTCATATCTAATAAAAATAAAAAAATATATATATATTTTTTTGGATATTTTTCTTTATAGTTTAGGCATTAAAGGGCTAAGATTTTACTGAATAGATCTGATTTATTTCAGTAACTTCTTTAAATAAAATAGATTAGCTGCAGAGTTGCTTTATTGATCCCCAAAAAAATACAATTAAATTCTGTTAAAATCTGCTTCCAACAAATTAAAACTATAAAAAAAAATTAGAATATTGCGTCCAACCAGTAGATAAAAAGAAAAAAACATATTTTATCAAAATGTATTTTAATCTGACAGCCAATATTTAATCTAATTATGTATTAGATTAAATGCATTAATCTCACATATTAATATGATTTTATAAAAATGATTATTACCTCTTAGTGAAGCTCGGTGGTGAATATATTGTACGAAACAGCTGGACAGTATGGAGTAAAAATTGTTCCATTATTCTTGCAAGCATAAAACACGTATGTAAATGGTGATTTGAGGAAAAATATGATCCAGAAATGAACTTTTAATCAAAAAAGGGTTTTAAATGGAACTTTGCATTTTTGTCAGATTTTTCATTAAAAAAAAGAGAAAAAAAAGATTTTTTCCTTTTTCAAAATAAAATTTTTAAGATTGAGTTTCACTGATTTCATTCTTTTCCAATTGCATTTCACAGATCAAATTATCTTTACTTCCAACCCAATTCCAGCCGTTGTTATAACGTCCAGCAGACCAATAGAAATGCGTATTTGCTTCTGACTCCAGAGGAAAGCCCCGCCCCCAGAGGTGAAGAGAACGGGATCCGTACGACGCAATTTTAAAGGAATGTAGTTTGAAAAGCTAAATAACAGAAATAATAAAAAAATTGTGAAAATATTCTCCAAAAGCTGCATTTGCAAAAGCAAAATTAAAAAATGTGAAAAAAAAAATGATAAAAAAGCAAGTGAAAACTTTTTTTGAGTAAAATATTTAAATATACTTTCAATTCTAGTTAATTGGTTTTTTTTTCAGTTTGTTAAATATTTTCTTATCTTGCAACAAATAATGGGAAAAAGTTCACTCCATAGATTATGTTAATATCTGTAAACTGAGCCAAAAGGAGAGTAATCATCACGGACGCCTCATGATTAGGAGAGCGACTGAGGAATGTCTAATTATGACTAAAGTATTAGAAATAAAAACCTGGATTTAAGGATGTTGAATGATTTCAGCCTTTTTACTTTTCTGTTGCCCTTTAGATAGTGACATTTTTATCTCCATAGTTTTAGTTGCTTTATCTGTGTTGCTCTGTTTACCTTCAATGTTGGCACTGAGAGTTTTACCGTAGCGAGGAAATAGAGCTAATTTTAAACCTTTTCAGTTCTTTCTTTTCCAGATGGCTTTTGGATGAAAAGTTTGAACTGTTAGGCAGTGAGATAGGGAAGAGTCTAGAAATGTAGATTTACCATAAAGCTTTTTATTCCATTCTGACGAGCAGAAAAGGCCAAAATCATCTTCAATCAAACTTCATTCTCATTGAGTGAAGCTATTATCCTCCAGAGTCACAGGCCCTCCATCTTGGTCTGCAGCCAAACGCCTGTGACTCAGTAGAATCAACGGCGAGGCTGCGAAGGAAAGCGACTCCTATTTAATCAACCTGCTAACGCTAAGCTGAGGGACGGAAAGCTGGAGTCAGGCAGAGGAGATCTGCTCAGCCCCCCAGGGAAAGATCAGCCGGGGGAACCACACAGCAGAAGCCACGTCGAGCACAAGACAGGAAGTCGCTGCTTAATGTCAGTGGATATTTACTGCTGCCGGGTGGGCTGGTACGTCCTGCAGGGCACAGCTGCACTTCCCGTAGGGAAAGCTCCGTCTTAATGGGCTGCTGAGGCATAATGAAGCAGAACAGGTGGATAAATGGATGCAGTGGACACAGCAGCCACATCTATTTCCCCTCTGGGAACTGTCAGTTTGTAATATCATCTACCAACACAACCATTAGTCATTCTTTATATGAATGAGTCAGCAGGGAGTAAGTAGCATCCAATAAACTCAATTACAGCCCAAAGGGAAAGTATGCGCTCCCTTTTCTATCTCCTATCTAAAACTAAACGATTTAATGCAAAAGGAAAAACTTCAGTTTACTGAATTTTAGGCAATCTAATTAAATCCAACACTTCTGGTTTTCTAGAATTTGATAAAAATCTTCAATTTGATCGCTATTAATTTATAATCCCACTGAAAATATTAATAAAACCCAGTGAAATCTGAGGATGTGATGCGAAAAAGGTCCAACGTGTTTATATGTCTGCTGGTTCTGGTTCCTCTCGTTTTACACTTGATGTTAAAGGATTGTACATTTCAAAAACACTGGCCTTGAGCCTGGCTACTGCTTTTCAATTCACGCCCATGCGATTCATACAGTTCGTCTGGTACTCGTTTTGAGGTAAGTGCCTTTTGAATGGCATCATGGAGATCTGCGCACCCCAAACCGATGAAAGTATCTCAGCCGCCTGCTCTGGCCTAGGGATAATGTGTTTAGAAGAAGAAATGTGCTGTCTACCTGTGCAAAAGAGAACAGAAAGGTCAAAGAAAAAATGTCGACTTCAAAAGTTGTGGAAGAGCATGAGTGCTCTGCCCATACGTGCTAAGCGCAATGTATTCCAAGTGTGGTCTGAGTGGGTAGTCCGTAGAAATTTAGACTTCGAAACAAAGTGCGTTTTAAGTGTTTATTAGAGCATAAACAGTGAGGTGGCCTAGGATTTCTAAAAAGCGGCGTTCCGCGAGTCTGAGAGCAGCGGCAGACCAACCAGATGAGAAGTCGCATTCAGCGTTACTCTGCGACCGTGCACAGCGTGAAAGAAGAAATGTGCTTCCTTTACCTGTGCAAGAAAGGTATAGCAGGGAATAAATGTCTGCGACACGTTTAATGCTTGAGGTTTTCGCTCTAGGTGCCGAATAAAATTCCTTTTCATCTATTTTGGTCTGTGGCATTGTTCCGTGAAGTCCCATGGCTTCAAAAAACTGCAAAACACTTCGCCGGAGTAAATTATGGACGCCTACCCAGATACCAACGGCATTGAGCAGATGAATAACGGTGTGACTGCACGGTAACTTCTGCCACTCCAGAGTAAAGACTCCATTATCGGCGTATAAGCCAGTGTGACAAGTACGCTGATCAATGAAAAGCGCTAATCAACGCGTTGCCCAGCATGCAGGTAGAAATGAAGGCGAACTTCGTTTTACAATTTCGGCCTTTAAAACTCGAAAAACAGGATTATGGTGGAATCAACTTTATTAGAAACATGAATTAGTTAAAACCAAACATCCAGTTTAAAAACAAATCCTTCAATCACTTCCTTATATATGCTTAAATTGTAAGACAGACAAAAAAAGAGAAAAATCAAGAATTTATTTTCTTCCGGTGTGCTTTATGTGTATAACGTGTCTTAAAAAAAAAACGTTTGCATAAAGCGTGTATTGGACGACTTCTGGAAACGTTTTATTTCAAAATGAACCGAATAACTTTAATTTGGAAATAATTTCTTAAGCAACCTTCAAAGCTGATAAACAGAAAAAGATCCCAAACATTAACGCTGAACTATGAAGTTTTAACGTAGATACAGAAAAATAGATACATTTTTTTATTTATTTATTTTTTCCTAAGTTTAAGTGTGCAGAAATAAAAACAGACCAATGTGGAGCAGATCCTGTGCAGTGATCTGTTCTCTCACAGGAAGACGACAGAAAAAAAGGAGCATCTAACCAACTTCTGTTAGGATTACTGATCAATGTTCCCCTCCAGGAAATCACTGCATTAACTCTGAAGCTTTAGGTTGAAGTTCTATGATCAGAGTTAAAAAATAATGATTAGTGTTAAATAATAATAATTAGTGTTAAAAAACGACAGATTTAGCAGAGACACCTGAGAGATTATAACCAGTTGAATCGTCACACCTTCAATGAGAAAGTTTAGATTTGACATATGTCAGAATAAATTGATTTTGTCGCCCTCTGCTGGCTGTAAAAACACAATTAAAGGAAAATCTGATTTATTTATTTTTATTTTTTTGCTGTTTATTAAACAGCATCAGCTGACAAACCAAACAGTGTCGGTTCATGCGGAGTACATCTTTACTTTTCTGGTATTTTTTTCCGAATGCAATCCTTCGATAGCGTAAATGCTATTCGGCTAATTGCTCCCCGAAGACATTAGCTACTTGCCGTGAGGGTGTCAGAAACCCCCGTTTTTTTCGTGAAACGTCTCAGTCATATCGGTATCTAAGCTCGTCTGATCCGACATGCTGAGCACTTCTACGTCTAAGTAGTCGGAGTCCAGTTCTCAAAGAGAACCTGTAGCTGGTTTCCGTTCCCGCGGAACGATGTGAGAATAAGCTACTTTCTTTTCATTGTTTCAGCTTTTTTTCATCCATAAAAATGGCGAATTATGAAAATGCGTTTTAGAGTAAAAGCCTTGTAAAATGCCACTCTGTTTCGTTTCATTTATATTTTTAACGTTTTGAACGCGATGGTAAAAACCAGGCAGCGCAAACATGACTGGCTTGATCCATTGATTTGTTTATCTCATACTGGCGCTACAGCGCCACCCGCAGGACTGGAAGAACTACTAAAGCCCATTTGTACCTTGTTGATTACAGAGCTTCCAAAAAAACAAAAAAAAAATCTGTTTTTTAGGAAAATAGTTATTAAGAAACGTAAATAAGGCTGTTTTAGTCTGACAGCGCTGAAGACGGATCCATCAATGCTGCGTCGCCACCGCAGGCCCGCTAACAGCGGGCTGGTGTTTCTTTGGAACTGTGTTCGTCTGCAAAAGATCCTCTTTATCTACAAAATGAACGACAGGTCAGTCACAACAACTAGAGGACTGTAGGTGGTACCCGCCCAGCCTCATTAGTGTGAGTTTGGTAGAGAGCACCATTTAAATACAGGTAACCCTGAGAAAAGCGCTTTACTGTCTGTTGATGGATGCAAAGGTACTAAATAACAAAAACATGAAAAAAGATCAAGTTTCTCAATTATATTGAATATTTTCTACTACAGGCTGAATGTTGATGAAATACAAAGATTACTTTAAGCAAAAAAGTTTAATTGTAGACAGACTTTTGGGCGATCTGACTGTTTTCTTTAAGCTATGACACAGGAGTCGGACTTTGACGGTTGGGGTCTCGATGAGGAAGATGAAGGATAAGAGGCGGGTTGGTAACTGCTTCGGTACGGCGGAGATGATGTGCTGGAGGATCTCGATAGATAAGACGCGCTGCTGGGATTATAAGACGGGCTGCTAGGATTATAAGACGCGCTGCTGGGATTATAAGACGCGCTGCTGGGATTATAAGACGCGCTGCTGGGATTATAAGACGCGCTGCTGGGATTATATGAAGCAGTGCTGGATTGAGACACTGGTGGCTTAGTTGGAACTACTGGTTTCACTTGCTGTGCCGACGCGGTACTGAGATGATACAACGCGGTGCTGGGATTATATGACGCGGTGCTCGGTTTATATGCCGCTGCGCTAGTTTGAGACACCGGTGGCTTAGGTGGAACCACTGGTTTCACTTGCTGTACCGAAACCGTCGGTGTACTCAGTCTGTCCACAAGTGGATGTGTGGTCTTGTACTGCAGCAGGTACTCAGGATAGATCTGGTTCTCCTTAAACACTACGAATATAGAAGGGTCTGTGACGTCATTAACACAGCTGTCGTAGAGGTTATGGACTCCGCCGTCTTTGGAAGGAGGCAGTTTGTAACTGGAGTCCCCTTTAGTGTAGCTCCCCACCAGCACACGGGCCACGAACATGGTTCTGACATCAGAGTTACCGGTGTAGCTGTGCGAGTATTTAGCGTCCCGGGCAAAGTAGCTTCCTGGGATTGGAAACAAAAACATTAGTAAGAAAACAGAAGAATTTTGGTTGTGGCTGAAAAATAAAACACAAAAGCAAAATGTCTTGTAAAGGTCACTTGTAATCAGTCAATGTTGAGAACCAAGAACTTAAACTGGGAAACGTTTCAGGTTTCCAAAATTTCTCTAACCTGTTTAGCATTAGCTGGTTTTAGCCAGCAGGAGGTGCTAACATTGATCCTTCCTGTATAGAGCTAAATCAGTCTCAATTTTCACTATTACACACGTGATTCACACACACATCGCATGATTCACCAAAGTGTTTCTGGTCAATAAACAATTATAAATTAAATTAAAGCCACAAGCGCCATTGGGTGACCCTCGGCGTAATGCGACCTTTGGAACCCTGCACCGCCGTCCCCACGCCTACGCCTAAACTCATGGCGTAATTTCGACCTTCCTGACAGCAGTTCTTGCCATTCCAGATCCCAAAACGCACGCAGTAAAAGGCTTCCAACAGTGAAATATGGGACATCCTGAACGCCGGCCTAAAATGATATTATCAAATCTTTTGAGTGATAAAAGCCTTTCCAAGATAACAGAATAATTCCTCTGACCTACCATATTGAGGTTATAAAAGCACGGCTGTGTATGAGTTAGAGATGTTAAGTACGCATTAAAAGAAAAAAAAAGGCTAACATGAGAAACCTTAACTAGCACCTTTAACTTACCCTTGCCATAAGCCGTCCCATTAACCCCACAGAGCCGCCACTCAAAGTTGTTGTGGCAAATAGCTTCAACGTACTCGGGGTTGGTGCCGTGAAATAGTTGCTTTTCTACTACTTCCTGTCCACCGTTGTTGGTCTTCATCTTATTCTTTTGCCTTCAGGTAAAAAGGTTACAAAGAGATGTTGATAAAGCTAACATACTATGCTAGCATGCCATAATAACACACTACGCTAACACACTATGCTAACAAGCTACACTAGCACACTATGCTAGCATGCTATAATAACACACAATGCAAGCATGCTATGCTAACACACTATGCTAGCATGCTATAATAACACACTATGCTAGCATGCTATAATAACACGCTATGTCATGCTACACTAGCACACTATGCTAGCATGCTATAATAACACACTATGCTAGCATGCTATAACACACTATGCTAACACACTATGCTAGCATGCTATAATAACACACTATGCTAACATGCTACACTAGCACACTATGCTAACACACTTTGCTAGCATGCTATAATAAGACACTAAGCTAACACACTATGCTAACATGCTATAATAACACACTATGCTAGCATATCATAATAGCACAGTATGCTATCACACTATGCTAACATGCTACACTAGTACACTCTGCTAACACACTATGCTAGCATGCTATAATAACACACTACACTAACATACTGTGCTAGCATGCTATAATAACAGTAGACTAACACACTATGCTAACATGCTACACTAGCACACTCTGCTAACACACTATGCTAGCATGCTATAATAACACACTACGCTAACACACTATGCCAGCTTGCTATAATAACACACAATGCTAACATGCTACACTAGCACACTATGCTAACACACCATGCTAGGATGCCATAATAACACAATATGCTAACACACTATGCTAACATGCTCCACTAGCACACTCTGCTAACACACTAAGCTATCATGCTATAATAACACACTATGCTAACACACTATGCTAGCTTGCTATAATAACACACTACGCTAACATGCTACACTAGCACACTATGCTCTCACACTTTGCTAACATAATATGCTAACACACCATGCTAGCATGCTATGCTAACATACTGTGCTAATATGCTATGCTAACAGATGAGGCAAGCATGCTTTACTAGCACACTACCCTAGCACACTATGCTAACACACTATGCTAAAAGATGATGCTAGCATGCTGCTCTAATGTATCCAAGCCTCATTTTGAAGGGAAATCAAACAATAATGCTAATATTGGTAACAAGATAGAAAATTTTTTATAATGTAAGAGTTGTTTTTATTTTAAATCATCGTAGAAAAAAATCTAGAAGCAGCAGGAGGCATAATTGCATATTCAAAGCTCTGAACTTTGATATCCATGCCTTTTTCTGCACCATGATTTCCCCCACACTGTTAACATTTGATCTTAGAATCTCAGAATGATTTAAAATGAAAATAAACCAAACTACTGTAGTTTAGACAGTTAGTCCACAGGATACGTACCACTGAAAGAGTTCCCAAAGTGCTTTGTTCTGAATCCTCTCTATCTTGATAATATCAAAGCCTCTCATTGTTGTACTAAAAAGTGTTTGAAGCCTTTTAAATTCATCTGATGTTTGCGGAATGGAGACTTTCTACAACACACAGAAAGAGGAACATTTTAAGATGCAGGATGGATGGATCATTAATATTTGCTTATTTTTATATTGGAAAACATAGATGTATGAAGGCCAGAACAGACAGGATCACTAAACCAACAAATGCAAAAAGTAAATCAAAATAAAAAACAGATTCTATAAACTATACAGTAAATAAATAAATGAAGCAATAAGGTATTGTGGAGTTGTTTAGTCTTCTATCTAAAATACAACTTGATCATTTGACGTTAGCCTTGTTTTAACGCACATGTTGCATAAGTCCAAAATTTAAGAAGTGGATTAATGAGACCATTAGGATGGAGTTTATCTTTGAAACCACTGATCATGTTCACTATAGTTTGTGTTTATTAAAGGGATCCACGATTGGAAGTAATAAAAGACTTCATTTAACAAATATTTATTTTCAACACAAAACAATAGCTGTTTTGTTTTAATGCATTTAAACAAAACAGCTACACAAACATCGCCATTTTGTTTATGTTTAAAACAGCAACAAGTAATATAAACCTTTTCACTTTGAAGCAAAGCGCCTTGAAATTGATAAAAATGTAAAAATCACAAGAGATAATGAAGATGAGGAGAAACAAACGGAGGAAGAACGCTAGAAGATGCTAACCCAGATGTTGAGCTATGCTACAAAGTGCTCCAGTTTCTAACTATTCAGGCTATTTAGGGTTAGCATCAGGATCAAAACATTTTCTCAGATATATTAGAACGGTGTACAAAAGTTGTTTTCATGTTAGCTTCTGCTAATGGTGTTAGCTCTAGCATATAATAAACAGAAGATCACATCTGTTTGTTTCTGCAGATATCTGATGTAGAACGGCTCATGAAAACTTTGAGGCGGCGATGCCGTGTGACATTGTGTAAATTTACACCAGTAATTCACAATAGGATAAAGCGACTCTGCTGATGTTAGCCTTCTAGTGTTTACACTGTAGGTTCTAGTCCAGAAAGACCTAACATCATCAATTCTGCATGCACAGGTTAAAAAAAATGGGTATAAAACATAAAGAGTATGTAATTTTTGAAGTAATTACTAGTTTTTACTAGGGATTCACGATGTAATCGGCCCCCTATCGGTATCGGGCCTGTATCGGCCTTAAAACTGAATATCGGACATCGGCCACCCCACCGATATTTAACCCGATATTTGATCAGCTTCTGAGTTTCTAAAGTCTAAAAAAAATAAAAATACTACTTCTTCTTCTTCTTCCTCAAAAACTTCTTTTTACAGACTTAAAAACTTCTAAAGACGAGGGAAAAAATATTGATTCATTAAAATATCCCAATATCTTCCTATGCTGATATATTGCCATTTAAAAACAACCATATCAATCTCTTTTACTAATGAAATATTGCTATATGTCATCGCTTATGCTCTGAAATCCCCGAAAAATTCACACTCAAATGTTGCCATATTTTTATATGTTGATATATTGGCGCGGACGCGGTATCTATCTATTTTACTAACAAAATCTCACAAGAATTTGCAAAATATCACGCGAGTTTGTAACAGAGCGATGAAATTTCTACGAGAGATTTTGAAAAGTAAAATAGATCGATACCGCGTTTTTAAAAATCTATTTTGATATCAGCATATGAAAATATATTTGAGTATATTATTTTTCAAAGTGTCAGAAATGGATAACAAAACTGCTATTTTCAATGACTACTTATTTTTGTCCAGCTTTAACATCGGTATCGATATCGGTTATCGGGTTACATGAGTTTTAAAATATCGGCATATCGGATATCGGCCAAAAATCCCAATATCGTGCATCCCTAGTTTTTACGTATCACAAATACCAATTTTCAAGTTAACAAGAAAATTATAATGAGGGCGACATATTTAACTAGTCGTCGATTCCATAAAGGTCAAATTTCATTATATTTAAATGTCTTATTAGTGCCTCAGCCAATAAACCAGAAAGTAGAGAATGCTGTCAGCTTCAAGCATCCAGGATCCTGAGTTAAGTGAACCTTCATCAGCGCAGACAAAGTGTTTGCATAGTGGTGAATGTGGTGAAGGTTAGTATTGCTGCAAAATTGCTATTCTAGCTACAAATTTGTTGCAGGTTACATGAGCTGAGGAAAGCTTTATAGATATTAAGGCTGATTTATACTCAGAAACCAGGTCGTCTGCGTGTGTCGCAGTTTACGCAGATATGCCCCGCCCCCTTCCGCAGACAAAATTGTAGGTGACAGCAGACAGGAGGCCTCTGATTGGTCAAATGTACATCTGCTCTACTCTATGCGTATTTCCTGTTTGGTTCCTTACCGGCTTTTTTGTTTGTCTGATCGCCATTATGGAAAACGACTGGTGAAGATGGAGCAGCTAGCATAGCGAGGGACCCTTTTCCCACCTGGATCCCCGCTTTTCTTGCCCCTTATGTCCCTCCGTTGTCGCACAAACATGCCCCCACTTCCTCACCGCCTCGGCCATATCTAGACCCACAGTTAGTTCCTGATTGGCCGTCTGGCATTGTGGCGTAGAATAACGTAGGAGAAACCACGCTTCAATATGGACAGAAATCAAAAATATCTGCGACAAGCTCACTAAGCGACACACTGTTGGGGGAGGATAATCAGGACTTTACTGTTTTAAATGCGTAGGACAATAATGCAGGCGCATTATTTACCAAAAACATATATATTTTACTGAATGAAAAGACACAGCAGGCACTGGTGTGTGTATCCGTTTCTGGGTGTTTTTTTTAAATTTCTTTTTTCAGCGTTTTATTGTCATTCCACTGTCACACGTACAGAGCAACGAAATTCCTCTGGTTCTGCATTTAACCCTCCCCTTGGGGAGCAGTGGGCTTCCCCATTGTGCGGCGCCCAGGGAGCAGTGTGGGGTTAAGTGGTCTTGCTCAGGGACCCAGAGTGGCAGTCTGTGGGAGGATTCCAAGCTTTTAACGCCCCAACCACTAGGCCTCTAGTTCAATATAATTTTCTTGTTAACTTGAAAATTGCAATTGTGTCCCAACAACTGTCGGGTATTCCTGTTCCTTTGTGATTCGTCCATTAAGTTCTAATGAAATTATTGTATTCTTTTTGAAAAAGAATAGTTAGCTAAACGGTCGGATAGAGGGTGTAAAAGCAGGAAGGAAAACATGATTACTTCAGAAACTCCTTCCAACTACAGCCGATATAAACCTTTTAGCGCACGTGGAACACTTAATTATAAAAAAAAATAGACACGCATGTTGAATGAAATTTGACTTTTTTTTGTAACATTCTCTAAACGTGAGTTTTCAATGGAAACAAGTCACACCACCAACGGAACAGACTAAAGCGTACTACTTTAACAGTAGTACGCTTGCTCATGTTTCTTCTTCTTTCATCTGGCTCATCTCCCCTGTGAGCTTAACGAACGAAGTTCACATGCGGACAAAGGAAGAGAGTGTGTGCCTATTTCGAGTATTGTTTCAGTCGAGGTACCGGCTTGTGTTTTGCAAAAGATCATTTCAAAACTGACCTCAGTAAAAAATCTTAATAATATTAATAATAATAATAGAAAAAAACGAAGTTTCAAAAAGGGCATTTTCGTTGATAAAGGGCAAACTTCCTAGTGCTTTAGCACCACCTAGTGTCTATGTATGCACACCCCTGTCTGACATATTAATTTATCGGTTTACTAAAAATATAGCATCACTTTTCATAGAGGCTGCTGACGGAGATCTATACATAAAAACAGAAAACAAGCCACAGATATTACACAAATCTATTTTATTTAACAAGTAAACATTGGGGTTTTGTGAAGCGTACCGCAAGAACATAAATAGGCATTTTGTTTCTCTTGGTGGTAAATATAGACGTACAAACATAATTATATTCGATGCAGAGCAAAGTTACATTTTGATAAACTTTCTGCTTTCGTTTTTTTTTTTCTGAACGCGTTTAGAATGAAAATTATGCTTTTATTTTCTTTAAAGCTCACAATATACCAATTCTCTGCTTTTTCAGTTTCTACAAATAACAGATGTGATTATTGAGAGAAATATGTTTGCTTCACAAGGTTCCTATGAGATTAAGCAGCTTATAGTGGATTTACACAGATATCATTCCAGCTAGTTTGACATCATGGACATTGAACAAACTGGTGAAGGAGGTCAGCTCTGCTCTATGAACACTTCTAGATGCTCTGGATATAGTTCTACAGCAAAGAGTTATTCATAAAGTGAAGAACATCACGGAAAACAGTGAGCATCCTCTGCAGAAGATTTTTAAACAACAGAGGCTACGTTCACCCTGCAGGCCTTGATGCTCAATTACTATTTTTTGTGAAATCCAATTCTTCAGCATAGTCAATATTTCCAAATATATGCAATGTGTATCTGATCTCCTGTGTGAACTGCATTCACACAAGTAAAGTGTCGCACATTGGCAGTAGAGGACGCAGTGACATCACAAGCAGGGAGCGTGCTCTGTGTTTATGGAATTAAACATGGATGTTAGCGCTCAAGCACACCTAGCGATCTTTTATTTTATTTTATAAAGTGTTCTGACTGATCTCTTCCCAGCAACGAATTGGGAAAGTTGGTTAGAGATGTAGAGTTTTCCTTTAAAACGTTTAAGGTCAGTTCTATTTTTTTATTTCACTGAAAGTCTCTTTGCGGTGATCCTGGGTTTGAATAAAATAAAATACTTTATTGATGGTTGTTTTATTATTTACTTGGCTTTATTCCCCCCAATTGTTCCATTTACATTACTAGAATCGTCCTTTGCATCCCTTTGCTCCTGAACGCACCTCTACATGGGGAAAACCAGTGAACAACATGCTTTGTTTATTTCAGTATAGTGTGGGAAAAAGTCAGAATTCTGAGAAAAAAAGTCAGAATTCTGAGAGAAAAAGTCAGAATTCTGAGTTTAAAAGTCAGAATTCTGAGAAAAAAGTCAGAATTCTGACTTTTTTTATTGTCAGAATTCAGTCAGAATTCTGAGATTAAAGATCAGAATTCTGAGTTTAAAGTCAGAATTCTGAGAAAAAAGTTAGAATTTTGACTTTTCCCATGTTAAACTGAAATAAAATTTAAAAACTGAATTTTTTTTTTATTTTATTTCAGTATAGTGTGGGGAAAAAAGTCAGAATTTAGACTTCTCAGAATCTCTGACTTTTTTTATTGTCAGAATTCAGTCAGAATTCTGAGAGAAAAAAAAAGTCAGAATTCTAAGATTAGAGTCAGAATTTGAGAAAAAGTCAGAATTCTGAGATTAAGAAGTCAGAATTCTGAGATTAAAGTCAGAATTCTGAAAAAAAGTCAGAATTCTAAGATTAAAGTCAAATTCTGAGATTAAAGTCAGAATTCTGAGAAAAGTCAGAATTTGACTTTTTTTTAATCGGGAATTCAGTCAGAATTCAAGATTAAAGTCAGAATTCTGAGATTAAAGTCAGAATTCTGAGAAAAAAAGTCAGAATTTAAGATTAAAGTCAGAATTACTGAGATTAAAGTCAGAATTCTGAGAAAAGTCAGAATTCTGACTTTTTTATTAATCAGAATTCAGTCAGAATTTGAGGAGTTTAAAGTCAGAATTCTGAGATTTAAAGTCAAAATTCCTCGGAGATTAGAGTCAGAATTTGAGATTAAAGTCAAGAAATTTGAGAAAAAAGTCAGAATTCTAAGATTAAAGTCAGAATTCTAAGATTAAAGTCAGAATTTCTGAGGAAAAAAAGTCAGAATTCTGACTTTTCCCATGTTAAACTGGAAATAAAATTTTTAAAAATCAGTTAACTTTTTTTTTTTTTTCCAGTGGCCCTAATCACTCTTCCGTAATTTGCAACATTTGCATTCAGTGTGAATGCACCATTAGAAGGCTAAATGTCCACCTGCACAGCCACTGGTGTTTTCACACTCAAACTCTCCACTTAGACAGAATAAAGCTAGTTGTAGCTAGTTGGCTAGTAACTAGTTATGCTGAGGGAAATGAGGAAGGAAAGATGATTGCTTCATATCAAGCAACCATCTTTGTCATGCAGGATATAAAAGGAAAAAGAGCAAGTGTAGCTGCTAACTAATTATAAATATAATCATCTGTGTTCAGCTATAAACTAGCAATCATTCAAGCATCACTTCCTCTATATAAACGGTGAAGCTAACGTTAGCTTAGCTCATACGAAGCTCCAAAATTAAAGGTATAGTGGAGAATTTTTGCGATTTTTTTGATAAGACCTCTCCACTTAACCCCGCCCTCACAAATAAAAAAAAAAAATGCACATGCACAACCCTGTACCCGCTCCCGAGAGGGAACGCCTGTTAAACACCTGTGAGAGCCCATTTCTACTCGTGCACGCTCTGGTGAAACGTTGCTGTTTGCATCGCTCTGACAAGCTAACTTTCCAAAAGATTTGCAATTTTTCCACTATGTCAGACTCACCAGAGGTTAGTAGTATTAGTAGTTAGATGGATGACCAATTAACCTAACAGTCATGACGCCCTTATGTAAAAATATCACCAGAATGATTGACAGTTGTTCTGATGTTTTGCTAACGTTGCAACCAGGAAGGAATCAGTGCTGTCTCAAAAGAGCGCGACTTCCTGAAAGGTAGCCAATCACAGGCAGTTTATTTTCTCTGGTTGGTTTAACGCTCAGAGGGACAGAAGCTAACATGAGCGAAGAAACGAGTCCTCAGGAGAGAATCTACAGGTGGGTAAAAAGCGAGAGCGCGGAGGAGGAACATGATCTCATGGTTGGGACGTTTTGGGGGCAATGTTGCCAACTCCTCAGCAATGAAAGTTGATATTATCTGGTCAAAAAGATGCTAGAGGACGTAATTAACTAATTTACGATCTAATATTTTAACTATTTTAATTCAAACTACACAAATCAATATTGCTGTTATTAAATTAAACTTAATGACAGTTATCAGAGGCATAAAGCTGATGAGGCGGGAGGATCTATTTTAGAGCAACAGGTTCAAAGAAAAACCGGTTCAGGGCGGATCAGTGGAAACTTTACTCATGATTGACTCCTGTTCGAAGAGGAAACGTCTGCTTCATCCGACTCCCTGTCAGGGATCCGGAGATGAAGGCGCGCTAAATGTTTACAGAACAGAGGGATCTCTGCTTTCATTGTTTTTTCCTTTTGTATTTCTCAATTTATTTATGTACTTTGTGTGTTTTTTTTTGTGTAACTAACCATTTATTTATGTATTTCAACAATAATTTATTTTTTCCTGTAATTTATGTACTCCTCTCTCTCTCCATATGTTGAGGTGGGAGGTTCTAACATTTGCCTACAGCTGGTTAACTGGGAGAACAATACAGAAGCTGACGATTCATTTTTGTATTCATTTATATATGTACTTATTAACTTTTATAGTTATTTTTGTTTTTCCCGCCATGTTGGAAGCAAGAGGCAGGAAAAAAAGAGCCTGGAGTGAAATTATACCGAGAATCCTCGTTCAGGGATCTGAGTTTTGTCCCAGTTGTCTGGCACAGCTGGAGGTCTTCTGCAGGAAGAAAAGCTGAGTTAGTTTCACTCCGACCGATTTCTACCGTTTTATAAACACAAACGTTTTTCCTTCAACCTACGTCACTTTCTTCGATCTGACTTCTTCAGTGGAGACGAACCGAGGACGTCTGCTCACCAGCCTCTTCGTGCCGTAATGTTTGTTTGTCTGAATCATGTCTGAGAAAAAAAATACACATACGGAGTGAGTTTTGTTCCATTATTGTTGAAAGATAAAAACATGTTTTGCAAATGAAACAAAAAAAGTTAAATAAAAATGAAATAAAATGAAAAGAAAACAAATAAAGGTTTTAAAAAGTTTTGCAGTCTTTTTCTTTAACAAAATATATTTTTTTCATATTTTTTGTGTAAATGTATTTGTTTTCAAAGTTTTTTTTTCCAGATTAAGTTTTCACAATTTCATTCTTTTGCAAATTGATTTTTTTTCCAGATCCCATTTTCTTCCCTTCTGGGGGCGGGGCTTTCCTCTGGAGTAAGGAGCCCAAATGCATTTCTATTGGTCTGCTGGACGTTAGCATCATTTCTTATTGGTCAAGAGTGAATCAGTTCTAACAGGCTTGAAGGGAAGAGAATGTTTTCTGGAAAACGGAAATGAAAAATAAAATAAAAAGTAAAATTGAAAATATAATTTTTTTAAATCAAATCTGTGAAAAGAAAAAAATCCTTTTCATCTCAATTTACAAAAATATTCTTTGTAAGTTAGCATGTTCTCCCTGAGCATGCGTGGATTCTCTCCGGGTACTCCGGCTTCCTCCCACACTGCAAAAACATGACTGTTATCCCCAGCAGGGATGAAGCATGAATGAAAATGGATGGATGCTCATTGTAAATTTTATTGCAACAATAATGAAACAAAGTTCACTCCATACATATAATGCTTTATTTTAAAATCCCTTAAATAAAAAAAGCACAAAGAAATTATTTAAATTACCCTGAAAACTAAGAGAGTACGACTGAGAGCCGACAGAAAACTCCAAAGTGTCGTTCTGATCTTCCAGAAACTTCTTCTCCAGCGTGGCGCTGTTGATGTCCGCAGATTTCCTTCCAGCGCTCTGCAAAACACACGGCGGTTCTGTCTCAGTGGATGCAGCTAAAACCAAACTGTTTTTCTTTCATATAAGGATGAACTGATAAATCCATCAGATGTGTGGAAGACTCAACAAATCTGAAAGCAGCTAAAAGACGAAAACAATCTGGTTCCTGATAAAACATCCTAAAGAAAAAGAAAAATAGAAATAGGATTAATGAAACTGACTTACATTTTCTGTTTGTAAAGTCTTCATTTTTGTAAACGTAGTTCTGTGTAATAACCCTAGCAGCAGTCATTTAGTGTTATATTATCATTGTTTGTTTTAGAGTTTGTTTTTGGGGCAACTGTCGAAAAAGTGTTTGCTTTCTCTTCCTCTAATTACGTGGTAAAAGTAACACCATAAGTATTATTAGTCCAAGTTTAAACAAAAAGAGTCATTTTTTTAAGGAATCAAAGGAACTTGGAGGGAGCGTTGATGCTTTATCTGAAGGCCTGGTTGCTGGACGCACTAATGAAGCGGGGAATGTTTAAAAATATCGGCCCATGAATCGCTCCATCTCTGGTTTGCTGTGAAACTTACGTTTTAATGTAAAGCTCACCTCCCAGAGCGCATGATAGAAATAAAAGATAGTTTTTAAACTAATTTACGTCTTTCGTCATTTTTATAATGAAACTTAAGGGACGAAAATAAATCCATTAATGAGAGATTAGAGCCAACCTTAATTAAAGGTACTTTGAGGTCAAAGAAAATACACTCACACGGCCACTTTATTAGGTACACCTGTCCAACTGCTCGATAACACCTTAATTTCTAAGCATTTCAATCACATGGCGGCAACTCAGTGCATTTAGGCATGTAGACATGGTCAAGACAATCTCCTGCAGTTCAAAGCCGAGCATCAGTATGGGGAGAAGAAAGGTGATTTGAGTGACTTTGAACGTGGCATGATTGTTGGTGCCAGAAGGCTGGTCTGAGTATTTTTCAGAAACTGCTGATCTACTGGGATTTTTTCACGCACAACCATCTCTAGGGTTTACAGAGAATGGTCCCAAAAAGAAAAAACATCCAGTGAGCTGCAGTTCTTGTGGGCGGAAATGCCTTGCTGATGCCAGAGTTCAGAGAGAGAATGGCCAGACTGGTTGGAGCTGATAGAAGGGCAACAGTGACTCAAATAACCACCCGTTACAACCAAGGTGGGCAGAAGAGCATGGGCTGAACGCACAGCGTGGAGACTTTGGAGCAGATGGGCTACAGCAGCAGAAGACCACACCGGGTGCCACTTTCACCTTTCAGCTAGAGACAGGAAACTGAGCATACAATTTGCACAAGCTCATCCCGAATTGGACAATAGAAGATTGGAAAACGTTGCTCTGGTCTGGATCTAGATTTCTGCTGCGCACATCCGGATGGTAGGTCAGAATTTGGCGTCTTCAACTTGCAACATGAAAGCATGGATCCATCACTGCCTTGTATCAACGGGTCCAGGCTGGTGGTGGTGGTAACTGTCATAGGTGTGGGGAATATTTTCTTGACACTCTTTGGGCCCCTTTGGTACCAATTGAGCATCGTTTGCAGCGCCACAGCCTACCCCTGAGTATTGTTGCTGACCATGTCCATCCCTTTATGACCACAATGTACTCCAACTTCTGATGGCTACTTTCTCAGCAGGATAATGCGCCATGTCATAAAGCTGGAATCATCTCAGACTGGTTTCTTGAACATGACAATGAGTTCACTGTACTCAAATGGCCTCCACAGTCACCAGATCTCAATCCAATAGAGCATCTTTTGGGATGTGGTGGAGCTGGAGATTCGCATCATGGATGTGCAGCCGACAAATCTGTGGCAACTCTGTGTGATGCCATCATGTCAATATGGACCAAACTCCCTGAGGAATGCTTCCAGCACCTTGTTGAATCTATGCCACCAAGAATTGAGGCAGTTCTGAAGGCAAAAGGGGGTCCAACCCGTTACTAAGCATGGGGTACCTAATAAAGTGGCCGGTGAGTGTATATTTCCTTTATGTTGAAATGCAACTTTTATTCATTTGCACCTTTTTAAAGATAATCTAAAGACCAGACGTTAATGAAACCAGAGAATTAATCTAGTTCCTTTAGGAAAGGAGACAGAAAGTCATTGTAGACATAAAAAACATGAAAAAGTAGAACAGGTTTTCCTTAAAAAAAAAAAAAAAAGAAGAAATGAGAAACAAGCAAACAGGTTTATTCAAGTTACTGATTAACAAATCAATAAACCGAAAGTTTATGGATCTTTTCAGTCGACTGATGATTATTTGATAAGTAAGAGTTCTCTCAATGATCTTTAAATAACATGAAGGGCTTTCTGAAAATAAACTAACTAAAAAAAAAGATTGTATTTAAACTAATTATTATTCCGTCTGTTTTAAATACAGATGGAAAAAACTAAAATACATTTGAAGGGAAATTTTTATCTAATAAAAAGAAAATGTTGGAATCAGTTATAAAACTAGGGATTTTTTATGATATCCATTTAATTCATATCTGGAAATGTGACTCCACCTCCTGATTAGCTGCTCATCAGATCAAGTGGCGTGCAGCTTTTATGACGCGACTGGAAACTGTGATTCGATCAAGCTGAACAGAAAACATCAGAACAGCCGCCAGATATTTGGACAAATTAGCCGCTTACCTGCTGTTTAGCCTTAAATCGGTTTTATTTCACGTGTTTTATTGAATTCCATGTTGTTGTCATGATCTTGGCACTAATAGCTGGCTTCATTACTGATTCCATTCACCTGTCTGCCTCTATGCGTCTCGCTGGCCAGTGGTGAGAGGGATTTTAGCTCCCCATAGTGTTTCTGATGACGTGATCCTGACCTGTTCTGCCTCTCAACTACTGAGCCGGTCTGTTTCCATCTGAACGGTTTGCCTGAACCGTCTTCAGACTCCTGGACCTCTGAGGTTGCCTGTTCCTGTTCTGATCTGTTTGCCTGACCTCGCTTCGGACTCCTGCATGTTCTCTGGAGCTGTTGGCAGCCCACTGCGTAGATCCTAGCTCCTTCTCTGGTGATGGACTGAACTTGTAAACCAGGTTAATGACTGACAGGGACAATCATCCTCCTCCATCAGATTATCGTGGTCACTAACCTCTGTTTCTCTCCAACAGAGTTTCCAGTGATAGACGCCCACAGCCCGCTAGGATTAATAAATGAGTATTTGAAGTTATCTAACTTTCTGTTCCCGTGTTCTGATTAACCCTTTATAGGGCACTCAGTGAAAGACTTCAAATATCTAACTTACAAGCAAAGAGCGCACTGCAAAAACTTTAAATCTAAGTACTTCATTTTTTCTTAGGAAATATCCTTCTGCCAATTTTTCTTCTTGAATCACAACTTTAGTTTTTCATGGTTTTTGTTTTTAGACTTTTTGCAAATGGAATAAGAAAATTCTTCATTTGAACAATAAGGGGAAAAAATGCAGTCTCCTATTTCAAGGGCATAATATAAGAGTCTCAATGTTAGATTTCTATGGATAAAAATGCTCCTTCCACTGGGAGATTTTGAGTTGATGTTAGCTTACTCAAATGAAGGATAAATACACTTATTTTAAGACATTTTCCCTAATTTTTAGATCATTACCTTGTTACCTTTGTAACATTAAAAAATATGGATATTTTGATGGAAAAAATGAATGTCAATTTAACAACAAGAAACGCCAACTTGCCCGAATATATTAGGAATAATAACAAAAGTAGGGGCTCCATTTCTAAGGGGTATGCAAGTGATCAAAAATGGTAACTTGCCCTATAAAGGGTTAATGACAGTGGTAAAATAAAGAGAGCCACAAAATTGATTGGAAACCCCGTAGAATCTGCTGTAGAGTAAAAACCTCTCACAAATCATTACATTTTAAATAGAAAAAGCTTTTTTAATCTTAAAAAATCTTGGGAATGAACCACAAATAGTCTTTTATGAACTAATTACACTAAAAATTTTGTTTTGTTGTTGTTTTTCCACCTGTTAAAGGTATAATATGCAACTGGTGTTGATTTTCCAGCAAGGCTCCCCCCAGGGCAGAAAAGTAAAAGTGCACTGTCGTAAATATGCTCAGCTGTTCTCCTGGTTTCTCCGTCAAGCCAGGCTGGGGTTGTTTTGAGCTTAGCAGAGAGGCGAACGCAACGGAATCACCATGTCTACTGCGGTAAGGGACTATTTAGTTCCGTGATTTTGAAGTTTGAAAATTTAGCCACCGTTTCCGACCGCGTGCTTTGGCTGTTTCTCGCTGGTTCGCCATGATAACTGCACAAATATCGCCGCTAAAAGCTAGCAGCGAGAATGCTTTTAACTGGGGAAAATTAGGTAGCAGTTCTCACCAAAGCAAGACCCGACCGCTGGAGACTTCTGAGCCTGTGGGTGCGGGCCGAGGGCTCCTGCAATTGCAAGTAGTTCCCTAAAGACCACCAGGGCGGCCGAGAAAACCTTTGTTCGACCTGAAATGACTCATTTAATCATTCAAAACGTGATGGAACACATTAATTAACTGAAAAATGTTGCATAGTGTGCCTTTAACCTGCCTGGAGGCTCCAAAGCAGCAAACTGAGTAAACATGAAGCAGTGAGGGTGTGTTTATTCTACATGAACTTTGGACAGAAACTTGAGGCCGAATGGATGAAGATCAGAGGTGGATTTGATGCACTCACGTCTGAACCGTACTGGTTCCACTTCCCAAACTCGTCCTGCCAGTACCAGAGCCACTCGGTGGTGTGGATGAAGCTGGGCTCCACCATGGAGTTCACCGTGGTGAGCCGTCGGACTTTGCTCTCTCCGCGCGTCATCGTGTCAAAATGCACCGGTGGACTTCCGCTGCTACGGAAGGCAAAAAAAAAACATCTTTCAGTGAATTTAGCTACTGCTTAAAACATTCAATAGAAAACTTTATGTCTTAAATGAGTCGATCCAAAAACAACCTGCTTACAGCTGATTTGAATACAAAACGAAAAATTAAAGAAAATGCTAAAGAGCTAATTTTCCTTTAGCTATTTCATAATATATACATTTAGATAATTATATACATATCTGCATGTATAGATTTTCTATTTTTCCTTTTGCAGTTCATTTAAATTGCATAGAAACACATTTTCTACATTATTAATATTACATTAATACTACGTTTTGATAGCTACAAGCTAATACACAAGTTAGCCAAATTTTGCCTTAAAGGAATAGTACACCCAAAACATGATTAGCCTTCATTTTTACTACTACCCCCATGCTGAACAACACTCTGGAGTACTTTTTGATATCTCAAATGCATCTGGAGATCTGGGAGGCTGCTTGCTGTGCTGCGACATTCAAATAATGGAGGCCTATGGCGCTCGAGGCAGAAAGGTCCATAAAGTCCACAAAAAGCGTGTCAATATTCTCCATACTGCTCGTCTAATGTATTCCAAGTGTCCTGAGTGGGTAGCATCCAGAATTTACCAAAACGAAGTCATTTAGAATGTTTTAGAGCATAAACAGTAGTGTATAGGATTTCCTGAAAGCGCTGATTCATGACGCTAGCTTGGAAAACCCGCAGACCAAACCAGATGAAAGTGCGCGATTCAGCGCCTGCTCTGCCGATAATGCTAAAGCTGCGAGAAGAAGAAATGTGCTCGTTTACCTGTGCAAAGAAAGAAACAACGAAAAGAAAATGTCTGAGGACTTGCAGTGTTGAGGTAGAGCATGAGTTCTTTGCTGACCTGAATGCGCACTCTCATCTGGTTTGGTCTGCCGCTGTTTCCGTAGACTCGCGAACGGCTTTCAGGAAATCCTATACACTACTGTTTATGCTCTAAAACATTCTAAATGACTTCAGTTTCGAAAGTAAATTCTGGATGCCCCACTCAGGACACTTGGAATACATTGGACGAAAGTGCGCATATGGAGGAATATTGACACGCTTTTTGTGGACTTTATGGACCTTTCTGCCTCGGGGCCATGGACCTCCATTATTTGAATGTCAGCAGACAGCAAGAAGCCTCCCCAGATCTCCGATGCATTTGAGATATCAAAAAGTACTCCAGAGTGTTGTTCAGCATGGGGGGTGAGTAGAAAATGAAGGCTAATCATGTTTTGGGTGTACTATTCCTTTAGGCTGAAGCTGGAGAAGCAGGATACCTGTACGAGTTTCCAGGGTCACAGAACTCCTTTTCGATGGTGTCATTACTGGGCAACGCCTTCCACTGGTCGCCTTCATGGACCTGCCATCTGTACGGCATCTTGTCATGAGCTTTAAAGCACTTGTCTGAAATCATAAGTTAAATGAGATTATTTGAGGCCCAACGAAGGTAAAAAGGTTTGAAATGGGAGAAATAAATCATAACTTGCCTCCATTTTTACAGTAGCCTTTGATGAAGTACATGCATATCTCCGTTTTATCAACTGAAAACATCAAAAAATAGTAAATGATCTTTAAAGCATTAATTCTTCTCTGAATTAATTTGTCAGTTTGTTTATTTACTCTTTGCAGTTTTGTTCTTTTGTCCTTTTTTCTGTTCCTTGTTTCCCTGTTCTGCACCAGCGCCGGGGTCGTCGGTAGCAGAGGCCCTTCGGGGCCCTCCATGGTTGCTTCCTCTCCCTTTACCTGCTGAAGTTCGATTGCGACTCTTTGAGCGCCGTTTTGTCTTTGCACTCTGGGCGCCCGCATCGTCTGTGATGGCGGAGACGTCGCTGTTGGATGAATCGGGATCTTCCTGGCGACTGTCACTGCGACTCGGTTCGCCTTCGCCGTACAGGTTCAGGCCACTGGGCTCGCCCCAGAGGTCGCCAAAGGAAGTGCTTCGTAGTTGCTGTAGGGGGTTGTATCCGGTTCCCCTGCCTCCCCTGTTCCCCCTATGACCCCTGGCCCCTCTTGGCCCCCTGTAACCCCCCCTCCCCCGGTTGTAGGGTCCCGGTCCATTCAAACCACTGTCACTTCTTCTATCGACGTCGTAGCCAGCAGCAGAGACGTCACTGCTGGAGGAATTATAACCTCCATGCAGACTGTCGTCGTCATTTACTCCGTCTTCCGTGTACAAATCCAACTGATCAAGATCAGCGGAGATGTCGCTATGGCTAGGTGTTCGTCGCTGGCTGAGGTTTCCTCTATGACCCCTGGTGCCCCTACCCCCTCTATTGCCCCCTCTCGCTCTTCCTCTGCCGTGTCTTTCATTGGGCCCCCCACGGTTCCCCCTGTGCCCTCGACTCGCTCCTCCTCTACCGGAGACCCACAGCGCCTTCTTATTGGCATAAACAGACCTTAAGGACACAATGATGTTGTCGGGGACCATCTTAGCGTTTAAGCTTTTCCTCGGCTGAAGACCAAAGAAGTTATGTTCCCGGTAGCAGCTACAGGATTGGTCCAGCATGTTCTCACAGACGTGAAGCCTTTCACAAGCTAAGCCGCTCTCGCACCGGCCGAACAAGCCGTCGCCGTTATTGTAATCATGACATATCTGGTAAAACAAGAAGAGAAAACGAAGCCATCAATCATAAATATCGTTGTTTCTAAAGTGATACCTGAGGAGATAGGAAGGTAGAAAGGTGGTGACACCTTCTCCAGACTATAGAGCTTTGTTTCTGAGCATCATGTGGATGTTGGAGGACTTACAGAGGGCAGCATGGTGTTGTCGCTCTGCAGCAGCAGCGTACAGAGCTCCGCCCTGTTCAGGCAGTCCAGCTCATGTTCTTTCAGTAACCTTTGGTTGTAGTCCAAGTTTAAATCATGGGAGAAACTGCATCCTCTTCTGTTGTAAAAGATTACATATAAGAAAGTTACATATATTGTTGCCTAACCTCTAAAAACCACAAACAATGACTGCAAAAATCACTGTCCAACTCCAAAACATACACTAGCTGCCATTCCCAGTTAAATGCCAGCTGAAAACCCTCCTTCTCCTGGGTATGAATAGTTTTGACTCTGACTCAACTCTTTGAATTACAGGGTCTGGCCAGGAGATGGCGCTTCTCTTTAGATCTTAATGACCACAAATCATGACAGAGAGAATATTTTAGTACAAAGATTGATGTTTAAAAAGGAATCGTAGGGGAGCAGCCAAGGACCCGTCAAGGAAAGTGGGGACAATTTTGCACGATATTGGGATTTTGGCCGATATCTGATATGCCGATATTTTAAAAGTCATGTAGCCGATAACCTATATCGATACCGATGTTAAAGCTGGACAAAAATAAGTAGTCATTGAAAAAATAGCAGTTTTGTTATCCATTTCTGACACTTTGAAAAATAATATACTCAAATATATTTTCATATGCTGATATCAAATAGATTTTTAAAAACGCCGTATCGATCTATTTTACTTTCAAAATCTCGTGAAATTTCATCGCTTCTGTTACAAACTCTCGTGATATTTTGCAAATTTTTGTGAGATTTTGTTAGTAAAATAGATCGACACTGCCAGCACATATATATCAACATATAAAAAATATGGCAACATTTGGTGAATTTTCGTGGGATTTCGCAGAGCATAACTATGACATATAGCAATATTTCATTAGTAAAAGAGATTGATATGGTGTTTTTAAATGGCAATATATCAGCATAGGAAGATATTGGGATATTTTAATGGATCAATATTTTTTCCCTCGTCTTTAGAAGTTTTTAAGTCTATAAAAAAGAAGTTTTGAGGAAGAAGAAGAAGTAGTATTTATTTTATTTTTTTGTGACTTTAGAAACTCAGAAGGATCTAAATATCGGGTTAAATATCGGTGGGGTGGCCGTATGTCCGATATTCAGTTTTAAGGCCGCATAATACCGATAATCGATAGGGGGCCGACATATCGCGGCATCCCTAAGCGCAGGCCTAGCGTTACCTAGGCCAGGCCTGCATATTGCGCCAGAATCCCAAAGGAATTACATGGATACTAAAATAAAGGAGAGGATCGTCAGCATAAAACTAGAGTGCATTTTATTCAAGACGTCACTTCCAGATTTTTACAATCTGGAATCCAGTTTTAATAAAATGATTTCATAGTTCCATCACAAAATGTTATACCGCACCAATCACATAACAAGCAAATAAACAATAAACAGTCTACTGTCAAAATCTGCTACCTTTAAGTGAGGGAAAGGGAAATAATGCGTTTAAAATAATTGCAGCTGCATATTTTTATTAGTTTCAATCAAATTTTATTACTTTTTCTGAAAAATTTTCATATTAATTTATTTTGTATTTGGATTTTTACTTAATTATTTTGAGGCCTCAATAACACAAGTTCACGGAAGTTATGTTGTCATGGCAACGTCAAGCAAGCTAACAGTCGCAGAGGAAAGAGGTCGCTGCGGAATGCTAGCAAATAGCCTAATGACAGCAACGAGGAGGAAATACGGCACAGAATCGCATTTCGGATTCGTCCACTCCTGAGAGACTTTCTCTCCACGACCTCAGAGCGCACCTGAACATTTGGACACCTGTAATGATAATAATATTAATTATACTTTATTGATCTCACATTGGAGAAATTACCTCTCTGCATTTAACCACTAACCTGACTCCGCCAGATGGATTTGCTCCGCATATCCATCTGGAAACCTTCCGCTGAAGTAATTTTGGGAAGGGGCGAAAATACTGGTTAGCTGATTGGCCTATGTTGGTGATAGACGGGCCAAATAAAACCAATCAGATCAACGGCATATGACGCACTAACAGAGCGACGACAACTTAAAACACAACCACAAGCCAGGCTATTCTTGCCGAAACCAGTCGGGCGTAAGAGCAAAACATCTTTTCCTCTGAGAAAAGCCTCCAGAGCAGTGTTTTGCTCTTCTTTTCAGTGAAGAAATACTCTGTAATTGCATAAAACTTGCTCGCCGAGCAGCCACGCCTAACGCTAGTTTCATCGGGCTGAAGCCGCCATGTTCTTTAGACTGAACTGTCGCCTTCTCGTTGCAGTCACACCTCAACCCGCCTCAAAGCCAACGCTGATTGGACGTTCGTTTGGTGAACGGCTCCAAATTTTCTTTTAACGGAGAGTCCCCAGACTGATCTGGCGAGTGAAATCCTTGAAAGCTCGCGAGATCAGGATGGTCTCACGAGGTTATTTAACCCCCTTGGGGAGCTTTGGCTAGTTCAAAGTAACTGAAATATCTTGAATATAATTCCGGATGTGACACTTTAAATGACAAATCAGATGACGTCATTTGACAGAACTCATAATGCATTTGATTGAAGATTTCTTGAATTGTTATTTTTCCCTAGAAATAATATAAAACATCATTAACGGCAGTCAAAATTTAGTAAATAATGTTTTTCTATTCTATTAAAATGTCTGTATCTCTATAAATATATCATGTGTTGTCTTCTCAATTGAGAGAGCCCCATGCCTGTCTTTGCCTAGGGCCCCAAATTTCCTAAATCCACCCCTGCTTCCATTCTCTCCTCCAGGTTTCATCTGTTGTGCCAGAATGACCTTCTCTAAGCGCATTGCAATCGTTCCAGTCACTAAATAGTAAAATCCATTTACTCCATTTGCTTCGTTTTTCATGTCAGTGGGGTTTCAGATTCACGCAGCTGAAGCTCCTCCTATTTGATGATGCGTTCCAGGATGGAAACACTGCATCTGAAATGCAGAGCGGGGAACTACCGGTCACTAACCGACCGTATGGGAAGCACGACCCGTACCATCAGCTCTTCTGTGCAACTAGATATACATCCAGGTCCCCTTTGATTTCCATTTATAAAAAAAGACTTAAATCATGTTTTTCCCTCCTTAAAATGCAGATAAACATGATTTAATCAGATTTACTGCTCTGAGCGTGACGCATGATGACGTCAGAGAAGCTGTTTAATGGAGAAAATGAAAAAAGCAAAATTGTCTCGTAAAATTCATTGAAAAATTTAAAAGATGCGTATTAGCATTCTTTAGTGATTCAAGGTTATAAATAAGTACTTTTAGTACCATAATTAAATTATTTATGGCGACCTGGATGAATATCTGCTTGCAGACGCGTGAACGAGCTGATTGTCCGGATCGGGATTGGAAAGTCCCCGCTGACTTTCACCATTAAACTAGTTTAAAAAGAATGCAACTCATAACTCAAACTGAGAAAGAGAAATAAAAACAGTTCCAATATTTTAAAAATGGAAACAAATTTTGAAAAAAATAAAAACTGAAAATATTAAATTTATACAAATAATTTGAATTTTTTTAAAAATTAACATCTCAAAACATTTTTTTTTAAAGATTTTTATCAAAGTTTCATTTCTAGATGTTTCCAAAAAAAAGTGTTCAGCACTTACAACAATAAAGGAACAAAACTCACGCCATATAGTTATTCACCACCTACTCTGATCAGGATAACACCTGAGCCATGACGTCACTGGCAACTTTAGAAAAATAACTCAACTTAAAAGCTTTAAAATAAATAAACACATTTGCTTTGGTCGAGTTGATAATCACACTTTTAATGTTATTGATGCATTTATAAGTACTTTTATCATAAATTGAGGATATAAAGACATCGACAGCACGTGAACGCACCGCGCCCTTTAAGGAAAAGGCAAACTAATAACTCAGTCACTGTGAATCTCAGCTTTTATTTCAACCTTTGAGTTTTCTAACCGGACAAACAGCAGGTGTGCTTCAATCAGAGGCCCTCCGCCATCTGTTTACCTGAGCAGGAAGTGGCAGGTGCCGCTGAAGAGGAAGTTTTTGCACAGGTGGAGGCTCCTGCAGTCCCCGGGACAGTCCTTCTTCCTGCACAGCCTAAGGCCGCTCCGGGCCACCACTCTCTGCTGCCCGTCAGCACCGGAGCTCAGAGCAAACCTGCTGGGGTTGGAAACCACCTCGTTCGCGGATTCACCCAGATTACTAACCAGATCTTCAAGGTTAACCGCTCCCTGATTGGCGCAGATGTACTTTAAGATCACAGCCTCCATCGCTGCCTGAAGTCAGACTGCAGCTGTGAAAAGTGGAGCTGCTGTTTTTAAGGACAGCAGGAAATGTTTGCTTTCATTTCAGCTGATTGGAAACCGAAACTTAAACTATTTGCAGAATGGGGCGGAGTGCAAAGCTGCGGCTCGCCGCGCGAGGGCGCTGCAGTACAAGTTTTCACACTCTGTGGATCTTGAAAGTTTGTTTTAGTTTTTTCAACTATAAATTTAAAAGAAAAACAAAATAAAGCAAATTTCACCATTTCCCACCAAACTGACCTCAGTGGAACAATAACCACTGATTTCCTGACTGTTTACTAAAAATTATTTCTAATGTATTTTCCCAGAAAACATCTCATTATGTCTAAGATTTTCTTTATCAGGATAAATTAAATGATTCCATTGTTTTTATGCCAAATGTTTAATTCCTCCTTGAACTAAAGCTGTTTTTCCTAAACTCTTCGGTTTCCGTATAGAAGGACATTTCTGCCACTTGAAAGTAAAAAGATGGCACATGGTATATCATGATAAAGATATAAACTCAGAATTATCGTTTTGTTTATAATAATTATAACTTTGAAAGTGGAAATTATGATGTTAGAGATCACAATTGTAACTTAAACTCATAATATTGGCTTGAAACCTCACAATTATGAATATATATATTTATATTTTTTTAATCATTCGTTTTGTCCCCCTTATCTCTCTTATATCTCTCCAAGATATAAAACTGTGGGGGTTTTTTGTGTGAAGAATAAACAACAAAGTGGGATGAAATCATAAAGTGGAATGCAATTTATTGGATATTTTAAAGATTTTTAATAAATAAAAAACTGAAAAATGGGGTGTGTAAAATTATTCATCCCCCTTGAGTTAATGCTTTGTAGTGCATCCTTTGGCTGCGATCACAGCTGCAGGTCTCTTGGGGTTTATTGAGAAACAGCAGTTTGCTTTTCTTTCCACAGATTCTGGAATTGAAATGTAATTCTATTCAGTTTATTTCTATAGCTCCAATTCACATCATGTCATCTCAGGCCACTTTCCAGTTCAACCAGATCATCCAGTCAGATTGATTCAAAGTTTTCTATCTAAGGAAAACCAGCTGATTGCATCGACTCATTGACCTCTTCAGCAATCCTCACACTAAGCATGCTTGTAGCGACAGTGGAGAGGAAAACTCCCTTTGAACAGGAAGAAACCTCCAGCAGAACCAGGTTTCAGTGTGAGCGGGCCATCTGCTGAGGCCCACTGGGGTTCAAGGAGACAGAAGCAGACATAGAAAAAGAAGCATAGATACAAAAGGCAACTGTCAACCAGCTCCACAGGCGCCCCCGCTCCAGGAAAAACACACAGCCAGGCAGACGAGCTCCGAGCCAGCTCCCATGCCAGAGGATGAAGAGAGCACATTCTACCACCTGGATGTTTTTCTCTGTAAAGCGTTCCGTTCTAGATGCTGCTTTCTGTTTTGAATCACTGTCTTGTTGGAAGATAAATCTCCGTCATAGTCTCTGGTCTTCTGCCAACTCCAACAGGTTTTCCTCCATGATGTCCCGAGCCCGTGACATCATCAATGGCCCCTCACGCACCTTTATTCTACATATCACTGAATAGATCAGCACCTCAATCAATAACATCTGTTTTCAGCGGATCTACCTCCCAGACCACTCAGGTCTTCTAGTTCCAGCCTCCTCTGTCCACCCAGAACTAAAACCAAACATGGAGAAGCAGCATCTATGTTCCACTGATCTGGATCAAACTCCCAGCAGACTGGAAAAGAGCCGAGGGCCTGAGATCTTTGAAGTCAGACTTAAAAACCCGTTAGTGTAGATCTGCCTTTGACTGATGGAGATAAACCGCTAACTGAGGAATTATTAGCTTCATGTTTCAGTGACTATTGGAGAAATTCCCCAACCCCACTGTGACCCTAAGGGTGAAGTGGGAGAGGATGAATTCATTTACATTACTTTTACTAATTTATTTATCCTGTAAATTCACAGCAAATTATTTTCAGACTGCCCCCTGTGGAGGTGGAGGGCCTTATTGTAATGATTTATAGCAAAATGCTGCAATTCTCCTGTCATGTATTATAACATAACAGATACTAAATTACAGTAGATTGCTGTGAATATATTTGACAGCATTTTGCTGCAATCATTACTGTCAAAGTCATAGAATTATTGTAAATTTACAGTGAAAAATGTTACGGTTTATGTATGTTAACTGGTTTAAATGTTGTTATATTTTTTTGTTCTTAGATGGATAGGCAGCTTTCTAACTCAGAGGTTGCCTGAATATTGGCAAAGCATACAAACATTTCCACTAAATCAATCAAACATGGACGTCATCTTATTACAAACAGCATCAACAACCAAATGTGTTGGTTTCATCCATTTTTAAGTGATTTTATAACTTTAAACAATGCAACATATTTTTTTTTTATTACGTTTAATTTCTGTGGAGGAATTGAAGACTCCATGTTTGATCAAAAGGACCAAAAATTTGGTAACCAGCGTTCTAGCTCACCTTGCGTTTCGATTCTTTGGTTTAGCTCAATTGGAATTCAGAAAAACACAAAAAGAATGTTAAGAAAAAAAGGTTTTAAAGTAATAGTCATTTATAGTTTGAGACAAAAGAGAAAATAAAAGGAAAAGTTGCTGATCTTATCTTAAGCCATATTGCCCCCAAATAGGCTTTATTTACCTTTATGTTGCACATAAAAATACACATTTGTGTTAAAAATATTAGAAATTAGGAAAGACCTTTATATGTTTTCCAATCCACCCTAAATTAACTCAGTCGGCAGTGAACACTGCTTTTTATCTGTTGGTACGATAAAAACACGCTTCTCTGATCTCCACAATATTTAATGTGTTTAATTAAGTTTTGATTTAAACATTTAAATCAACAAGAAAGGCCTTTTTTGATGTAATGTCAAGAAACTAGTCAACATTCAATTCAATAAATCAGACAGCAGTGACATCTAGTGGACATCAGAGGTGCAGCAGGCATGTTTTAATAGGTGGGAATATTAATCCTCACTCCTTTATTTATTTATCTATTTTCTATAGACCTACATTTTACTATCCATCAGTCACCGCACCCAAAAGTATGACAACAATATAAAAAAAATCATGTTCTCCTTTAGCTTAGCTTTATAAAGTAGATATTATCTTTGTCTGAATCTCTTTATTTTCCCTCCATCCAGGTAATAAAAAAATTATCTTTGTGTTGTTTTTAAAATAA
This sequence comes from Cyprinodon brontotheroides, assembly GCA_018398635.1. NCBI lineage: Eukaryota > Metazoa > Chordata > Actinopteri > Cyprinodontiformes > Cyprinodontidae > Cyprinodon > Cyprinodon brontotheroides. Next base: position 2,653,918 of record JAGKQL010000053.1, read on the forward strand.
AGCTGCTTTATTCATCTATCCCTGTTTGATCTGCTGCTCCTACACAGATTTAATTAGTCATTATTCCTCCATTAATGATATAATTATCAGGATGATCGTATTCATTTACAAACTGAATATACGATGGAATATTTGGTACATTAGATAAAAGACAAAAAGGCGAAGATTAATGTAAAAATGAGAAGGAAAAGTCATTTAAAAGATTTATTTTACTTATTTACAGGTAGAACTTCGATATTCCTTCACATATAGTTAGAAATTTGTAGCGAAATGTATCAAACATGAGCTTAAAGTTTGATAGAATAACCTTTCTATGATACAAACTAAACAAATGCAATTCCTTATCTTTATAAACCTCTAATAACTGTTTATTAAGTTATAACTATAGAGCAGAAAAGTTTCTCTGTTTAGCAACACTGGGGAACTAAAACATAAAAAATACAAACTTGGAAGCCGTTTTTAAATTGAAAATAAATAGTAAAAATACAGTTCTTTAAATAATTTAATAGAATTTAGATTTGATACAGTTATGTTTGTCTGTCTGTAGGTGTTTGGTTTTTTTATTTTATTTTTTGATTGGTTATTTGTTTGTTTTATTGTTTTTATGGCGTTTCAATACTTTTTATTAAAGAAAAATTATCAGGATTAAAGGAATAGTACACCCAAAAAAACATGATTAGCCTTCATTTTCTACTCACCTCATGCTGAACAACACTCTGGAGGTACTTATTATTCTCAAATGCATTCTGAAGATGTCTGGGAGGCTTCTTGTTGTTCGCTGACAATTCAATAATGAGGTTCAAGAGCCGAGGTGCAGACAGCGTCCATAAAAGTCCACATAAACGCTGTCAATATTCCTCCATACGTTTCGCCCAATGTATTCAAAGTGTCCTGTAGGGTAGCGTCCAGAATTTACTCAAACAAAGTCATTTAGAACGCTTTTAGAGCATAAACAGTAGTGTATAGGATTTCCTGAAAAGCGCGTTTACGAAGTCCACGGAAACCGCGGCAGACCAAAACCAGATGAAAGCGCGATTCAGCGCCTGCTCTGCCGATAATGCAAGCGTAGAAGAAGAAATGTGCTGTTTACCTGTGCAAAGAAAGAAACAAAGAAAGAAAAATGTCTGAGGACTTCAGTGTTGAGGAAGAGCATGAGTTCTTTGCCGAAGCTGAATGCTAACTTTCATCTGGTTTGGTCTGCCGCGGTTTCCGTAGGCTCGTGAACGCGCTTTAGGAAATCCTATACACTACTGTTTATGCTCTAAAAACATTCTAAAATGACTTTGTTTCGAAAAATTCTGGACGCTACCCACTCAGGACACTTGGAATACATTGACGAGCAGTATGGAGGAATATTGACACGCTTTTTGTGGACTTTATGGACCTTTCTGCCTCGGCGCCATAGACCTCCATTATTTGAATGTCAGCAGACAGCAAGAAGCCTCCCAGATTCCAGATGCATTTGAGATATCAAAAAGTACTCCAGAGTGTTGTTCAGCATATAGTGAGTAGAAAATGAAGGCTTATCATGTTTTGGGTGTACTATTCCTTTAATTCTAGCAAAACTCTTTGAAGAGTGAGAAATCAGCAGCTGTGTTTCCACGGTGGTGGCGGTATCATGCTGTGGGGAGGAGGAGCAGGAGGCATCTGCTTTGTAAAACAACAGTAAACATGAGCAGCTTAGTGTTGTTTAGTTAGTCTGTTCCTCTGCTCAGCGGCCTAATTAAAGCCCGGAGCTTCATTCTGCTGATAAATAACACCGCCTTTGATTTCAGCTCTGATTTAATAAAAGCTGCTTCAGTCTTTATGGTCTGCAGTCGGTCTGCAGAGCGATCTGCCGCGATTTCCTGCCGCGGGTTTCCCTTTAACAGGAGGGGGGGGGTTTAAGGCTGGTTTCTGGGAATCTACGTCACTTCACCGCTTTACACAGATCAATGAGAGAGAGACACCCGGAGGAGGAGAGAGAGGAGGGGGGGAGTCTCTCTCTCTCTCTCTTCCAGGAAGGGATTATTAACCGTTTCGCTGCCGACATGTGAAGGAAAAGAGTCTGAGAGCAGAGAGAGAAGTTTCCCCCCCCAGCAGCTGAAATGGACCGACCCGCAGCGGCGGCTACATGAAAGGAGCCAGAGGAGGGGGGGTCCAGGCAGAAGGAGGGGGGGCAGCAGGAGAAAACTAACTTGTTCCTCAGTGAGGAGGAGCAGCTCCTGGAGGAGCAGCTGTTCGCCTCCAGCGACGGAAAGAGGCGAGGGACAAAAGAAGCGACAGGCGGAGAGAAAGAAAGAAAAGAGAGGAAGAGCAGAGGGAGGGAGGAAGCACGACGGAAGAGTGGAAGGAGAGGAGAGGAGAGCCGGGAGATCATGTCCGAATCCTCCGCTGCTGCTGCTGCTGCTGCCGGGAACAAGGTAACACCGAGCTGCTCCTCAGCAGGAACTCCGCCGCTGCTTTCTACCCCCCCACACACGCGCTGCGGGGCGCGCGCCCGCTGCTCCGCTCATCTGTTGCTCGCGGCTCCACGCGCTCCACGCGCTGCGCTCATCCAGGTGACGGTTGATGGGAAAAGGTCGTGACTGTTTACAGAAAAAAGCTTTAAAGCTTAGAGGCGCCAACTGCACCGATTAGCCCGAAAACGGACTTTTAAGGAGGTATTATAACGTTTATGTCTTTATTAATATTTAAACATGGATAAAGTTGTTAAAAAACACAAATTTAAGAAATAAACAAACGATCTTTTTATACGTTACAATAACAGCCAAGCTATTAACTTGTAATAGCTGCTTTATTCCGAGGAATAAAAGTCACATTTGTGCAAAACATGAATTTTTAAAAACCGTTTCCATGACGACAGAGAATAATCTACCTTCATCGTCGTTTTAAAGTAGATAAACTGAAATAAGTTGTTCCTATAAGGCATCAAATCTGCAGATTTTATATTTGAATTTATTAATTAAACATATTTATTCATTTCAGACCTAGAAACAGAAAATCAGATCTGTTATGTTTGATTTAGATTTTTTGATAGGGATTTTTTTTAGCAGGGTTGGTCCCAGTTAGATGAAATGTTTTGGTTTTAAAATGACATCATATGATCAGTTTATCCCTCCCCTACAGGAAGTAGAACAGCTTAGAGCACAATCAGCCAATTTCCCTCTCAATAAAGTCAATTAAACTCATGAACGCTGAGATCTCCTATGTTCTTTTCAGACAGTAAATGCATCGACCTTCTTCCATAGTAGATCTGCTCTCCTCTTCATGATAAACCTGCTTTTTTTAAGGTTTTGCTTGTTTAAAAGAAGCCGGTTTTGGCCCAGAAAGGAGTGATCGGTGCAGATCTGTCTGACTGAAGCGGAGAAGCCATCAGATAAAGTCCAGTATCTCTGTTTTTCACTGCAGCCCAGTCCCATTAAACCTTAACCAGCAGCCTGACGGCTAAACCAGCTAAAGGATTTTAATTTTTATTTCCTGAAAGGAGGAAACGGGAGACTGAGAGATTATTGCTCGGCTTCCACAGGAAATTCCTGCTACTTGCTGTTGGTATGAAGCTGCGTGGTGACAGGAGGCTGGAACCTGAAGGCAACGCTTAAACATGGTCTTCTAGCATCAACTAGTGATCCATCTTTTATGCAAAGATGGAGTATTTTCTTTATTAGAAATAACCCCACAGTGGGAATAATTGACTTCATGTTTAGGGTTAATCCATTAAAGCTAATCTGTAATCTTATGCTGAGTTTCTGTTGTTGGTACCTTCAATTCTTTAAAGATAAAGGAAAAGAGAGAACTAAATGTGACCCAGGAAGTGAAAGTTCTCACTCTAACGCTCCAGTTTTCCTCGGACCTGCAGATTCCAGTCTGCATTGATTTTAGAGACGGAAACATTTAAAATCCTGAGCTGCAGGTTTATCGGATGAACTTTGCTTTAACGGAAAACTAAATTCCAGAAATGATCCCGATTGATGGATCAATTAAACGTTCTTAACCTTCAGGAGGCCTGGAAAATGAATCTTTGGGAAACCGGGGGAGTTCTCTTCATTTATTCTGTCAGAGTTTTACATTCCGATGACGATTTCATCAAGTCCAAATATGATTTTTGGCTCATTAATTGGTCTTTTTTTATTACTTAAATGGATGATAGATGCCATTAGCTTAAAGAGCAACCCTCTCAGCAGCATTTAGGCCAAAACTGTAAAAAAATAATTAAATAAAACCCTGTTTGCTCTATGCGGAAATCCTAAACTGGCTTCTGTATTCTATCTTCTTTAATGAGCCTTTTGCAATTCGATTATTAATGAATCAAAAATAAATGGTTAGTTTCTGAAGCAGCGCTGTGAGACTGGAGCTATAAAAGGTTTATATACCTTTAACATTTAAAGGAGACTTTATACCTGCCAATAAACGGAAAACCATTAAGCTAGTGACACTAAACATGGTCATTTCTGATGCCAAAATAGTTTATTCTTCCTTTATTTACACAATAAATAGGAAAATGTTACCTAAACGCGTCTAATATAAACACATCAACCAACAGCAACACCCGGACTGCGCCTAGCAATTGTTTTAATAAGCCATTATTTTTTAAAAGATATATTTTTAGTAAATAAAGATTTCTAAATTCTGCAGCACTGAAATTATTTTGGTTGAGTATTGGCAAGGGTATTGCGATACAATACATATCGCGATACTTGGTTCCCGATACGAAATCATCACAGTATTGCAATATCAAGATATATTACGCTATACGACTCAACTAATATCAAAATTAAATGTAGAGATAAAAAAGCAAGTGCATTTTACTGATTAGAAGATATTATTCATTCGGTAATTTTTTTTTTTAAGTAGTTTTTAAAAAGCGATATTAGAAGTTATTAGGACGTAAAAATCACGATTTTTTTCCAATACCCAAGGTTTTTTTTTTTTCTAAATCCTCAAAGTTTTTTCAAAAAGAGAGAATTTAATCTCAGACTAATCTATTTTAGGTTGTATGTTTCTAAGTGCTTTTACATATTTAAATGCGACATTCTATTACCGTATTTTCCGGACTATAAGCCACCTCCTTTTTCCTACGTGTTGGAAAATGAATCTTTGGGAAACCGGGGGAGTTCTCTTCATTTATTCTGTCAGAGTTTTACATTCCGATGACGATTTCATCAAGTCCAAATATGATTTTTGGCTCATTAATTGGTCTTTTTTTATTACTTAAATGGATGATAGATGCCATTAGCTTAAAGAGCAACCCTCTCAGCAGCATTTAGGCCAAAACTGTAAAAAAATAATTAAATAAAACCCTGTTTGCTCTATGCGGAAATCCTAAACTGGCTTCTGTATTCTATCTTCTTTAATGAGCCTTTTGCAATTCGATTATTAATGAATCAAAAATAAATGGTTAGTTTCTGAAGCAGCGCTGTGAGACTGGAGCTATAAAAGGTTTATATACCTTTAACATTTAAAGGAGACTTTATACCTGCCAATAAACGGAAAACCATTAAGCTAGTGACACTAAACATGGTCATTTCTGATGCCAAAATAGTTTATTCTTCCTTTATTTACACAATAAATAGGAAAATGTTACCTAAACGCGTCTAATATAAACACATCAACCAACAGCAACACCCGGACTGCGCCTAGCAATTGTTTTAATAAGCCATTATTTTTTAAAAGATATATTTTTAGTAAATAAAGATTTCTAAATTCTGCAGCACTGAAATTATTTTGGTTGAGTATTGGCAAGGGTATTGCGATACAATACATATCGCGATACTTGGTTCCCGATACGAAATCATCACAGTATTGCAATATCAAGATATATTACGCTATACGACTCAACTAATATCAAAATTAAATGTAGAGATAAAAAAGCAAGTGCATTTTACTGATTAGAAGATATTATTCATTCGGTAATTTTTTTTTTTAAGTAGTTTTTAAAAAGCGATATTAGAAGTTATTAGGACGTAAAAATCACGATTTTTTTCCAATACCCAAGGTTTTTTTTTTTTCTAAATCCTCAAAGTTTTTTCAAAAAGAGAGAATTTAATCTCAGACTAATCTATTTTAGGTTGTATGTTTCTAAGTGCTTTTACATATTTAAATGCGACATTCTATTACCGTATTTTCCGGACTATAAGCCACCTCCTTTTTCCTACGTGTTGAACCGTGTGGCTTATAAGAAGGTGCAGCTTTTCTGTGGATTTTTCCTAACCGTCAGAGCGAGAAGTTGGAAATAAAAGAATAAGGGTCTAATTTTCATTTAGCACAGCATGCTAGCAGCAGGCAAGATGGAGAATAAATGTCTAGAATTTGCACATTTTGACATTTATTTGCGGCATTAAAGCTGCCGAACTAATGAAGAGGCCGAGTTCATCGCTTACAGAGCTGAAATAAAAAGCTAATAAAGCCCCATCTTTAAATAGAAGCTCTTACTGCTGCTAGCTAACAAGCTAACAGGAGCTAGCGTTCTTCTTCATTCCTACACCAGGGGCTAAATGTAGAGCTCCCCCTACAGGTTTTGTGGAGACAGTTCAGTAGATATCAGCAGCTGATATATGTACGTTTCCAGTTTATATGAAAAAAAAAAAAAAAATGGCCGTGGCTTATAGTGACGATTCACTTCGATTGGCGTATTATAGCTAACTTTTTTCATTAATCAAATAATCCAGTTAATCATTTTAGCACTAATTAAAATAAATGAGTTATTAAATACATGTGTTTAATAACAGCCAGCTGGTTAGATGTAGAAGAAATTAATTTGGTTTCCATTTGTCCATCTTTTAGTCTCACTGTCTTGTATTTATTGATCATACAGAATAAAAATGGCGTTTGAATAATATTGTTTATTGAAACGGTTTATTTAGGTTTTTTAAGGAGTGATAAATGTGTTCCTGGTTGGATGTCTGGTCATTTCAGACCTTATTTGACTCATTTAAAGAACTTTAAATTCATCTAAATGTAATAGAAGTCTACGTTCTTATAAAAATGGAAAGAAATAAAATGCAAAGGTTTGTGCTGAAAGTTACTGCGGGTCAAACAAAGTGTTTCAGTCCCATCCTGTCTGCCAGTGCTGAACCTTATTGCCCGGCAATGTGCTAAAGCATGTGTGGCACGCTGTGAATAAAAGCCTCCAGAAGCCGGTTGATGACTCAACAGGGCCGCCGATCGGTTTATTAGGGGCCGATTTTCCTGTAGATGCAGCGGTTGCTACGGGAGCGCGGCGCAGCGCGGCGAGGTGAGCAGAGGCGGGGTGGCTGTTTGGGTTCAGGGCCGGTGCATCTCTGGGAGCTTTGTGAGCCATGCTTTGTGTCTCTGTGTCTATTCATAGCAGGAGAGGAGCTCTTTCAGTCCTTCCGCCAACCTGCTGCCAAACTCCACTTCCTCCCCCGTCCATGCTCCCGCCGCCAGGCCGGCCGGCCGAATGGAGGACGAGCCTGCCAGGCTGCCTGCGCACCTGCGTGAGTCATAAAAACACACACAGATGACCGGTGACTCTCCCACACACGGATCGATCAATCGGTCATCTGAAAAAGGACACTCTGTTTTCTTCTTCTTCCTTTTTCTTCCCTTTAAATCCATTTAATCTCTTTTTCTCATTGATAAATCAGTCACCCTGTGTGTGTGGGGGGGGGATTCTCCTGCTGACATAGTTGGAGCTTCTGCAGAATGAAAAGCAAACAACTGATCATTTAAACATTTGATAATTAAACGTATAAACCAGATTGTTAATCTGTCAGTAAAAGCAGAGGGAACAGTTGGATTCTGAGGTAGAGAGGAGAAGCGAGGCGGCTGGCGGCGTGCGTAGGCGTCAGAACGTGTAGTACTCATTCGTCTTTGTTTCTGCATGTTTTAGTTCAACCCGTTCACTGCAGAACACCCCCCCCCACACACACACACACACTGATGTCCTTGATTGTTGTTTTGTACAAAAATAATCCGTCAGTTTGAGAAACTGCGCTTTAAACAGTAGCGGTGTGAGTGGAAAGGCATCAGCAGACGTTTGGGGACAGGATTCAGTTTTTTCCATATTTTTCCAATTAGATTTCGGTTCACAGCCGCTGCAAAGAAAAATCTAATGTTTGTTTGTTGTATGTTTAAAATACGGCGCTAATTCAACACTTCTTTGCTCGGATTCTTTAGTTCTTCTAGAGTTGCTGTTTAATCCACTCAGTTAAATATAAGCAACTCTGACAACCTTTTTATTGTATTTTTTTTTTTAAATATACCAAATTTAGTCTGAATTTTTTGAATAAGCTCTGACGTCCCGGATATTTACCTGACATGACCGATGACGCGTTTCTGCCGCTGCTGACGTCGCATCACACTTCGCTGTTAGCCATCGCTAATGTTAGCTGTCAGTAAAACCTTCCCCATTACCAAGCATTTCGTTAAAACTCCGGTCCATTGCCGATCTGTAGCCCGTGCTAGCTAGCTTCCAGCCAGGTGTGTCGTCATATTGCTTTGGATGGCTTCATTGATTCTCTCCAGTGGATGGAAATATCCATAAGTCGCATTTTCATTTGTTCGATTTTTTAAAAAGTTTCTCAAAATTTGCGTCGTGCTTGGATGGAAACGCGGTTAAGTGTTGAATTAGATCGCCAACTTTTCTGTGAATTCTTACGTCTAAAAAACATCATCATCATCATTAGCGGCGTAGGATGCAGAAGTTGGTCCTGCAACCGGAGGGTGTTGCAGGTTCTAATCCAAGCTCATTTGTTGTGCCCTTGGGCAAGAGACCTGATCTGATCAGAGAGGAGCTGATGGTGCTCAGAGCGCCCATTTACAGCAGCTTTGCTTCTGTTAGCGTGCCCCAGAGCAGCTTTGGCTACAATATATCAGAAGCATGAAGTGAATTTATCAGTTATGCTGATGATACTCTGCTATATTTGTCCTGTTAAGTAGGGATGCATATAATGGGCTCCCCTATCGGTATCTCGACCTTAAAACTGAATATCGGACATCGGCCACCCCCACCCGATATTTAATCAGCTTCTGAATTTCTAAGGTCTAAAAAAATAAATAAAAATACTACTTTTCTCAAAACAAATTTTTTTACAGACTTAAAATGAAAAATATCTTCATATGCTGATATATTTGCCATTTAAAAACACCATATCAATCTCTTTTACTAATGAAATATTGCTATATGTCGGCATCGTTATGCTACTCTGAAATCCCCAGAAATTCACGACATTTTGCCATATTTTATATATTGATATATTGATCGCGGTGTCGATCTATTTTACTAACAAAAATCTCACAAGAATTTGCAAAATATCACGAGAGTTTGTAACAGAACGATGAAATTTCACGCGAGATTTTGAAAGTAAAATAGATCGATACCGCCTTTAAAAATCTATTTGATATCAGCATATGAAAATATATTTGAGTATATTATTTTTCAAAGTGTCAGAAAATGGATAACAAAACTGCTATTTTCAATGACTACTTATTTTTGTCCAGCTTTTAACATCGGTATCGATATTTTATCGGCTACATGAGTTTTAAAATATCGGCATATGGGATATAAAGGCCAAAATCCCAATATCATGCATCCCTACTGTTAAGTGTTTTAACTCTGGTCAGTGGGTGTAAACTTTGGACACAGTAGTGTTAACGGGTTAAACTGTGATAAATGTTGAATTTAAACAATTTAGTCTGTTATTCCAACTTTTCTCACAATGTTAACTGTTATTTTAGCTCTATCTAGTGTTGAACAATATTAACACTTTAAAAGTGTTGAACTTAACCCCATAAAAAGTTGAATTAACATTTCCAAATTTGCTTTTGGCAAGTTAAAGTTCTATTCAGTTTATTTTCCTTCTATAGCTCAATTCACATCATGTCATCTCAGGTCACTTTCCAGTTCAACCAGATCAATCCAGTCAGATTGATTCAAGAAGTTTTCTATCTAAGGAAAACCGGCTGATTGCATCACTCATTGACTCTTCAGCCAATCCCTCACACTAAGCAAGCATGCTTGTACTTGCGACAGTGGAGAGGAAAAACTCCCTTTGAACAGGGAGAAAACCTCCAGCAGAACCAGGCTCAGTGTTGAGGCCCGCCATCTGCTGAGGCCGACTGGGGTTCAAGGAGCATTGTGAAGCAGACATAGAAAAGAAGCATAGATACAAAAGGCAACTGTCAACCAGCTCCCACAGGCGCGCCCCGTCCAGGAACACACACAGCCAGGCAGGCTTTGAGCTCCGAGGCCAGCTCCCATGTCAGAAGATGAAGAGAGCACATCCAGTTAGTCACGTCAGTCAGAAACAGGGACTACACTGGAAAAACAGGCCAAGCTCCAACATCTAGAAACAAAAGGTGTTGATAGGCAGCAGCACAGCTGATATTTCTCTCCAGGGAGATGAGTCACAGCCAAAACAGGAACGAACCAGATGAAGCTACTATGAGGAAAAGCAGAGAGCAGGCGTTAGAAGGTGAACTAGCTGGGTTCTGCCAGAGTGGGGAAATAGAATGGGAATGAAACAGAATGATGAAAAGGGATCCTATGTTTTCTCCCAGCCGGTCTAAGCCTATAACATTGAGAGAGACTATAAAGATAGCTCAGGAATGGCCCTGAGGCCACTCTAACTAAGAAAGGGAAAAGTTTTTAGAAGCCCTAACCCTAAACATACCCCAACTATGTGCCTCCCACCCAGGACTAAAACTGGTAGTTGGTTCCACGGAAGAGGAGCCCTGATAGTAAAAGATCTGCCTCCCATTCCCAAGAGAGCCCAGGATAGAGGAGAGATACTAATCTCTATTTTCATTTTCATCAGGAAGAACTCTTGGCTGCAACATTTTTTGGATCAGCTGAAGGCTTTTAACTACATTTTGTAGACTTCCGCAATGGCTTAAGAATTACAATAGTCCAACAGCGAAATGTAACAAAATGCTTTGAACTGGTTTTCTCAACATCCACCCCAGACAGGGAAATTTCTCATTTTGTGCTTCCTCGCACATTACTTTTGCAGTCTTGTCTTATCAAATACTAGCCCCAGACTCAAAAAAACCAATATGAAGTAATATTTTTCATTGTCTTGTAATGTACTAGAAACGAGCTGTCAGATTAATAGTTAAGCAGAGAGTTTGATGGATTAAAGGTTTTAATGGGATTCTGGTTATGAACAGCTAGATGGAGGTGGAAACCATAAATACCAACTGAAGTATTCTTTCTGTTTTTTAATAGTTTCATTAAAGCTTTGTCTCCCTAACTGCTGGCACAAGCCTGCAGCTGCAGCGATTCTTGTCTTTCAACCCGCGGATTTGGCTGCATGTGGGTCATTGGTGTCTGACCCAATCAAAGGGGAGGCGAGGCTGGAGGGCGGCCGGCAGATAATCTAACCGTTCAAAGAGTAACCAGAGCCGCTCCATCCGCGCACCTGTCAATGTTTAACCCGTTTGGTCTGTTTTCTTCTAAAGAGTGTGAAGTTCAGGGCTTTCTGCGGGGCGTTGGACCGGCTGAAGCTGGATGAGTCGAGCAGGAAACTCCCTCCGCGCACTTCCTCTTTTGCATTGTTGCAGAAAAAGGAAGAACGCTCAACAGGTCCGCGTCGGGCTTCCTGCCGGTTCGAGCCGACGGGTCCGCAGACTGTTGGAAGTCCTGCTTTGTTTGCAAAATGAGCCGCCTTAGTTGGCCTGGAGGCTCCTCGCTCAAACAGAAGGCGGTTTGTCTCCTTCTCAGCTGATCCACAACACCTCTGCTCGTCCTTTCTCTGCTTTTCTCTGTAAACAACACAAAGCAAGAAGCTCTGAGCGAGCGAGGATCCTGAGGGCAGTTCAGGGTGGAGGGGAAGCAGAAAAGATAGAAGATGAGAGGGAGGGGGGTGAAAGAAAAAAAAGAATGAAAAAGAATGAGGGAGGAAATTGCATCGTGGGCAGAAATCCGCCTTCTCCATTTCCTGGGGAGGAAGTGGATTAGATCGTCGCAGCTCTGCTGCTCTGACTGAAGAATGCTGCCAGGCTGGATGTTTGAGTCACTGGAACGCGGCTGCGGCATCCAGAACGCTGCGGCGGCATCAGAACGCTGCGGCGGCATCAGAACGCTGCGGCGGCATCAGAACGCTGCGGCGGCATCAGAACGCTGCGGCGGCATCAGAACGCTGCGCTGGCATCAGAACGCTGCGCCGGCATCAGAACGCTGCGCCGGCATCAGAACGCCGCTCCTTCCTGAACAACCGCAGCATTAAAGCCTCCATTCTTTCCTTCATGTTCAAATGTTTAAATCTAACAAACTGATATAAATTCATTATTAACCCAGGTGGAGTTTTATTTTCTCCAACTAAACCTCAAACAATTTAGTCTTTTTGGCCGATTCTGACCCAACACCGAAGAAAAAAAACGCAACAGAATAAAAGTACAATAAAATTTAATTTTTTTATTGTTTTTATTTAAAATAGTGACCCGTTGTTTTACCTGCTTCTGAAAAAAAAAAACAACAAATTCTTCATTTTTACACATTATATTCTTATCTGTCCTCTGGTGTAAACAGCCCTCTTTCAGCCAGCTGGCCAGCAGTGTGCAGCATCACCATACGGATCTGGAATCTGAAAATAACAGGAACCGAAAATCTACTTTTCGTGTTTTTATCTTGTGATGAAAATATAAAAAACAAAAAACAGAAAAGGACGTCGAGTCATCGTGGAACTGAAGATGGATTTTTTTATTTTTTAGCACATTACAGGAAAATTCAACTAAAGTTAAAAGAGTTTTTTTATTTTTTATTTCTCATAATTATTCCAGTTTTTATTTAAACAAACAGCCGATTTCACTTTCAGATTGTCGATGTCTCTTGTGGTTCATTTCAATATAGGTCATCCCTGATAAATTTCCAACTAAGAAACATTTTTTGTCCATCTTCATGATAGCCACATTAGGAGTATTTATGTTTGAGAAAGTTAAAAATATCTAAATTGTCAGAATAATTTATTCCTATATTTATCTACTATTTATTCCAACAGAAATTTATCAATTTTAAATATGGTGGAGTAGAAGTTGACTGGAGTATAGAATATCTGGAAAATAAAAATAATTACCTAATTAATAATTAATTTTTCCCAAGTTTTTCTGGCTTTTTTTTTAAACTAAAGGTTGGATATTTAAAAAGGGTCAGTTTTTCCAAGTATTTATTTTTTATCATGCCTTAAATTCTTCGTCGTTTGTTTTCTCAGTTCAATCGAAAATCGATTCCAATTTAAATATGAATCTAAACCAAGATTGTCTCCTGAAAAATCTTAGTATTAGTTTTTGCAATTCGTTTAAATATCGTCAAATGAAATATCTCGATTCTTGTATTTTATTTTGTATCGATAACAACGAAATGTTTTAATATTAGAATTTATAATCCACTAGAAATCCTAAAAATAATATATTAAATATGGAAATATTGCGATATTTGGGAGAATAAATTGATATTTTATATTTTTTTTACCTACAGCTAGTTGTGAAGTTTCACACCAGCAGAAAGCCAAGCTTTGGTTTAAAAAAAAATGGTTACGAAAAAAAAGTGTGTGGAGTAAAAACGTTTGACCTATCACTGAAACAACCAATCAGAGAAATCAGATTGATCAGTTATTGAACTAATTTAGTAATGATTCATCGTTAACTTGAGTATAGAGACTCTAAAACACGCCTTTATCTGACAGACAGACTCAGAGTAAATATTTAGCATTTAAGATTAAAAAAAATCTGTCAATATACTTCTATGCAGGACCCCTTAAGCGGAAAAAAGTTTCAGTTTCTCACTTGGTTTAATTTCAGTAAAAAATAAAAAATCAAATTATTAATCAATTATTGAAAAATATAATCAGTAGATTAAGTGATTTAGAAAAATAATCGTTATCTGCAGCCCTCGTTTCATCAGACGAGTTAAGAAAGGAATAAACGCTGATTTATGCTCAGAAACCAGGTGGTGTGTAAAAGAATCGTCGACAGGGAGGCCTCTGATTGGTCAGATCTACATCTGATCTACTCTATCCGTATTTCCTGTATGCTACCGCTTTACCTGCTTCCTTTTGTTTGTCTGACCGCCATTGTGGAAAACGACTGGTGAAGATGGAGCAGCTAGAAGAGCGAGGTGCGTGAGAACGCTGGGACCCCTTTTTTCCACCTGGATCCCCGGCTTTTGGCTCCTCATGTCCCTCCGTTGTCGCACAAACATGCCCCCACTCCTCACCTCTCCATCCCTCCGACCCATAGCTAGTTCCTGATTGGCCCCCTCTGGAGTTGTGGCGTGGAGCTACACATGGCGCTAGACCACGCTTCAATATTGGACATGAATCAAAAATACCTGCGATGCACTGCTACAGGAGGAAATCCAGGCCTTAACACAGGAGGAAATGCCAGGTTCAGGTCCAGTCCGTATTTTTGGAGCAGCCCACCTATTCACTACGCTGAGAGCAGCGGAGCCGGACGGACCTGAGCCAGCATTACTGAGTAGTTAACACGAGGTATATCATGGGAATTTTATCTTATCTGGACAAAGATTATTCACTTAGTAAATTATTGAAGATTTTAAGCAATCTAGCAAATATGAATAAAATATACAGCAGCTAGCTTTAATGAGTGTAGGACTGCATCAAATGGTTTGTTTTCTCTTTACTTAGTCTGGTCGCGAACCAGTTCTGCTGGTTTGCTTCTTCACCGTCGGTCTGGAATTTCTAGGGACGCACAGCAGTTTTCTGCCAAAGCACTAGGGGGAGTCTATTCGGGAACGCGCAAGAACTTTGGCGGATGGTCACGAGATCGTCTTCGTCGGCGCTGGCGGGAGTGTTTATGTTCCCAAACAACATGTCTGAGGCATCGTACCAATGGTTGACCTTCCGAACCTCTTCGATCAACCTCTCTTCGTAGTTATCCGTTGTTATTACTCCTCGGTTTTTAAAAATGGCGCCGCCTGCCACCCGCCAATCGAGAAGGACGACTTCACACAGACAGCCGGAAATAAGCAAGGACCAATCATACAGCTGCTTTGTCTACACGCGACTTCCGCTCGAGGTCTGGCGCTGGTTTCCCCACCATCCCACGTTTAGTCAGGATTTTCTTTAGGGTGCGTGACGCACGATTGCAGAAGCTTCTGCGTGGGGCAGATGATGGTTGCAGAGGCTTCGTGCGTCAGAAGTATAAATTGGCCTTTAGAGTCCATTATGGAAACAAGGCTGCTGTGTAGTTTCTTTAGCTCTTGTCTGTGTGTGTGTGTGTGTGTGGCTCTACAGCTCAGGGCCTGCTCTGATCTACCCCCTGAGGGGGCGGATGAATGGATGAATACATGAATACATGCCAGTGAATCTTCTGTCTCTGCAGAGCCAGAGGTACAGTAGGTATGTAGAGTTTATCTCTCACTGCTTCCTTTGGCCTTTCTGCTTCTTTATGGCGTGTTAGCGGCGGTGGGGGGGGGGATTGCGTGGTTAGTAAGTGGTGTGTGTTGCTGTTTCTCTGTTTCTCTGAGGGGGAAATTTCCGGCCCCTGGAAGCAGCTCTGTCCTCAGGAATTTCCTGAGTGGGCAGACGTTGCTTCCTGAATAAATGTTGTTGTTGTTGTGTGTGTGTGTGTGTGTGTGTGTGTGTGTGTGTGTGTGTGTGTGTGTGAACTTTTTTCCCCTCTGAAAGGGAAACTGTTCTCACACACCATCTAACGAAGCTGAGCGCAGCCCCCTTCTCTTCCTGTTCGCGACCCACTCCACATGGTGCTTCTGACGTGGGGGTGGTGGGCTTTCTGCAAAGCATCACCCCCCACCCCCCCACCCCCAACACACACACACACACACACACACACACACTGCTGTGACTGAATGCTTTTATAGGAAATGCAACTCAGGCTGCAGAATCTGCAAACGCTCTCCCTCCCGTTAAATGTCCGTCTGGATGCGGCGGCTCTCTGCCGCCACGCTGGAAGTGATGTGTGTTTGATTTGTTTGTGTGGATTGAGGAGAACGACGAACAGACCACCCACAGTCTTCTGCACAACAAAGAACTTCTTCAAGGACAGTTTTTTTTGTTGTTTTTTGTTGACACTTTGAAGAGATGAAATGATCAAAAGCAGCTGAAAAAGAAGAGCTATTCTGCATCTCAGCTTTTATTTCCTCATCAAACTGGAAATCCCACAACTCGGCGCCGGCAGGCGTCTTAATAGTGATTTAGTGCAGCAGACGTTAAAGGTTTTGTGTTCAGAAAGGCGTTTTGGCAAAGTTTGCGTGATGGGTCACGTCCGCTGGGCATGCCTGAGCGGGAGCCACCTGAGGCTGCGCTGCTTTTCCAAGAAAAGGAACAGCAATAGGGAGAAGCAGGACAGGGAAGGTTAAAAAGCGCTGAGTGGTCGGGATTAACGGGAAGCTTCTTTCAGCCAGCTGAGCTGCAGTGCACAGGTGATTCATCTCTGGCTGTGCTTCTGAGGCTGGAGCCGTGCAGAAGATTCATGTTTATTCCTCCAGTAGAAATCCTGCTGTTTAAAAACACTTTTCTAGAAGTTCAGCTTTTTAAAAGTGTCAAATGATCATTTTTAAAACTACTTCAAGTATAAAAGTAAAAAAACTAAAAGTATAAAAGTAAAAATCCAGAAGCTTTACTGCACTTCCTTATTGAAGGAACATTTTTCTACCATTCTAGATGAGAACTTCCTTAAACTTCATCTTCTTAGTTTTATAACTAATGGTAACAGAATCACATATAACTTTGCATCATCTTGATAAACTATTTATTTTGGTTTGTGGTGAGCAACAAGTTGGGGCAGCACCGCGTCCAACTACAAAGAAATGAATTGTCTGGATGCTTTTTATTTAATAATGAAAATGAGCTTAAATGAAACAAAATTAATGAGTCGATTTTTAAAATGTAAGGAGTAGAGATTAGAGATAAATGCTAATTATCTCTAATCGTTAGCAGAAAGGAAATCAAAATAAAATCGCAATATACGTAAAAAAAAAAAATCGCAATTTATATTTATAAAAAAAAGAACTTTTAGCTGAAGTTATTGTCTCCCCATCAACCTGGAAGCTGCTGCTGCAGTGCATTCTGGGACAGCTGTCAGTCTGGATGACGGACAGGTCTGCTCTGATGCATGCTGGGTAAAGAGGGAGGGGCCAGAACATCCGCACACGAGACGGACATTTAAAAAAAAAAACAACGAAATTAATAAAAAGTCTTTGATTTTTTGAAAAATCAAATACATAAAAAATAACAATTAAATATTCAATCTTTTTAAATAAAAAAAGCTTAAAATGTAAAAAAAAAAATCTGATAAAACAGCAAAGTGACTCAGTTTACTGTTTGACTTTTTTTAAAATTAGCTTTTGAAGAATCCGTTCTTTGTTTGGAAGATAATTGTAGAAAATAGAATAAAATAAAAAACATTAGAACTGTAAATTTACAGTCATATCTTTATATTACTGTTTTTATATATTTATTTATTTATTTTTTTTATATTTTTTAAGGTTGCTCTTTTAAAAAGGATGAAATTGTTCCATACGGAATGTATTTTTATTTAACAGAATGACCAATAAATCAGTCTATATCTATATATCTATATCTAGAATGCTGCAGCTCTGCTGAGTTTGTTCAGAGTTCGCTGCATTGCTGAGAGCTGAGGTGTTGCTGCGTTTCTTAGAAATGCAATCCCCGAACATCCCAGAAGCTCTGAGTCACAACCTGACATTCAAGCATACATGGGACATTTTTCCGTCCTTAAGCGCTTCCTTCCACGACCTAATGATTAAACCGTGACATGTGCATCTTACCGAACTTTAACGAATGATTTCCATTTAATGAAAAAATGGTTCAAATGATCTAAAAAGCAGATTGGAGGGAGTTTTAGCCGTTAGCCTAAAGAAAAAATAGGTTTAGTTTCCATTAAAGGTCCTTTTACAATCATTGGTAGCAATATTTTTCCTGGTGATGCAACTATATTACAGTTGATTGCTCAGTGTTCACCTGAGGAGCGGTGAGCAGGTATCCAATGACCTGCTGCTTGCTTTAAAGCAACCTTTGGTTACCAGCCTCCTTTGAAGATGCAAAAAAAAAAAACTAGAGAGAAGTGAAATTGGCTTTGGAAGAAGAGGAAGAGTGGCAGTTGGCGCCGAATTCAGGAACTAAGCACACAAGAGTGGGCTTGCTCCCGCTCTCAGCAGCTAGCTATCAAAAACAGGTCGCGCTGCTTCCTGGCCATAAACGTTCAGCGTGATTGATGAGCTGTTTTATGTTTGTTTTGACTGGATGGAGTCCAGTTTCGCCGGACGGGGACAGGCACGCGCACGCCGCTGGAGGAAGCTCAGGATGCATGGGAGGGGGGGAAGTAAAAGTGTGTTTGCAGGGGGATTTTTTTTCCTGCCACACCTACCTGACAGGGAATGAATGAGCACAAAGGGGAGAGGAACACTCAGCCAGTAAGTTAGGAAACGTGTTCCTCCTCTCCACATGTTCCTGAGTCAGGGTGTCAGTAGGTCACCTCTGCTTTCCTCCTTTCCCAAAACATTCTTCATCCGGGGAGTAAAACCTGAATCTATTCTCAATAAAACAGTAAAAAAGTTTGACCAAAAGGGATGAAGCTCCTGAAGGTGAGAAACTCTCACTGAGGGATGGATTCTCCAGCTGTGATTATTGAAACCTCTGAGATTTGGAGGCGTTTTCTAGCAGAAAATATATCTGAGCCGACTTTCACATCCTGTTCTGACTCCGATCTGTTCCAGTTTTACACATCCACAAAGGAAACGGCGCTCTGAATAATACCCAGCAGGTAGATGACTGTTAACATACAGCCAGTGCTTGGAAATGCTAACTAATGAATCCCCCCTTTGGTGAATGAATGATGAATGAAAACATTATTTATATATACATATATAGACAGCAGGGCTGCCAGATTTTAAAATAATTAGGACGACCTTGTCAGGGTTGAGGTGCAGCTATAGGTTGAGCAAAGAGGCAAAATGTTGAATCTTTATAGGACAGTAAAGTGGAAAATGTTTCACACAATATACATTATTTTTAATATTCTGGTGATTTTCAGAGAACTGAAGTAGGGATGCACGCATATTGAGATTTTGGCCGACATCCGATATGCTCTATATTTTAAAACTTCATGTAGTTTATAAATCGATATCGATAATTCGATGTTAAAGTTGGACAAAATATAAGTAGTCATTGAAAATAGCAGTTTTGTTATCCATTTCTGGACACTTTGAAGATGATATATAGTACTCAAATATATTTTCATATGCTGATATCAAATTGATTTTTTAAAAACGCCGTATAGATCTATTTTACTTTCAAAATCTGGTGAAATTTCATCGTTCTGTTAC